>QLOH01000428.1:0-350000 GCA_026901365.1 Sesbania bispinosa
ACTACTTATTAATAAGTTAATATTTTATACTAACTTATAATTAATAGGACAATAGACATATATTTTTATGGAAAGATATTTATATCTATCACAATAAAAATGTTTTAAGTCACTTATAATTAATGTTCATAAAAAGAGAGAATGTCATAGTAAATAAAAAAAACTATTTTTAGAAGAAAAATATTTAATTATTATTAATCAAATAATATTATTGAGGCCTAAGTATTACTTTTTTTTATAATTTTTATTTCTTAAAATAATATCATTAATAGTTAAAAAAAAATTGAGGGGGCTAAGTTTGGCCTGGTTAGGTCATTCCAATTTGAAAGGTAGAAAAGTGGAGAAAATGTTTTTTACTTTTAGCATTGATCAATACAAATAGAATATAGAAAGCATCGAAGATAACAACATCGAAAATGAAAAGCTTTTATCTAAAAAAAGTATTTATTTCATCAGATATATTAAAGTACAATAAATACTTTTTTAAAATAAAATATTTTGATTTTAGATATTCTTATCCTCTGTTTGAAGAGAGTTGGACCCAAGGTTTCATATTGCATGTTGCAATATCTTTGTGTAAGAAAAGGTGATCTTCATCAATGAGCTAGTCACACAAGCAGACTTCCATTCAATGTGAGATTTGTTACTCACACTTAATAATCCAACAAATTTAACCAAAGGTTAGATGTAAATTAATAGACCAGAGATTATGAAGTTGAATGGAATTATATAAGTTGCACTATTTGAATTGTTTAGAATTTGAATGGTTTAGAATGAAGAGTTTAATATATATATATATATATATATATATATATATATTATTAGTGTAAAGTAATTTTACACAAATATTTAATGATATGCCGCTAAATCATTTATTGAATTTAATAACACATAAAAATTTATATTTATATCTGTGTAAAATTTCTTTACAATAAAAATATATATCAATTAAATCCAAAAATGAAATGAAATGAAAATGGATGTATTCCCCTTCATTATATTGATCGAAACCATTTTTATTCCCTTCCCTTCATAACTCTAATCCTTTTTATCATTCCATCATAAAATTATTTGAATAATGAAATGATAGCTTTATTCATATCATACCAATTCAATTACATCGAATTCTATATAATTTCACTCACAATTAAATGTACAAACATAGCCTAAATCATTGCCAGTGGTTGTGGTGGTGGCACCACCGCATCCCTCTGCTGCTGCCACCACTGAGTGTTGCTGGGATTGCTGGCAAAGAAGAAGTTGTGGATTGTGGCAGCCTCTGTTATTGGCTCATGGCACTCTTTGATTGGGTATGTGAATGTTGTAGCTTGAGTGGAAAAGCTCTCAATCTCAAAAAGATCAGAACTTGCATCACTAGCTGCATCATCCTCCATGATACGTGATTTGGGGGGGCTTGGTGGTTGAAAAACCTGCAAGGAATCACGTGATGGCTCTTCTTCATGGACCACATTCAGAACAACCTGTGGCTTTGTTGGTGAGGTTGTTGTTGCTAAGAATAGAGGAAAAGTGAAGCCTTCACTTAAGGGACTTGGAACTTGATTCATGACAGGTTGGAATTGAAACCTTTGAGAATTCACTGCCTTATGATCTGGTTCTGGTGTGTTGTGATTCACAGAATCTTTGACAATTTGGTTGTGTGAGAGGCTTTGAGGTGTTGGTGATGTAGTTTTAGTTGTAACTTGAGTTTTGGGTTTTGGTGTGTTTTCTTTAACTTGAACAGAGTTTTTATCAGAACAAGGACATTTTCTTCTTAAAAGCCATATGGGTTTTAACAATGAAGCTTTGATTTTCTTCCTAAGATCAGAACTATGAGAAGGGTTTCTTGTGGTGACTGAAATTGCATTTGTTGGAGGATGAGATAGCAAACCAACCTGGCTGTGCCTGTTCCAATTGGCCTTGGAAGAAGGAGGAGGAGGAGGGGTTGGAGTAGCAGCATGGAATGAATGAGCTTTGTAGTTTTTGATGTGAGTGTAGCCACCAGCAGAATAGGAGTATGAGTATGATCTGGTTGTATTTGTGATATCATTATCCTTCTCTGCCTCTGGATTCTGTTTGTGTTGATCCATGTTAAGCAGAGGAGAAACTCTATTGTTGTTGTTGGTAATGGTCACTTTTTGGAGGATGTCATTGTTGGTCACTTCATTGAAGTACTTGTGTGCATTAAAAATGCTAAGCTCAGAGGTGGAATCATGATCAAGATCAGCTTTACATCCACCATGATCATCAGGTCTATGATGAGAAGAGAAAGAAGCATTTTTATCTCTAAGGGTGGGTAACTTTGGGTTCAGATTGCCTTGACTTCCTCTTTCCATTTCTCTCACTCTTAATTTATGAGGGACTTTAATTGAAAGTGTAAATGAAAAAGATGGGGTGAAACTAAGCATTGGAGGTACTGAGTCTGAAATTTCTTATGCTCATATATATTTGTGTGTTAGGACTATGTTCTAACTTGTCCTGTCACTAATCATAAAGCAGTGAATAGAAAAGAAAGTTTCACATGTTGGTAATATTGCATTTAAGAAACCTCACGAAGATGTGAATGTTTGGTAGAGAATTTTTCTTGTAAGCATAAAAGTAATGGTTGAATTTTCTTTTAAATATTCATTTGAGTACTTATATAATTTCTGTAACTTTTAGTTGCTCAAGACTAAAATATCTCTCCTGTTCCCGGCCCCTACCTACCAATTTCCCTCATCTTCAATGAAACACATTCCCAACCTAAGATATTTTTTAAACAAACAATATACATCAATGATATTTGCTACGGATTTTTTTTTGTATAACACAGTTATTGTGAATATATCTAATTATAAATCATAGTTAGAGA
The DNA here is from genome assembly GCA_026901365.1 of Sesbania bispinosa. Taxonomy (NCBI): domain Eukaryota; kingdom Viridiplantae; phylum Streptophyta; class Magnoliopsida; order Fabales; family Fabaceae; genus Sesbania; species Sesbania bispinosa. The sequence continues at coordinate 2,849 of QLOH01000428.1, forward strand.
GGAAAAAAGAAGATAGATATTTTTTTTTCAAACTTTTTTTCTTTAGGTAAGTCTTTCTTATTTGTACGAGACCACATGCATTCTCCACCAAAACTTGAAATCATTTATTAAACGAGTAAACCACCAATTCGGTCTCCATCGTTTTTCACCGACTTCAAGTTTGTCCCTAACGTTATGGAAATTAATTATTAGTCCCCAATGTTTGCAACGTTAAGTACGTTAGGGACTAACATGCTTGACGTTGCAAAACGTTGGGGACTAATAATTAATTTCCACAATGTTAGGAACTAACTTGAAGTCGGTGGCAAATGATAGGGACTGAATTGATGGTTTACTCTTAATTAAACTGTAACAACCCCTTAATAGTTGATTCACGTGCTCAATGATTATATGTAAGTCGTTTAAACAAATTCTATTACTTAACATTTTTACGCAACAAAATTCTAAATTAAAAATATAATTTTAAATAAAGTCAACACAATAAAATATTATTTTTTAAGTCAACACATAAAATACTATTATTTTTTTCTATCTTTCTCTTTAATACACTTCCACCACTAAAAACTAGACTGTTAAAGTTTTAATACTCTTAAAAAGGTTAATGATTTTTTCACACTTCTTTATTTTATATTTCCTTTCACACCTTATTTTCTTTCCATCTCTCTTTATTTCCTACCATATCAAAATACTATTTTAAAGTCAACGCGGGTTGGCACAAATGGTCAAGGATCCGAAGGAAAACATTTGTCTTCCCATGGATGTGGGTTTGAATCTCCCTGAAGGCATCTAAAATCTCGCTTGGTGGCCATCCCGACCCTCCCCAGGGAGATCCCCTGATGCCCACGGCTAGTTGAGTAATTTTATACATTGATAATTAAGTGTATTTCTCTTATTACTCAAAAGCAAAATGTAAAAATGTTAATGAAAATGATGTGCAAATATGATCGTTGTTTTCCAAAATAGTTAGTAGCCAAAAGGGGCAGCCGCCCGTTGGGGCCTATGACTTGCCCTGACCCGTTTAATAAAAAGGTTAGACTTAGGATTTTCTAAAAGTCTTTTTGATTAAACAAACCATGTTTAGGTTGTTCAAAGCCTATTATGTTTGTTGGGTCAGTATATTTGGGGAGAATATTATTTAATATATACATTATCCTATTTATATGTTTATGACTATTAGCCCGTGACGTATTCACAAATAGGCTTGTTGGCCTTATTTAAATACCTATGCAAGTGACATAGTTATTTAATTAATTAATAGGCCTATTAGATCACAAGCCTATGTTGGTCTATTAAAAGATAAGTTTATTGGCTTATTTAAAGGTATTTATATGAAATTGGCTTTTAAATAGATTAATAGGTCATGTCCATTCAAACAGACCAGATCAAAAAATATGACCTATGACAGATAACACATTAGACTTGGGCAAAAAAATTAAAAAAGAAGATAGACTAGACTTGGATATTGTAAAGCCCAACCTAACTAGATCTCTTTTTATATTATATGCTTTATTTATACACATAATTAGACTCCGATCAATTAATGTAATGATATAGGCTTGGCAAACAAAACATTAGCATGATAATGAAATGAACAAAAAGAGGATGATTATTAAACTTGTTATATCAAACAACCTTTCAAACAAGCTTACATGTCAGCCAGACTTTTACACAAGTATCTTAAAAAAAGCTTATAACAGATAACAGATCCAAGTTCATGCTTAGGAATTAGGAGCCAAGCCAGACTTAGGCCTATCAAAACCTGGCCTGTTTCCACTCCTAGCGGCAAAACTCTCCCTCCAAACATTTAATGCAGTTGGATAGCCAGGTCTCGACATGGATACAAGGTGGGATATGAGTCTTACAAATCTATTTTACACTATTTAAAGTAGCTTTTATACATGTATGGACTATTGAGACAGGTTCGAGAATTCTGATGCCTATAGAAACATGCAATAAATTAACTCATGTTTTTCATAGAAAAAAAAGTTGAAGTGTGTAAAAATTAATGGTGTAAGGATTCTCTCTCCAGCATTCCTGGCCTCTCCAGTTAAATTTAGCTATAAAATAATTACGCATTTTAATTTTTTAATTATTCTGTAGTTATATGATAATTAAACTTAGTTTGAGAGACTAAAAATGCTAAAGAGGATCCGGATCCAAATTAATGATGGTATGTCAGCAAAGAATGAAATCACTGCCACCAATTTGCATTACTATTTCAAATAGTACATAAACAACGCTTGAATCACTTTCTCGATTGTTTCCAAACTGGCGATGTGACCCTTCCTCACATTTCCATACTTAGCCGAATGAGTTTTTATCTCCATGTGGCCGCCTGATAAGTTTGATGTCATGAAATTAGGAAGGGAAAGAAAACAAGTCCCATCTCACATAGAAATTAAAATCAAACAGAGCAATATGGTGAAAGAATATATGTGAGGGTCCATTTAATTTGACATTAAGGTCTGTCTCAGAAATCAGATCACAAAGAACTGTCCTCATGGGTTAATATTATATAACCAAATCAATTGTATCAAAAGTGGATTGATTTGGAAACAGTAACATGGTGGGTCACCATTAACCTTATAGCTAACATGCTCTGCTTTATTGCCTGCCTCTACACAATTAATATTCATGTATATGACCCTTGTTTAGGTGGTCTGGATTTTGCCATGGAGAAAGAATTTTGTCTACATTATTAATTCTTTCAAGTCAATCAGATTATACAACACATTCTTTTTACCTGGTAAGTCTTCAACTTACTAGTCATCATCAATGTTATCTCTTTTACTTTATAGAATTTTAGCTTGGATGAGGATGAATAATTATGATGCAAATCACTATTCATCATTTACTCATGAAAAGGGATGTTGTGCCTTTTGCAAAGGTTATGTTTTGTTTTCTCGTTATTGTTATACTTATCTATTTGTTTCTTCTTTCTTCTTAATTGGTTATATATCCTGTTATGATCGAGATGGAGATAACACTTTCTTATCCAGGATAATAGGATTAGGATGCTCACTGTGTTCACATAATGTGGTAGAACTTTGAGTACTCCTTGTTTTAAAGCCTATGTCTTTTGTGGTGCCATTAATTTATAGTTTGATGTTTTTATATTATGAATAATATTAATAATAGTATATATGACGTATTTGGTATGACAATTCATATTGTTCTGGACTAGGCCCAATCCAGAGTTGGGCCGGATGTACCTCCTCTACTCGGAAGACATAATCGCATCAAGCCGGTCCGTACAGCTAGGGCATCCCCAGGAGACACAGGCTGCTCCACAGCTGGACTTGATCCCAACCTATTGGGGGCTCATAAAGCATTGAATGCCACTATAAATACCCCACCTACAGTGACAAGACATGTATGCACTAATCCCTATATATTCTCTCACTCTCTTTGAGCTTGGGATGACTTGAGCGTCGGAGTCCCTTTTGCAGGTACCCCGCCGCGCTCCTCCGTAGCGGAGATCCACAACAGGCATCGTTCAACCCAGCTCTAAAGAGTCTCATCTCGGATCAACCCTCCCAGTGGGGTCGGCCTTTCAAGTTCGATCACATATGAAATTATCCTTTATAAAAATAACATCATATTGTATCTTCAAGTTGCTTATTTCTCTTTAGCTTTTATATATATTTCATTGTGTGGTTTGTTTTAATTGTCAAAACAGCTACCAGCCGGGTTAAAAAGTAAAGAAGTCAAGGTAAAATTCAATCTTATAAAAAGTCCCAATGTACTCAAATGTGTGTGTGGTCCGGTTAGATTTAAATTCAATTTTTAAAAAGATGTACGTAGTTCATTAATTTTTTTTAAAATATACTTTTAAAAAACTAAAATTATTTAGTGTTAAATGTTTTAGGGTCCGTTTGGTTTACAGTTGAGTAGAATTGATTTTAGAAATCAATGGTTGAGATGAATGATGCACACTTTACGATGCACGTTGGACGGAAGTGATATCAATTCTGCAAAACCATGGTTTTGAGTTTTTCAACTCCAAACCAAACAAGCTATTAAATGTTCACTTTCATTATAAAGGAATTAAATTAATTTTAAAACTATTTAAAAGAATAAAGTGATGGCACTAAATGTTTAGAAGACTAAAATAGTGTTTACTTAATAAATAAATAAATAAATTATATATTATAAAAAGTAAGGTACACTCGGGAATTTTACATCCAAAACTAAGGGTAGGTTACTAATATTAAGGGATTTTAAAACTTCAAACCAAATAAAAAAAACATTGGGTTGGTTCAGGTTCTATATTTTTTATTGATCAACTCAAATCAAATCAACCCGATGGTTATTAGGTTGGTTTGGTTCTGGTTGGGTGGTTGGGATATATACAAATTATTTTCAAATAGTGAAAAAATTGTATTATTATGGGTTTAGCTTTAATTTATTGTCTTGTTATCAAAGGTAAAACTATGTTACATGTAGTATGATGGAAACATATAAAGACAAAAGATAGGGTTTTCTAATATGCATAACTAGAAAACTTGTGTAATAATACATAAGTTAATAATAATCATTAGATATATTAATAATTTATTTAACATTGGAGATTTAATATTAGAAACTAATTGGCAGTGATGCATATTTCATAGCCATTCCAACCTATAAAATAGATTTCCTGCAAAAACTCTCAAAGGTGCCGTGGTGTACTCACACCTTGTTTTCAATGATGCAGTGATGATGATGTTAGTTGATGATATATTTAATTATATAGTAGCTAGCTTTTTTGTTATAGTTAGTTAGTTTGCTAGCTCATAGTTAGTTTACATTCTGTTTTTCTGTTTCTCTTTCCCGCTTAGCTTTCTTCCCTGCATATAAACAATTGTATTGTTCAGTTTTCAGTAATGAGAATTCACTTTGCATTCTCTCAATTTCTCTCTTATTTTCTCTCGATTATTTTAGCATGGTATCAATAGCCTCTTTCTTGGGAGCTCTGTTACGCAACCTGATGGAGTTTATCTCATTCTTGGAGCTGTGTTACTCCATTGATTCTTGTTCTTCTTCTTCTTGAATTCATCTTCTTGTTTTTCCTGTTCTGTTTTTCTTAGGCTATGGCGAATTCCAATCTGGATCCTAGTAGCCCTTACTTCGTGCATGTGAATGAAAGTCCTGGTGCTAGTCTAGTTTCTGTTCGATTTCACGGAGGAAATTACCACACTTGGTCAAGAACTATGTTTATGGCTCTCAAATCAATGAATAAAGAGCAGTTTATTGATGGAAGTTTATTGAAGCCTTCAGCAACTGATGAAATGTTTAAAGCATGGGATAGGTGTAACACAATGGTGCTTTCTTGGTTGATTTAATCTCTAGAAACTGAAATTACAGAGAGTGCGCTGTGGATTGATACTGCACAAGATGTTTGGCTGGATTTGATGAAAAGATACTATCAGGGAGATGTTTTCAGAATTAGTGACCCACAAGAAGAAATTTATATGCTTAAACAAGGTGATTCTTCTATCACAGCTTATTATACACAATTAAAGACCTTGTGGCAAGAATTAGAAAATTTCAGACCTATATCTTCTTGCTCTTGTGATATTAAATGTTCTTGTGTTTTGTTACCAACAGACAAAGGACACAAGGAAAATGATTATGTAATTCAATTTCTGAAAGGCCTTAATGAGCAATATGCTTTTGTTAGATCAAATATTATGCTAATGGAACCCTTGCCAGATATCAATCAGGTGTTTTACTTGCTCATTCAACAAGAGAGATAATTCAGTTGTACTTTAGATGAAGGAAAGGATTTAGCTACTGTTAATAATAATGTTTCTAGAGGTAGAGGCAGATTCAGTGCAAGAGGAGGAAGAAGTGGAAGATTTAGTAGTGGAAGAGGTAATAGAAAAGTGTGTTCCTATTGCAATAAAGTAGGACATATCGTTGATACCTGTTATAAGAAACATGAATATCCTCCTCATTTTAATCAAGGAGTTTCTACTAATAATATGAGGAGGTAGATGATAACTTTGATGAGAGCACTAGTTATGTGTCAAAGAAAGACAAAGATGATGATAAAGCATTAAGTTTCACCCCTGAACAACATAAAAGTTTGTTGGCAATGTTGAACCAGAATCAGGCAGGAGGAAGTCACACTGCAAATCAAATTACATCTAATGTTTGCACAGGATTACTACATTCAGGTATGATCTATAGTCTTTCTAATGGTGTGAAGCCTTCTTTCTGGATTTTAGACACAGGAGCTATAGATCATGTGTGTCACTCTCTCAAGATTTTTCAGCGCTTAAAGAAGATTAGACCTATTCGAATTAATTTGCCCAATGGAAGCTATGTTACTATAGAATTGTCTGGTTCTGTATTCTTCTCTAATGAGTTTTATCTCACAGATGTCTTGTACATTCCAAGTTTCAGTTTTAATCTCATTTTAGTGTCAAGGATTATTAATCAGTTGCAATGTTAAACTGATTTTCTCTGAAAATTTGTGTGATATCCAGGACATCCAATCTATGAAGATGATTGGTGCAGCTAGATTGGAGATGGGGTTGTATATTCTGGACAAGCATCCAATTGCTCAATTTCAATTCCATTCTGTAAATAGTTTCCATTCTTATGATAATAATCTGTGGCATACCAGACTAGGACACTTAGCTCATGAGAAGCTAGTTGTTTTGAAGCAGAATTTTCCTTTCATTGTTTGTAAACAAACTTTGAATCCCTGTGATTTATGCCATTTAGCAAAGTAGAAAAAGTCACCTTTTCCACATAGTGTTTCTCATTCTTCTAAATTATTTGAGTTGATTCATGTTGACATTTGGATACAGATACTTTCTGACCATAGTGGATGATAAATCCAGAAATACTTGGGTCTATTTTATGAAACAAAATTCTGAGGTTTCTAATCTGTTGACTTCTTTTGTAGCTATGGTTGGGACTCATTTTAATAAAAAGATTAAGTCCTTAAAGTCTGATAATGGACCTGAATTCAATTTATAGAAGTTTTATAATGAGAAAGGGATTTTACATCACACATCCTGTGTTGAGACACCCCGGGAGAATGGGATTGCAGAGAGGAAGCATCAACACATCATGTTAATTGCAAGGGCTCTTGTGTTTCAGTCTCATCTTCCCAAAAGCTTATGGACTTATGCAGTATCACATGCTGTATACTTAACCAACAGGCAACCCAGTTCATTCCTTTTGAATAAAAGTCCATATGAGATTTTATATGATTCTCTTCCTAACCTGAGTAATTTGAAAGTTTTTGGTTGTCTTGCTTATGCAACATCTCTTACAGCAGGAAGGAAGAAATTTGACTCAAGAAGTAGAAGATGCATTTTTTTTGGGTTTCAAAGCTTGTGTAAAAGGTTATGTCCTCTACAATCTTAGTTCCAAGGAAATTTTTCTCAATAGACATGTGGATTTCTATGAACATCATTTCCCTTTTCTCATTAAGGATGACAACACCACAGAACCTTCTATCCTCCCATCTATTCCCCTACCTCAAACATATCCATCCTTTTCAGACCCTATTCATTTCTCTCCTCCACCTTCTCCACAGAATATACCTTGCCCACGACCCACACCTTCTCAGCCAATACCTACTCCTATAATACCTGACCAGCAACTTACATCTCCTCCATCTATACCTGACCAGCCACCTCAACATACATCCATTAGAAAATCAAATAGACCCAAAAGGCTGCCTTCCTACCTAACAGACTATCATCATAATCTCCTTTCTACATTTTCCAATACTAAAATATCAACTTCCTATCGTATTCATAATTTTATATCTCATTCACACCTATCCTCTTCTCACAAAGCCTATACTCTTTCCTTTACAGCCAACCAAGAACCAGAATCTTAATCTGAAGCAATTAAATATGCCCCATGGAGAGATGCTATTCAGCAGGAACTAAGTGCTCTAAACAAGAACAATACATGGACTATTACCAGCTTACCTGAAGGAAAACCTGTAGTAGGTTGTAAATGGGTTTCTAAATTGAAATATCATTCCAATGGTGCCATTGAGAGACACAAAGCCCGATTGATAGCTAAGGGCTATACTCAAATAGAAGGGCTGGATTATCTGGAGACTTTTAGCCCAATTGTTAAAATGACCACTGTCAAAACCCTCTTAGCTATTGCCTCAGCTAAGAATTGGCACCTTCAATAGCTGGATGTTAACACAGCTTTCCTTTATGGAGACTTACATGAAGAGGTTTACATGCTTCCTCTTCCTGGTCTTGCTTTGCTTCCTCATCAAACCAATCATGTTTGCAAATTGGAGAAGTCCCTATATGGCCTTAAACAGACTAGTAGAAAATGGAATGCTAAGTTGTCTACAATTTTACTTGATTCTGGATATAGGCAATCCAAGGCAGACTATTCCTTGTTTGTTAAACAAGTTAGTGATTCTTACACAACAATTTTGGTTTAAGTTGATGATTTGTTGTTGGAAGGGAATGATCCTTCTTACATTGACTCCATTAAAGCCTTATTGGATCACAAATTCAATATTAAGGATCTAGACAATTTAAAGTACTTCCTTGGGCAAGAAGTTGCTAGATCACATTCAGGGATTGCTTTATTAGAAAATGTATGCTTTAGATTTATTTAAATATACTGGACTCCTTGGTACACAACCTTGCAGGACTCCTATGGATGATACTTCAAAACTCCACAAGTCTCTTGGTGTTTTACTTCCTAATCCAACTGTGTACAGGAGGTTGTTGGGTAGATTAAAATATTTGACCAATGCCAAACCAGGTTTATCCTTTTTTTTATTGGTCATTTTAGTCAATTCATGGACAAGCCCACTGATATCTATCTCCAAGCAACTTTTCGTGTGCTAAAATATATCAAATCTGCCCCTGGGAAAAGAAACTTAAATATACATTAAATAGTCTCTTCTAACTGCACATTTAATCTTGGCCTCATATTCCCTAATCCACTGCTAGATAATCCACCTTTATACATTGGTGTGGAAGATACCAACCATGTGCCAACCATTCAGAGGTAGTTGAGTTTTCCACAAGTGGAAAAATGCTAATCAATTTAGCTTCCATTGAATATATGTAGCACATGGCAGATTGAGTCTGTAAGTGATACACACAATTAGTTTGGCCTCCTCATCTATCTAGTTTCCGTATTGCAGAGTCCCACTTCCCCCCTAAGAAGAGAGATCATTCACCTAACTTATCCAGCTTAACCCATTCCATTTCATCAAAGTCTATCTTGTAAATATTCAAATGCTTCTGAGGAACAAAATCAACAATTAAAAGTTGATTATCAGAAACCACAAACTTAAGATCCTTGGAATTCACATTGGGGGCATTTCTCATCTTGATCAATGTTAAGGAGCCTGTTGTTCTTACCTTTAATTTCGTAAGTTGAACTACTTTTGTAACAACATAAACTTGATCATTAAAAATTGCAATGTCTACCTAAGATGCTCTATAAAAATACCCACTTGACCATTGCTCATTCCTAGAATGAAAGACTTGATATTCACGCTTATTGTTGCATATAACTACAACGACATAACTTTTACGTGACAATGTTGAAGTGAAGATGATGTGGTCATGGAAAGTTCTACCTCTAAAGGTAAAAGGTGGTGCTTGACACTTGAGTCTGTGTCTAGTTAAAGGTTTTACAAGTGAAATTTGACGATTAATGTTTTCTATGATCAGGTATCCTCCAGAGCAACTCTACATAGAATTTGCCAACAAGGTTGTTAGGTAGTGTTACCTCCTTTGTCTTTCCTTTAGCTATGTCAAACAAATAGCATGTTCGTTCCGCATGCGGTGATGTGAGCACTGCCATTGGTGCTTGAGATTCCAAGAAGTCTTCTTTAAATCTATCACAAATTTCTGACCAACTCTTGCAAACAACACCGAATGCACAAAATCCCGCCACATCTAAACGTTTAGCAATTAACTCAAACAAGTCAATTGTAAATTCTGGCAACACTTTTTCACTATCATTATTTTTAGTGATGTTCCTTTTCCCACGTTCCGATTTTGATCGTTTTGGCTTATTACCTGCATGATTACAAGAACAATGATTGTATGCATCTAGATAGGATATATTTAGAAATCATATGACCAAGAGTGTCAATTAACTAGTAACCACAAACAACATTTAATAATTTAAAAGGTTTTGCTAGGTTCACATTGATTATTATATTTGGAAGGAAATAATTAGTTTAATGAACTATAAATCATTAGATTCATTACCTTTTCGATAATTGATAGGTAAAATGTCCCATGTTTTCTTTTGAATTCCAATGTTCATAAGAAAAGTACCACAATCCAAATCACAAAAAATAAATATAATTGACTCAAAAGGGGGAAAATATTGCTAAGATGATTAATAAACGAAAAGATAAATAATTTAGACATACTTGGACTAATCTTCATGATTTAATAAAAAACATTTTTCTCCAATTACAAAAAATGTGAGACATTCAAACAAAAACACTAAAAATAATTATTTTAGAAGCCCGAATAACTCTGGGATATTTTAGTTCAATTCGATAAAGCTTGCTACACGCAAAAAAACCCATAAAAGCTCACAAAAGCCTGCAAAACCAACAAAAGAAACTTGGGCTACCCATAAAAAAAACCTGTAAAAAATATAGGGTTCGAGCCTTTATTTTAGTATCTCGATACCCACAGCACGTTAGGCATGCCTGGTAGCCTGAAATAACAGCTCTACATGTATAAGCTATTACATTCTGGAATGAACTGCTCTAGTTTCGATTTTATATAGGTCATTTTGAATGGATTTTAAGAATAAAGTATTATCATGATCTTATGCATATGAAAATTGAAACTTTAATTAAGATTTATACCATACTATCAAACTCTGTCAAATCAATCAACCATCCTTTTTGTATGTTTGTGACCAAAAATACAATGAAAGATTTGGGCATAAAAAATTTAAGTTCAATGTTAATTATGGTTGTAAATTTATCAGTTGGAAAACCAAAAAATAGGAAATATTTGCTCTAAACACATACACACACGTCGTCGTCGTCTTCGCCGCCGCCACCACCACTCTTATCAATTCCAAGAAAAATTGAATTCGACAAATGGTTAAGATGGGTTATAGAAGTTTAGAAGTATACTTCATGAGCGTCGAGGCATATGCCAATAAGAAGGATGTCGGTTGCTTCCATCTTCTTGATTCATTTGCATGTTCTTCATTTTGTTGAGTGTCCCTCTCTTCTCTTGACTTTTACAATCTCTTTTTTTCTTGTAGTTAGGCTTGTAAATAACTTATAAGGTATTTTATAAAAGGGAGGATACTTTTAGTTTTAAAATATAGATTTATATAATTTTATAACCCAACTAATCAATAAGGGATATAGAAGTTTGCAAATTGGAATTCATCACCATTTGACTTTTGTTGAAGAAAAGAAATATGCCATAAATGTATGTGTTATATAAGTTCTAAAATAAGAGATATCGACAAATTAATCAATAACGGATAGGGACATTTGCAGGTTTGAATTTATCATCATTAGAATTTTGTTGAAAAAACCAAAGATGCCATAAGTGTATTGTCGAAACTGGGGTCATGACGGGACAACGAAGGAAGTTATTGAAAAAATTGTTTTAATGGAGTCGGCGAGTCACCACCAATATTTATTTTTTAGGGAAAAATATCGGAAAAATCTCTTTAAAAAAATGGTCATTGAAATCAAATTTGGATTCGAGAGTCGATAATTATGCGTATGGAAGGTATTAGCACCCTACGACCTTCGTCATAAGACGGTTACCTCTAATTAATTGTACAAATCATATTAAATTTTGAAAAATATTTATTTTACCCTTTTTTAAAATAAGAATTTTATGCTTTTGTTTATAATTTTTACATACAAGTTTATTTATAAACATATTTACAATTTTTTTCATTCTTTAGGTTAGAAAATTTTAAAAAATATTCATTTGGGCTTGACGATGCCGATTCATGCTCCTATGTATGTATCCCCAACTGCAATGGGGAAATCAAAGCTTCATAGTTCTGAAAGATTGTTTGTTGATTGATTTTGGATTTTAAAAAAATAAGATTGAAAAATATTTTGAATTATTTTATTTTTGAAAGAAATATATATTTTTTTGAAAGATTTTTATTTGCAAAGGGTTCAAGTGAACACACGGTATGCTTAATAAACTCTTACGATCCTAATAATATTAAAGCTAACATCCACTTTTCAATTAATTTCATTGGTCATTGCATGATTTTTAATTTTTTATTGTAATTTTGAAAAAAAATATTTTATTCTAACCTATTTTGCACATGGATTAAAGTTCAATAAATCCTTACGCTCCAAATAAAGTTAAAGTCAGTATCCACCGTTCAATTAATTCATCTAGTCATTGCATAGATTAAAATAAATTATTTATTTTTTGTAGCTTTATTATTTGAGAAAAGAATTTGAGTGGATATTTATTCACAAAGAGATATAAAATTAACTTTGGCAAATATTCATAAATAAGGTGAGATTTAAATCAAATGGTTATTTACAAAGTGAAGGAAAATTCAAATTATAAATATTTACAATCCTAAAAGACCAATTGAATTAGGTAATATTTACAAATTCAAAATTCAAGCCTAACTAATAAACATACAAATACACACTAAAAGAATCTCAAATGATACATCAACTCGTTACACATGTCACCACCATAATTCACAAAACTTAAAATTAATTAAAGAAAGAGAAAGGAGAAAAAGAAAACGAAAATGGGTGAGAGTCTAGAGAGTCCTCATGCCCCCATTCAGAACACACACACACACACACACACACACCTTATTTCTAAAAAAACTCTCGAGAGGGCTTGAATTGAGACATCATCCCCTCACCCTAAATTTTCTTTTACCAAAAAACATGAAAGAGAAAGGGAAAGAAAGAAGAGGGAGAGTGAAGAGAGATCGTGACCGGAGGAAGAGAACGGCACGACCGCGCGACGGTGTTGCTGGCGCGGTGTTGGGTTCAGTCACTTGTAACGGCTTCACGATGGACCAACGATGGGTTGGAGCGCATGAACAACGAGGGGAGAAAAGAAGAGGGGATCTGCGCGTGATGGGCGGTGGCTGCAAACGGTCGTGGTATTATACTTAGAGAAGAATGAAATTGAGAAATATAATTCTCATTGAATTGATCAGATACAAGGGAAGGTGTTATTGAACTTGGAGTAGTTCCTACCATTGTGGATCCTATAAGTCTTTATTGTGATAACAATGGGGCTATTGCACAAGCCAAGGAACCCAGGTCTCATCAACGATCCAAACATATACTTAGACGTTTCCATCTCATCCGAGAAATCATTGATAGGGGAGATGTGAAGATATGCAAAATGCATACAAATGACAATGTTGCAGACCCATTAACAAAACCCCTTGTGCAGCAGAAGCATGAAGGGCACACTAGATCATTAGGCATTAGAGTTATGTCTGAATGGCTCTAGTGCAAGTGGGAGATTGTTAGTGTATGCACTAGAGACCTATATGTTTTTGAACATCCGTCACTTGTATCATATTATTATTTTATAAAGGCATTTCATTTTATTAATTCTTTTAGAATATAATTATTGTCCTTAGAATAGTAATCTTAAGCTTCATAAGAAATCAAGTAGATGACTTGATCGTGAGACCTTATGAAGAACTATTCTTAAAATAGTCCCTAGTCAAGTATCATCTTAGGACAAAGATGCATTTAGACTAGTATGTGAGTTTATTGATGATCAAATCTCACGGATCATGGATATGAGATATCATGTGCTCACATAGGTACACATTAAGAGTAATGGTGTACTGGACAGACCCACCTTAAGAACGTTGCATGGATTGTTACATAAGTGTCATGAATGTTTTTTAAATTGATAAGTGTTATATATGAAGTCCTTCGACCTGAAATCACTACGATTCCTACATAAGGAATTATATGTTTTAATTATCATCAAACGTTACCTGTAACAGGGTAATCATAAAGTTGGTTTTTGGACATATAATAAATTATGTGGTGGGATGTGAGTGACCTAGATGAGATTTGTCCCTCCTATGTAACAGGAGTTATATCTGTAGGCCTCTTGATAAAGTGAGACTGCAAAATGCATGGCCATGCTCAGGAGGATAAACATGAGATGTTTATTTTTTGTACAGTCTACTTGGGGATCAAGAAAACATAAATTGAACTATACAAGGTTGACAAAATTCATGCCCTTGTGTTCAATTAGATATTTGGACAAAGGGACAGATCATATAAATTATTATCATAAAATAGGATTCGTCAAAGTTGTTGATATTCTCAATATTTGAATAGTGATGTATTGCTAGATGCCGCTCACTATTTATGATATTAAATATAAAGGGTTTTTATTTTAATATCATAACCAAATATTAAAAGCCTATTGGGTCACACGCATACAACAAGCCACTAGGAAAAGGATAATAATTCTAATTTAATTTAATTAGAATTATTACATAATGGGCTAGGCCCATAAGTGTGAGGGTTAAGTGAGTGAAGGGGTAAAACCCTAGCCACCACTCTATAAATAGAGCATGAGATGCACTACCCCATACACATATGAGCAACCGCTTTTTACTCTCTAAGGTTACTAGCAGAGCTGAGGAGGGTTTCCTAGTTTGGCTGTTGGCGTGGATACCAATAGAGACGCGACTGCTCTTGCCTCGTTTATAATCCTAATAAGGTACGACCTTTCGTTTCATTACCTTTTATGTCTTGATTCGTGTTTTCGCAAAACGATTATAACAAGGGAGGGAATCCATTTATTTCCGCTGCACCCTGACCACATGCTTGATTCCCTTTCAATGGTTTCATGAAAAACAACATCCCTGGAAATAAAAAACTTATTAGTGACCAAATTGTACAACTTGTAACCTTTATAGCCTCTAGGATATCCAACAAAAATCGATGGAGTAGCTCTTGGAGTGAATTTGTCCCTTTAAGAAGATAGGGTGGATGCATAGCAAAGACATCCAAAGACCCTTATGGATGAATAATTTGGTTCTTTTTGGTACAACAATTTAAAAAGAGATTGAAACTTCAATACCTTGGAGGGAATTTTGTTAATGATGAATGTAGTAGTGGTAATACAATCACCCCCAAAAAGAAAGAGGAAATCGAGACTGAAACATATATCTAGTGTAATCATCCACTAGAGTCAAGAAATATCTTTTTCCAGTATGTGTGGAGTCATGATAAGGACCCCATGTGTCAATGTTAACCAAGTCAAAGGAATGAGTAGAAAAATGATTATTAGAAGATAGGGTGGATGCATAGCAAAGACATCCAAAGACCCTTATGGATGAATTATTTGGTTCTTTCTGGTACAACAATTTAAAAAAGGATTGAAACTTCAATACCTTAGAGGGAATTTTGTTAATGATGAATGTAGTAGTGGTTATACAATCACCCCAAAAAGAAAGAGGAAATCGAGACTGAAACATCAAAGACCTTGCAACATTCAAAAGATGTTGATGTTTACTTTCCACAACTGAGTTTTGTTGTGGTCTCTCAAGACAAGAGAACTGATGAGTAGCTCCTTTAGATTGCAAAAATTCAGTAAGGGCAAGTTCCTTTGCATTATCAGATCTAATGGATTTAATCTTAGTGCCAAACTGTGTATCAACAAAAGTAAAGAAATCCATAATGATCTTGGGCGCTTCTGACTTATGTTGCATCAAGAACATCCATGTATATCTAGTGTGATCATCCACTAGAGTCAAGAAATATCTTTTTCTAGTATGTGTGGGGTCATGATAAGGACCCCATGTGTCAATGTTAACCAAGTCAAAGGAATGAGTAGAAAAATGATTATTAGAGATAAAACTCAATTTATGCTATTTAGCTAAAGGGAAAATATGACAAGTAGAATTAGGAATTTTATAAGGAACAAGAATGTATTTATTATTGAGAGTAACAAAGGAATCATATGACAAATGGCCAAGCTATGATGCCAAGTACAATGTGACACAGAATTACAAAGAGATTTAAAAAAAAAAAACAGGTTCAACATTCAAAATATACAAGCCATTTTGGGCTTCACCCTTCCGAATCATCATTGAAGATTGCTTGTCCTGGATGAGGAATGAATTGTCAGAAAAGGTGATTGTATAAGAATTGACAGACAAGATAGCACTCAAAGGTGAAAGAAGGAATGTAAAAGATATTTGATAACAAAAAAGAGTGAATGAAACATTTGTTTGGAAAAACAAATATAATCTGTGACACCAGAATCTAATAACCAAAAGTGAGTAGAGGAAGAAGGAAACTTAGAAATAGACAATGCAATACCTGAAGTAAAACTTGAATCATCAGGAGGATTGCTGGACGTGGAGGAAGTTGTTAGTTGAGAAGATAAAAGATGAATCAATTGTTGACATTGAGTATGAGTTGGTTAGCATTGGCAATTGGAGTGGCAACACTAGAGTCTAAAACTTAAGCAATAACATTAGCACCCTTAGATATGGCCTTAAATCCAGGAGGATAACCATGGATCTTGAAGCATTTATTAACTGTATGACCAAGAACACCATATTGAGAACATAATGGTCGATCCTTCTTGCCAGGCTTGGATGGTCTTAGAGGAGCTTTGACAACAAGAGCATGATGAAGATCAACAATGAAGGGAATAAAAGTCCCTACTTCGCTCTGTTTTTCTTCTTGAACAACAAGAGAAAAATACATTGTTGATTGGAGGAATAAGATTCATGAGGAGAATCTGGCTACGGACATAAGAGAAAGAATCATTCAGCCCCATCAAGAATGACATAACATACTAAGTCTGAAAATAGTCGAGAAGAGGACGAAGCCCACCATATAAACAAGCGCATGTAGGTTTGAAAGCAGTCAATTCTTCCTAAACTGATTTCAATTTTGTGTAATACTGACTGATAGAGTCATGGCCCTGAGAAAGAAGCATGAGTTCTTTACAAAGCTGGAAAACCCTGGGGCTATTCTTCTTTTGAAAACGATCCTTCAAATCCTTCCATATCTCAGAAGCTAACCGAGAATACATGATGCTAACAACAATTTCTTTGGAGACTGAATTGTGCAACCAAGAAATGACGACATTATTGCAGTGAAACCAAGAACTCAATTAAGGATCACCTTCTGCTAGTTGAGGAATGGAACCATCAACAAAACCGAGTCTGTTCTTGACAGAGAGAGCAATTATCATGGTGCGACACCAAGTATTATAATTGGAACCAATGAGAGGTTGAGAGACGAGGATAAGGCCAGGATCATATGAATGATGAAGGAAGAAAGGGTTCGATGGATCTTCCATGGTGGAAAAGGAAGAACAAAGTGTTCGAGCACAAACGTGAATTACGTTGATACCATATTATACTTAGAGAAGAATGAAATTGAGAAATAGAATTCTCATTGAATTGATCAGATAAAAGGGAAACAGAAAATTTCTGTTTCCAGCATTTCCAGTTTTTCCTTTGAAAAATTTCATAAAACAATAAACAAAAAATGTAAACAAAAAATGAAAATGCAAACCAAAAAGACCCTAAAGAGCCTGTTTGTTTACAACTTTCAAAAACTTATTTTCTATTTTTAAAAACAAAAAACTTATTTGATAGGCAGTTTTTAAAAACAACTTTGAAAAGTGACTTTTTTTTTTAGTTTTTAAAAACTAAATTTTGGAACTACTTTTAGATGTTTTGGAAAACTATCTTTTAGTTTTTCTATTTTTGTATTGAAAATCTTGTAAATAAATCATTTCATTTATAAAAAAATAATTTTAAAAAACTAAAAAACAAAACTGAATCAAACAATCAAAATGTTTTTTAAAACCAAACAATCTTATATTTTCAAGATTTGGATTATACTAACCAAGGCTCAGACGCATACTATGGCTCAGACGCATACTATGGGTCTGTTTGATTTACAGTTGGACAGAATTGATTTTGATAGCTAGATTTATAAAATCAATGACATGAAATGAATAATGCACAATTTACAAAGCACGTTCAAAATGTTAACAAAATTCATTCCTACGGTTTATAACGCTGAACCAAAGAGGCACTATATCATTCTTCAAGTTGTGTTATCCATACGCATCCCTTCTCACTCTCAAAATAGTTGTCTTATTCTCTACCACTAAATTTTCTCCCATTTATTTTGCTTAAACATTCATTTCATTACTTGCAATTAATGGAATCCTTTACAATAGTTCAGGCTACTCTTGACTGCTTCCTCCAAATAACTCCTCTTAAAGAAAGGGCAGCGAGACATCTACATACACCAAACATGCAATTGTTGAAGGTAAGACTTTTCTTAACTAGTTATATGAAGGCAAGCCTGAATATTTAAACTGGCGACTATTGAAAACTTAAACACATGACATGCAGAAACAAATTCATGAGCGCGCGCGCAGAGAGAGAGAGAGAGAGACCTGAGAATCATTGTTTCTTCCTAATCGTTTTTCTTTTTTGGTTGAATGTTTCCTCCTCATCTAAACAACACTTCGATGTTTGTACTTACTCTCCATTCCATGGGAGGCCCAATAGCGGAAATATATAAATTGCATCAAAATCTAAAACTGATATTAAGGTAGACAAATTTCTGCCAGCCCCCTTTCTAGAATGGTCCAATAAGAATCTCAGACAATGTGATACTTTTTCCATTATTCGGAGTATATGTATTTTTATTTGCATATATAATAAATTTGCATACGATTACTGCTTCATCAATGCCTATCACCAAAATTCAATGCCTATCACCAAAATTCTTATTAAGGAGGTGATTATAAGTTCAGTTTTTTATAAAAAAAAAAAAAAATCAATCACGGTTTATTTTCAAAATCACAAAAAGAAGTTTTTACGATCTATTTGAGAGTTTTTAATTTTTTGTTTTTAAAAAATTTTAATCAATTTTTTATAACTAAACTAAAAACTCTCGCTCAAATTTTATTACAAATATGTAGCTAAATTCTATGGTTTTCCTTGTTGATCCTACGTATAACTTGTGTTACATGGAATCCACATCTCTCTAGCAAGAATAATATGATAGATGATAAATATATTAAAAAGGATACAAAAGAATCAAGAAGGGCACATCCTCCAGATTCCACAAGCCATGGTAGATTTGGGCCAATTTTTGACCAATCCAAACTGCTCACTAGTATGCTACATATCAAAGCAAAAATACTTGTTTTTTGAATATTTGTGATAATTTCACTGTCTAATTTCAAATGCAAAAGGTCAAAGTGGTACTGTGACTAAAATAAGAAAATTATATAAACTGGCAGCATACCTTGCTACATAAGTGGAATTCCCAACTAAAGCAAAGAGAAACATCAAAGGATTGACACCCTACATATCATAGAAGAGATACAAAGTTTGTCAGGTGAACTAACTAAACTGCTTCATAAGGAGGAACTGGTGAAGCGTCAAAGTTTTCACTAGCTAAATAATAAATAAGAATAAACACATAAATAATCATAGCTGTAATAGTTGGAGTCCCTAACCTCAAATTTGCCCCTTCTGATCTGCAAAATTAATGCGAATTATTATTAAATCAGCATAAACTTTATAAGAAGAACAAGACAAAACATTCCAGCTCAAAGACACACCCCTTGGAAAATACCAAAAATAAATATGCTAGAAAAGGAAGCTCATTAGATGATTTTCAAATTTCCAAATATATTACATACCCCCTGGAAAATATCAAAAATAAATATTTAGATTATCATTGTCAAATAATGTATACTGTAGAGCATTATGTTTCTTTCATTGTTTTTCATTGTTTTCTATAGCATACTGTTCCAGTTCCTTCACAAAGTAAAAATCTTATTCCATGTCACTAAATCTTATTCCAGTGATTTTATCAGAAGAATTCCTGACCTAACCTACAAGAAAATGGGCCAGTTTGTTTGCCACAATCATAAAAAAAACACTTTATTTGCCACAATAAATGCTTTCACATTATTAAATAAATGTATTCACATTGTTAAAGTGTCTTCTCTCTCTTCTATTTTAACTGTTTTTTTCAAGAAACAACTGAGTTGCTTCTTAAAAAAAACAGAAAACTGATTATTTTCTGATTCTGCTTCTTGAAAAAAGTTTAAACAGACATCTTAAAAAATTTTATAAGTAATTTTTTTTAAAAAAGAAGTGATTCTTTTAAGAAATAATTTTAAAGAAACGGATTAAATATAACTCACGTTTAAACATATTTGAGGAAGTCTTCCACCCATATATATAAATGCCATTGCCCAACCAAGGTAAGTCCCAATGCCAGTGTATCCTGACACATTATGTTCTTGCAACTGATGGCCACTGACCTGCAATTGCTGTAAGAATTAGTTACATGTTAGTTGAAATTGAATTTTTAGTCATAGACAAAATGATTGCCTATCTCACCCAAGATTAATATTAATGTCAACAATAAATAGCCATCACCGAATATAACCAAACTGTTTCACATCAAGAGCAATAAATTCAGAAGGTACTAACTGGTCTGATATAGCCTCTCTCAATGGAACAGGTAGGTCGGATCAAATTCCATCTTCAACAGAGATGGGAAGATTCAATGGGGTAAGGGGGTTGGTTGTTACATCCGATTCTGTAACCCATACAGCTTGACCCAATAAAATAAATAAATTTGCACCTAATTATTTATTCCTATTTTTATAGGATGCACTGACTAAACTATAAAACAGTCAGGTGGATATCCAAGAAGGGGTATCTTTCTTCTACATGCATAATCAAGTTGTGATTTGCATTGCTTTACCTGGAAAAGCTTTCGTCCAACATAAATCACATATTGTTGTCTTGGTTTTGAGACCATGGAATGAATTATTGTATCTGGTGACTTAAGCAGATTGAAGGCACCAACAAAAGTTAATGCTGACACCTGAACAAAGACTAGATGTGATTAGATTTCAATCCTAGCACCATCATGGTTATAAAAGACTAGTAGTAGAAAATTTTACCAAACATAGAGTATTCTTGATCTTTATAACCGGTGCAGATTGTGTCAAGACAGATGAACTAAGCAAAGGCTCTTCTATAGGGTTTGAAGTATGAGTGGATGTAGATCGTTGGGCTAAGATAGAATCTTCTGTGGGAGTATGGCTCTTTGATAGATATCTTGCTGACCTAATGAATTCAAAACAAAAGAGTTATAAGAATTTTTCAATGCTTTTAGAAAAAAAAAATCCATTAGAACTTTCATGAGCATAGTTATGTTTATTGCCTTTAAACTACCTCACAAGAAATCATACATACAGAACAAGATCAAGAAAAGGAAGATAAATATTAGTGAAATTTAAAAAGAAAGCTATTAAAAGTGAAAATGTTTGAGAGAACCTGAAAAGTTAAATAAAGAGAAACATTATAGTTTGGAGATATTTGTATTTGATCATGCTCTGGAATCCGATATTCACATACCACAACAGAATTTGTCTGTTGAGAGTTGTTACTTTCAGAACTGTGTATTTACACATTCCTCACTCACAAGTTATATAGATTTATCAATTCTTTACTGCAAGATTTTAATTTCTGCACAAGTTTCAACAATTGCTTTTTCTTTAAACAAATCGGGTCATGAAGATCTTGAGTACATAGTCATGGAAGTAGCAGTGCTCTCTGACATTAAGAACCCGATTGAAGAATATTGCACCACAGATTAAGTACGGAAGATACTAGATACTAAACTCAAGTTTCCCAGTTAGTAGTAAATCATTGTCTACATTAACAATACATTATTTGTATTTTGCTTTTAGAATCTTATCTCTTAATGCTGGGATGGGTCATTGCCGGTTTCCAGCATAACAAGATTAAGGGATTATTAACATATCCTTACTTTGACTGCCTGAAAAGTTGTGTCCACCTTAATTTCTGGGTCATCTATTAAGTTTAAAGACATTTGAATTTTAAATAACAACTCTTTGATGACACCAATAAAAAGTTTTCAATCATATACTGCACAAGATAAAGGGAATCATATATATATATATATATATATATATATATATATATATATATATATATATATTTGTGCCTAACACACCAAGTCATTGAGGTTGATAAAGAAGGTTAGAGAACAACAGGGCATTTTGCATAAATTTCAATGAGAAAGATTAATTACTGGTAGTATAATTGTCTTCTAGTAAGTTCTGGAATAGGAATTGGGGCACTCGAACCAATGCGTGGTTTGAAATCATCAAAATCATTGTATTGATCAGTATCATTGGCTTTTTCCATTCCACTCTTGCTTTGCGCAGAATTTGTTGTTGTGTCAACCTGCCCATGTTTGGAATATTACGACACATGTGGAAACAATATATTAGGCAATTAAAAGAGCCTAAAAGTATCTCTTCTTGGCTAGAGTTGCTTATAAACTTTTTGAAAATAATTTCAGTTGAGAAACAGTATATTGTGCATCTCTTTCTTTACCACCTATTATGGTTGTAAAGTCCCATGTAATAAATGAAAAATGCCTCCAAAAATGTATCCAATTAGATCAAAGCATTTAACTAAAGTTTTATTTTAATATAACATTAACTAGATAAATAAAATTCATCTTATGTGGCATTACACTAAGGGTGTCTTTGATTTGCTAAAAAAAATGAAGGTTTAGAAAGCACAAAATCACTCCTTCCATGTTTGATTTCTAAGAAGGTCACGAGAGTACAAAACAAAAGATAAAATGTATAGGATAAAAGTC
Organism: Sesbania bispinosa; assembly: GCA_026901365.1. NCBI lineage: Eukaryota > Viridiplantae > Streptophyta > Magnoliopsida > Fabales > Fabaceae > Sesbania > Sesbania bispinosa. The sequence goes on from QLOH01000428.1 coordinate 25,542, forward strand.
TTAGAATTTGCTATCACGCACAACAAGTAAAAAATATACTACCTTTTCTTTCTATCATCAATGACCCTCTTCCCCAAAATACCTTCTCTCCCTCAACCCTCCTCCTCCATCCTTTCTTCCTCTCATCTCCCTCAAAACTGCTTGTACAATGCATTGATCACCAAACATCAAATATAACAAGAGGTTGTGTTGTAATTATTGTTTTTCTTATCCCGTCACCCGAGGTGCATCAAATGCACCTAATCTTGGAATAGAAATATTCATCAACATATATGTAAAAAATTTCACATGCAACATAAAGTATAGGAGTTTGCACCTTGAGCTGTCTATTGTATTTCAATTGAGGATATATGTGTCCATAGTAAATGGCTTGTGAACAAAGTGAAACAGTTATAATGGTATACAGCTGCACATTAACACAGCAGGAAAAGGGTCACTCAACTAGCCGAGGCTGGAAAAGTCATATAAAATGATTTACTAGGTATCAGAAAACCTCAGTCCTCAGCTAGAGTGTTTACCATTGCTGTATATAGTTGAGTTGGAAGCTGCATACACAAGGGAAAAAAAGGCATCTACTCAGTATACAATTATTAAATATCACAGGTTCTATATTTTCAAATTATATATGTTTGGCTAATATAAGCTTCAACAAGGGATGATTTTGTTAAATCATGTCCATACTTGAGATCAGTTAGCTTATATCTTCACTCAAGCCTTAGTAGGGAACAGAACATTATATGAAACAAACTAGTATGATTGATATCTATGCACCAGCTTAAGGGGGAATGTTAATGAGCTGCATGACTGACAATTGTGTAATGGCCTATCAAACATCAATCTTTTTCTTAGTTACCTTTCTATTGACAAACTACAAGTTCAGCATAAATGCCATTCAGAAAATGGGAAAAAGAATAATCATGGTAGTTCCAACTAAAGCCATCTGAGAGAACACAATGAAAATAATCTTAATTTGCAAACTGTGTCAGTGAGTGTCATGAGTATAGGACTGGGCTTGTACTAAACCAATTTTATTAGTATAACTATAAATATACACCCGGAGCCTTACAAAAAAGAAAACATCAAATTTAGTACATCCCATTATAAAGAATTTCTTCTCTTCCTTTCCTGCATTAATGAATATTATATTTGTGCACTAAATAGAGGAAAGATTAGTAGACATTGCAAATGAAGTATTACAAGTAATTTGATTTTCTAAATAAGTATAAAAAAAGAATGCAAACAGAATAATCTTAACCATGAATTAAAAAGCATGCTACTTAAAATCTTTAAGACATCATAGAAACACTCACAGTAGCAGGTTCCAGCAAGCATCCAAAGAGGTTGAATAGATCTCTGCAGAACAAAATCAGAAAAATATAGAGCTGTGGAATGAGGAAGACTAGAAAACATCATACTCTGACATTGAATACAGATGAAATATACATAAACAAAGTTTTAGCCAACTAGGTCAAGTTGGCTCCATGAATCAATTGAAGCCCATTTGGCTCTTTAAAAACAAAATTTTTTAATAAAATCAATAAGAGTGAGGTCCTTTTAATGGTTTGTTCTTAAGTTTTCTGTGGTCTTCCTTAACTCTTCTTAACCAAACTATCTTCCATTCCATTTGGTAAGCCTCTATTGGTCTGCTTATGACCAAGACATATTGGATGAGTTTTTGTCATTTTCTTCTCAACAGGTGCTATTTATTCATTCATTCCCAATCTATTCTTTTCTTGTACATGCACTTTTCCACTTCAATGTTTTCATCTCCACAACACTTTTTTGGCTTATGTTTGTACTTCACTGTCCAATAGTCTATATTATAGAGTATTGTGAATCTTATAATCACCTAATAGAATTTTCTTGTAGTTTCGTAGGTACTTTGTAACCATGAGCTACGGTTAAATATTTTTCCATTTCATGCACCTAATTTGAACAATTTGTTTGACAATCCTATCAATCTCCCCATCAATTTGTAATATGGACCCAATATATTTAAACTGAAGAACCTGTGGTACAATGTGATCCCCAATTCTCACCATCAAAGTATGTCTATCCCATGGTATACTAAACTTCCATTTTGTAAATACTTCATCTTAGTATTAACCAAAATCTCCTTGATTCCAAAGCTTCTTTCTCTTTTTTCTTCTAATTATGGTGACATGCCAACTTCCTCCATAGATAGACCCTGTTACAATATTCTAGGTGCCAAAACAAATTCTAGTCTCATCAACTAACTTCCTTACCCACATCCATCCAAAAGAAAATGTGACAACCCTTGCAAATTTTGGCATAGGGCTAATTACTTGCAGTTACACTTACAGGTTTCCACTTAGCACTGGCACAATCAGAATCATAATCATATTATATTCCTCTGTCCTTAAAATTTAAACCCTTGATTCTCCTAATTTACAACAAGCTCCCAACTAACCTTCCTCCTTTATACTTGTTAGAGGAGAAAGTTCACTTTGACCCATATGTTTATGTTCAGTGAATTTAAAAATGAGAGAAATTCTATGGTACCCTCCACCGAGAGAGAGTTTTGGTACCTTCTTTGATCATTTAATAAATTTCTCTTAACCTTCTTAAACAGTCTTTGTACTTTTACAATTACACGACAATGTTTTAACTATTATAATTTGTATTTTTAATTTTTATAAAAAAAAAAATTACACTCTATAACCATTATCCTGTATTCTTAATTGTATTTCCTCATTTTTCACATTCTCATTGCAATACATGTGTGTCTCATTCAAAATTCACATTATGTTTTCGAAATGATTTAGTAGAGAGTACTCGACTTATTCATATGTAGCTTTGGCCTTTATACCTCCCTTCAATCCAAAAAATAACAAGAAGATACCAAAACTCTCTCGTGTCGAAGGGTACCAGAGTGCGACCCTTTAAATGATTGTTCAATTCAACATCACATTGTGACATATATTCAACTCAAGATTGAAGGGATTCCAGTAAGTATCAAGAGATGTTAGAGATTAAAATAGAACAAGAGAGCATACAAAAAGATGAGTAAGAATAACTATTTATTAATTATTTAGGATTGAAGCATACGAGAATAATGTAACAGCCCTTAGAAAGTAAACAAATACCCGATTATCCATGTCATCAAGAAAGCAACAGAGAGACCCTCAGTAGATTTTTCTCTGTAGTTTGTGATTATTTGAGGTATCTCAGCAACAGTCCAGACAATGACACTGATTACACCTAATGTGACAGAAGCTGTCTCTGTCACACTGCTCATAAGCTTTTTGTCCCATAGCAAGCAATGTTGATTGCCAAGACACAGTGAAGTGGAGCTGGCAATGAAACCCATTGTATCAAAGAACTGCTATCTGCAATATTATCAAGAATTGAAAGAGAAAAAAAAATGAGTTTCAGTTTCAGAATCTCTTCGCAAAAAGACACACACTACCAAAATACCAAATGATAAGTGATTCAGAATATGCCATAAGAAGCCAAAGATGTCAAATACATAAAACAAACTAGTATATCCTGATGCCAATAACACCAAAAAGAAACAACATAATAATTAAGGAATGTTCGGCTTATTGACTTGTCTTTTACAAAGTTTATATATACAAGTGAAGGAGTTGATATTGATTGTGCAACTATATATACATGGATGGTAAGTTTGCTTTACTTGAATATATACATTTCTTCTAAGTGAAAAGGTATTGAGAAAGAAAAATGCAGAGATATATCAGATGAACACTGTGGTATACGGTATCAAACTATGAAATTGTTAATCCGATCATTGAAATATTAATGGTTATAACCACTCATTTTTCTCTTTTCTCATGGAATTTGCAGCCAGAATGAGTTAATAAAAACAAGAATTAGAGTGCAACATTCTGGGCCTAAAACAAGAATATGTCAAATTAAAAAAAACAAGAAACTATAGATAAAGAAAGTTTACTACAAATCCATAATCAGGGAATTGAGGCGTGAAGCATGTATCTTTGGGTCGTGATCAAAGAAATGACAAGAGAAAAGGATTCATTGAAGGAAAAAAGGAAGATAAATAGATACAGAGAAAGAAAACAAGAAAACTTTGGAGCGAAAGAGAAGTGTGGGTTTAAGAAGCTGAAAAGTTACGTTTTCGAGCGCGAGAGAGAAAGAGAGTGAGAAAGATACCCACTCCAAAATACGAACAATGAAACGAGTCTCGGTCTTTCGCCATGCTGTGCAAACCTAAATTCCATATATACCCTGTTCAAAATTTTTAAATTTCGACAAAATTTAAAAGGGTTAAAATATTTTTAATCCCCTAATTTCATTTTAGTCCTAAATTTTAAAGTGATTGATTTGAGTTCCTTATATTTTTTTTCCCTTATATTATGAAATTACATATATTTAGTCCATATAGTGCCCTTTGGTGCCGGAATGTTTTTAATTGATAAAGAAAATCCTTCTTTAACCAACAACGCACAATATCCACAATCCCCACATTTTGCAAATATATACACACATCACAATAACATAGAAGAATGAAAACAGCCGAAGGTAGGCAAATACACACAATCAACTTATTGCACAACTTAGATACATAAATTCATTTTTATTAAAGTTAACGGTGTTAAGAGTAAAGACTAAACTTACATGATTTCAGAACATAAGGACCTAAATCAACGGTTTTAAATATTAAGGACTAAAACCAAATTTTATGGACTAAAAACATATTTAACCCAATTTTAAAATATAAGGGTAAAATTATTTTTTCCTATAAAATATCCGAGAAAATTTTTCTTTTTTATTTCATCCATATAAAATATTTAAATTATTTTTTGAGTCTCTGATCTATTGTTAATTGTAAGTGTATCTAGGGGTGGGAATAGGCCAGCCGGCCTGTCAGGGGCCTACGGCCTGGCCTGTTTATGGCCTGGCCTGGCCTGACTCGTTTATTAAAAAGGTCAGGCCAAGACTTGTTAAAAGGCCTGTTTAGTTAAATAGGCCAGGCTTCAGGTTTTCGCAGGCCAGGTCAAGGCCTTACAAAAAGACTTGTAACAGGTAACAGGCCAGGCTCAGGCTTAAGAATTAGGAGTCAGGCCAGGCTCAGGTCTGCCAAAGCCTGGCCTGGCCTGTTTCCACCCCTAAGTGTATCTAACTAACACTCAAAATACTCACCAATATATGAGAAAGTACCTTGCATATTATATAAGAATGCTAATTTCCTTAAACACGTTTAGAGAGTCAAAATTTATATCCAATTTGAATTAAATTCTTTGTATATTTCTTCCTTCCTATATATAATGAGTTTAAACAGGCTAACACTATATGTGTCACATAGGATTGCTACTGTGATGGACATTAAACACATCTACAATTAATAGTAGAATAAATAACAGGGACCACAAAATAACTTAAATATTTTACAATGATAAAATAAAAAAAAAAATTAGGGACGAAAATTTTATTTTACCCAAAATATAAATTAAAATTTCTTTAAAAGTATAATGTATATTTTTTTAGAAAAGGGTTTAGGGTTTAAGGTTTACGGTTTAGGGTTTAATATATATATACACTGTCAATGTAAAAAAAATTTACACAGATATCCAATTATGTGGTGCCAATTCATTTATTGAATTTAATAACACGTAAGGTGTCATATTCATTAAATGATATGACGGCACACTATTAAATTTTTATGTAAAACTTCTTTACACTGACAATGTATATTAATTAAATCCTAAAAGAAATATACATAATTGGTTCAATTAAATATAAATAGTAGATATTTATATAAAAATATAAAATATATAATACCTAATTTGAGAGCAGCTTAGATTTAAGACAAAAATAAAATTGTAATATAAACATGAATTAATTATTCTTAGAGAAATGGAATTTGGAAAAAGAATTTTTTCAATATAAAAAGTAAAATTTTAAAGTCCTTAATAATTTGATAATTTTTAAGGGAAAAAATAATAGATTTCCTTGTTCTCAAGAAATAAAAATTTATTTTATTATATAAAAATATATTTCTTTAATTTAGTTTATATAATTTTTAATTTTGTAAAATATTTTACCGAGAAGTAATTAATTGTAGTTAGGAGTGTTTGGGATAGGTGCGACGTGCGAGTAATTTTCCCCAATATCCACCCCCATTTCTATTAATGGATATTCATGGTAGATGTCCATAAATATCCGTAAATACATGAGATATTAAAACAATGAAAAGAAAGATTAAAATCACATTCCATAATATAACATCGATCATATTATATGGAGGAGGGTTCAGTTTACATCAGTGTAAGTTATATTAAGTATTTTAACGCTGATAATTATAAATCGAATGTGTTTTTTAGTAATTTAATTGTTCAATTATGTTTATTTATCATCATGATTATTTGTGTAAAATTTTAACACTAATAACTTGATAATCAAATGGTTAATTTTTTCATATATTTCAAATGCATATATAATGTTAATTTTGAGACATCTCAATGACATATCAAATAATTTCGGCTTAATGTAATTTTTTTTATGTATAATCTATATGATAGTAACTTTCAATCCAACAGTGGATTATTTAATATAATGATCTATTAAAAAATTATTTAGTGGTGTAATATTTGGTTTAACTTATACGGATATAATTTGATCCCTCCTTTATTAGATAACTTTAATTGTTAATTTGGAACATTTATAAAATTAAAACAATATTACAATTTTTTCCATTCACAAAATATGTTATAAATCATATATCAAGATGATTCTCATAAATAATTACTACATGAGTTATATATATAATAAATTTTATTATTGTATTCATTTACTAAAAATTTCATTATGCAATAACAAAAATATTTTGTTTTATCTTAAAGTGATGATATATATAATATATTTAATAGAATTTTTTTTTATGAGTATATGGTGTTTGTGGACATGGATTTTATGATCCCCACCTCCATTAAATGGGAATCCATCTTTTGTCCCATGATTCATGCATGTATTCGTATGAATAATTTTGTTATCAAAAGTTACACGAAATGTGGAAGTGGATTATAGTGAGAGAGGTAAACTAAACCCCGAATACAGATATTAAAAAGAGCTTGTTCCGTTGAGATAATCCATTTAACTCATTGTTTTTTATTGACTGGGTGAGGAGTATTCAACACCAGCCCATTTAGCCATATCCATTTTAGCCTGTTAAAAACGAGTTAAATGCGGGTTGGGACCGGGCCAACCTGTTTTAGCCCGTTATGGATGTTGTTTGTTTGTTTTGTTTAATAATTTTTGTAATTTTTGTAAAATAATTTTTGTAATCTGTTAATTTTTTACCCAAATTTTTTTTTTTAATTTTTTAAAATGAACTTTAATGTGTTTGTTATTATATATGGATGAAATTGGATATTATTATTTATTTGTTAATATTTTAATCTGTTAATTTTTAGTTTTTGTCTTACATTTTTTTTTTGTTTTCTTAGGCGGGTCAACCCGTTTAACATGTCCCATATATGTTCGGGAATTGATTTTTACACATACAATTTTTAATCTTACACATCATAATCCTCTCTCTAACATTCTAAATTTTATAAATAAAATAAAAGAAATAAATAACAGTATTAGTAATATTAATATTTTTATGAATAATGTTATTTAATAAAATAAGAATGAGTGGGTTGAGGATGGGCCCAACCCAGTTAAGTATTTAAGTAAGGAGGGGTTACCAATTCACCCTAATCCTTATTTTTTAAAACGTCAGAGAGCGAAATAATAAGGAGGGGAGAAACGACTCCACAAGGAGAAGGTGCTGCAGAGTAAATTAGTAAGAGGGAGCCACCATTCGCTTTTGGGATTGTCATCTCTAAGGTACAAGGGGAAAGAGTGTTGCTTATGCGTGTATGTTGGGGTGATTAGGTAGTGAGGGCAACCATAAGACCCTCTAAGACTTTTAAAATCGAATTTGTTATGTGCATCATGTGTTGTATGATGAAAATTTGTTTGCTTTGATGTTTAAAACGTGATAATCTTGATGAATCTTGATGAATTGGGTGATGGTAGCGAGAATAGCGAAAAAGGATAAATAAGGGTTGATTGATGAGGAACCATAATGGATTAGATGTGTTAATTTGTAGTAAAAACTGATGTTTTCATTGAATTTGTTCGGTAAAAACGTGTAGGATTGAAGTATTAACAATGAGGTTTGATTAGGGGTTGAAGAAAAGAGTTTAAAAGGGGTAAAAATTGCAAGAACAGCGTTCTCGAGTCGCCGATAATTGATTACAGCAGTTCGTAATCGATTACAGGGTTTTCTGGGCAGCGTTGAGTGAGTTTGGGTTGCTGGTAATCGATTACAAGGGGTTTGTAATCGATTACCAGAGAGTTGAGTTGCTGGTAATCGATTACAACTGTGTGGTAATCGATTACCAGGCTTTGACAGCTTTCTCGCATGGAAAAAAATGTGTCTGTTAAGGGTGCAAATGAGCTCGGAATACTATCATATAACATAAGCCCCAGATCTTAACTTTCTAACAGAAATGGAATTATCTTAATTGGACATCTAGAACTCTAGATATTTCCAAATTAGTGCACCAAGGTCATTAAGCTTAAAACTTGAAGACTCCAAAATTGAGTAACGGTCTCTGGTAATCGATTACAGTTGTGGGGTAATCGATTACCAGGCCAAAAATGAGTATGAGAGTGTTGTTTAAGTGGTGTTGTGATCCTTTTAATTATTTGTTGATAATTATGTGAATTATTTGTGGAATTGATAGATTAATTGGATGTATAAAGTGTATAGATTGTGGCATGAGTATGGTGGCGTAAGTATCTTATGTGATGTCCTATGTTATAATAATTGTTATGTGATGTGGTGTGGTGTGATTATAATAAAAGAGATTGTATGAGATATATGTATAAATGAAGATTGATGTATTGAGCATGAGTATATGAGATGTGACTGTATGAGATGACGTTGATGTATGAGATATATGAGTAGCCGAACGTGGCTTAAATACCCTAGCCCAAGAGAGGGGCAGCGAGTAGGGTTCAATGACCATGATGGGGACATTCTATACACGGACCCATTGAGGGGGTGCAACCTATCGACCAAGAGAGGGCATTAACGGTAGGGCCATCATTACGGGGCGGATGTCTCTGCACGAGCCCAAGAAAAGGGTATTTAACTGTGCAACCTATCGGCCAAGATAGGGCATTTAACAGTAGGGCCATCATTGGTAACAACTAGGGAGATTGGTGAGGTGCGCCCATTGTGCGGAGTTCCAAGTCATGATCCTTAGGAAGAGTTTTTGTGCATGAGCATAGAGTGAGTTTACATGGCATTTTATGATGTTGTTAAAATGTGAATTTATGTTATGAGTATTATGTGTTGAGTGTGGAGAGTATGTTCTTGATGATTGTGAATTATATATTTGTGATGAGATAATATGTTGAATAATAAGAGTGTGATTTGATATGAATGATGATGATTATGTGGTGAACTTGATGATGATGATTATGTGTTGGGTGGGGATAGGGTAGCCTTCTGCATTGCATGTATGAGTTGGTGTTCTTTTCCTCACCGTACTCTCTGTGGTTATTTTATAGGTGATGAAGATGACACTTAATGTGCCGAGTATTGAAATGGGGGGGTCTCACTCTAATACTTGTGACATTCAGGGCTCAGTATTAGGAGTTTACTATTATTCATGTTATTGAGTAGAGATTGAGGAAAACTGTTTTAAGTGCCTTACATGGCCAAGTGATATTTTTAAGATATATGTTGATATTTTGATGTTTTGACTTTTTGAAAACCATTGACTTTACTTTCTATTTAATTCGAGTTGTCCTTGGATTAAATGACATTTTAAAGTGAGAGATGTGAACCTTTTTACCTGATGTGGTCCGTAACTTTTCCTTAATATTTCGATTTATTGATTGTATTAGAGATTGAGGTAGAAGGGTGTCACATTTAGTGGTATCAGAGCAAGTCGGTTCACCGACCGTGAGTTATACGTTTGCTATGCTTTTGTGGTGTTAATTGTGATGTTGGTTGAGTGAATTATATTGCGTTGATTTAGCTGTTTGTTTGACTGGTCGGTCACCGGCCTTGAGTTATATGTTTGTTGTGCTTTTGTGGTGCTAAATTGTGATGTTGATTGAGTGAGATGCATTATTGAACTTTTTTAGTTTTCAGTGTCCTACAAGGTTGATATATCTTTGATTATCTTGCTTCAAGTGATTGGGACTGGCCACCCTAATGATTTGAACCTAATAAGGGAAGATGTGACGACTTGCAGAGGGAATGTTATGTCAATAACATTGCTAGAAGAAAATCTTTGCGAAAATATTTTAAGAAAGAAAATTTTAAATTGGATTTCTTGATTTGAAAAGAGTTTTGTATAATATAGATTGCATACATGCATACACTGCATTGCATCATACTGAGATGTGTATTAGAAGTATTGTATAACATGGATGAATGATATGATTATTGAATGATATGATTGTGATGATATTTTTATCATGTTATGTGATGTGAATGATGATTGTATAATATTTTAAATTTAGATAAGATGAGAGAAGAAAACAAATAAACAATAAATTGTTTGAATATCTAAGAATGAGGTTGTGCTTAAGTGGGAGACTCCTAAGTTAGTGAATGAGATTAGAAGTTTTCTTGGGTTGGGTGGGTATTATAGGAGATTTATAGAAGGATTTTCTAAGATAGCTTTACTTTGACTGAGTTGACTAGGAAGGGGGTTGCTTTTGTGTGGAATAGTAAGTGTGAGCTTAGTTTCCAAACCCTTAAGGAAAAATTGACTTGTGCACTAGTGTTAGTTTTACCTGATCTTAGTAAACCTTTTGTAGTGTATTTTGATGCTTCTAGGATGGGTTTAGGTGGAGTGTTAATGCAAGAGGGTAAAATAGTAGCTTATGCTTTTAGGAAATTGAAAATCCATGAGAGAAACTACCCTACCCATGATCTTGAGTTAGCAGCTGTGGTGTTTGTGTTAAAGATATGGAGACATTACTTGTATGGTTCCAAATTTGAGGTTTTTAGTGACCATAAGAGCCTTAGGTATTTGTTTGATCAGAAATAGTTGAATATGAGGCAAAGGATGTGGTTGGAATTTCTAAGGAATGATGATTTTGAATTGAGTTATCACCCTGGTAAGGCTAATGTAGTAGCAGATGCTTTAAGTAGAAAATCTCTTCATGTTAGTTCTTTGATGATTAAGGAAATGGATCTCTTGACTCAGTTTAGGTATTTGAGTTAGCTTGTGAGGTAACTTCTGATAGTGTGAAGCTAGGAATGATTCGAGTAAGTAATGATTTGTTGAGGGACATTAGAAATGCTCAATTAGAGGACCCATTCTTGGTGATTAGGCGTGAGGCTATAGAAAATGGTAGTGGTGGAGAATTTGTCTTAGGTGTAGATGGAGTAGTAAGATTTGTTTTAGGACCATATGTAGTACAACAAACCACAGATAAGGCTGAGTTAATTTAGGAGAAGTTGAGGGAGTCTTTCCAAAAGTTTTTCCAAAAGTTGATCATTCGAGGACGAATTTTCTTTTTAAGAGGGGAGAGTTGTAACATCCCAAATTTTATAAATAAAATAAAAGAAATAAATAATAGTATTAATAATATTAATATTTTTATGAATAATGTCATTTAATAAAATAAGAATGAGTGGGTTGAGGGTGGACCCAACCCAGTTAAGTATTTAAGTAAGGAGGGGTTACCAATTCACCCCAATCCTTATTTTTCAAAACTTCAGAGAGCAAAACCATAAGGAGGGGAGAAACGACTCCACAAGGAGAAGGTACTGCAGAGTAGATCAATAAGAGGGAGCCACCATTCGCTTTTGGGATTGTCATCTCTAAGGTACGGGGGGAAAGGGTGATGTTTATGCGTGTATGTTGGGGTGCTTGGGTAGTGAGGGCAACCATTAGACCCTCTAAGACTTTTAAATTCGAATTTGTTATGTGCATCATGTGTTTTATGATTAAAATTTGTTTGCTTTGATGTTTAAACATGATAATCTTGATGAATTGGGTGATGGTAGCGAGAATAGAGAAAGGGATAAATAAGGGTTGATTGATGAGGAACCATAATGGATTAGATGTCTCTTGCCCACAACTTTAAATTCATGACACCTCATAATCAATGATAAAGTTATCCTGCTTCACAAACACCATTGATTAGCATTGATTAATGGTCAAAATCAAAAGACAAAAAATAGGATCGATTTCATGGAAGACTACTGTCTACTGATATACTAGGCTCCATATCTTTACACCAGCCAATTGAGTTCAAGGAAAAATCATTTGAATCATCTAAAAAATATATAGGAATTTAAACATAAACTTACTCCACTTATAGTTAGAGTTATTGCACGATATATGTTCTGAAATATTGTTGCAAAGAAACACAAGTGGCTTTTCCATTTCCATTCTTTTTTTAACCGTACCTATCTAATTAAGGGGTATTTTGGGAAATAAAAAATGAAACGTGTAATATTAAAAATGATATGTGTAAAAAATTCCCTCTATATTTCACCCCATTATATGGGTCAGCTCGTCCATGAGTTGATTGCCAACCTATTCCAACCCATTTTTTACAAGTCGGTCATGGTTTGGGTAGGGACAGGTTGACCTAGATTGCCACCCCTACCTCCAATATAAGTATTTAAAGCATGGAGTGTTGTCACTCTAATGAAGACTTTCCAATCGAAAAATGTTATAGACCATTACATATTAAATTTAAACCATTGTTCTTAAGTTCTTGAGGTCATGAGTTCGAACCACGAAAGGTTCCTTTCAGGGAATAAGCCACTTCAGGGGGTGATGAAACATGAGGGTGGCATGCCCAGTAAATTTTTAGGCCCAAGAAGGGGTCGTAGGTCAAGGTCGGGGCATTACATGCGCAGTGTGTACATTTCATGTAAATTATTTTAATATGAATTTTCTACAATTCCCTCTCCTTATCAATGATGTGTGGCCCAACTTCTCAAGGAAGTCACAAAGGAGTTCTTCTTGGCTCTCAAAGGCATGGAGCTTTTAAAGCCTTGAGAGTTTTCTACAAAAAAAAAAGGCCTTGAGAGTTGAGTTGAGACTTGGACGTTATAGTTTTCAAGCAATTTTTTTTTTTAAAAAAAAACTTATTGTGATGTCATGGGTGTCATGAATCAACTATTCAAAAGCTTAAGCTTTTAAGATGAGGACACATGTATGATTATATTTTAACACGCCTCCTCGCTAAAAAGCCATTTGTGCTTGAGAATGGACAATGCACACGTCTACTTATTATTACTGAAAAAGCCCAATTCGACCCAGGATAAAGACAATGTAGCTACTACTATTCAGTCTTGTATTTCAAATAAATTAGAATAGTTGTTGTTGAGATGTAAATAGCCGGTAGGCTTTTTAGAACATGATGAGTTGTAAATAGCTAGTAGTTGTACTGTCGTTATCTTAAGCTGAATTGAGCTCTTTCAATAATACCTACCTTTGGCTGAAATAAAACTTTTTTTATTAGAATTATGTGGTATCAATGATTGAACTCTTGACCACTTGATCATAGAAACTGTGATAACGAACCAATTAAGCTTGTGATAACGAACCAACTAAGTTTTTAAAATGGTTTTGCTTATAGGAGAATAGATAAGCATATATCAATTAGACGAAACTAGTTGTTCTTATTCTAAAAGTTGATCATATGCTAATTTCAAAGAGTTTAGAGCAATTAATTTTTGCAATGTTCCCTATAAAATTACACTAAAGTACTCACATTGCTTAACATTTCTTGAAGTGAAATGATTGGGCCTCACAAAGCAGTTTCATTCTGGCATATGTTTTTCCCACCCCTTTTTGCTATTCCCACCCCTTTTGTTTTTTTAAATTTCTTCCCAAACAACCCTTATTACTTCACCTTCCCCTTCCCCTTCCCCTTCCCCAACACCCCATCCTCACCCACAGCCACCACCACCCCACCCACCGCAACCTCCTCCCACTTCCACTCTTCTCCCATCCAATGTCTGCAAGCTATTACACACACGTGAGTCTTTAAGCCATTTTTTCTCCAAAATTTTTTATTTACTAACATAGGTGTTTGGAAGCTAATTTTTTAATTTGGCTTCAAGACATATGTGTCCGTAAAAGACTTTTGAACACATGTTGAAAAGCCAAAATTTTTTAAAACGCATGATCATGTTGACCGGAGATTCCTTGGGAGCTCCTTACAAGGTTTTGGTTTCATTCAACTTATAACGCATTATGTTACATCGCCATCTCTTTCTCTTATTTGGAATGGTAGTCATCTAGCTTTTTTTGAGCCAAAACGTGGACTTCACCCCGGAGATCTTTCATCAATCGTTGGATGGAAAGACTAGCTCTTTAAGAAGTCGTTTGCAAATTGTTGGATGCTCATGCAAATCCCTAATATTGCCCCATTTGTATTTTGTATAGTAGGATTTAATGGCTAACACTATTTTTCCCCTCTCATGTGTATATATATATATATATATATATATATATATATATATAGAGAGAGAGAGAGAGAGAGAGAGAGAGATATCAAATTATACCAGTGTAAGTTACACCAAATTTTACATTGTTGATAACTCTAGATTGAATGTGATGTTTATTAATCCAATCGATGTATTACATTTACTCATCATCTTGATTATTTGTGTAAAATTTCATAAAATTTGAACACTAATAAATTGATAATTAAATGGTTGTTTTTTTACATATATACTTCAAATGTATATATGACGTTAATTTTGAGATATTTAAATGACATATCAAACAATTTTGGATTAATGTAAAATTTTATATATGTAATCTATATTATAGTATCTTTCAATTCAATGATGGATTACTTAATACAATGATTAATGCTCAATTTGTTGGAGAGAGAGAGAGCCATACGTAGGATGCTTTCCAACAAAAGGAGTTAGTGAGTGTAAGCTATTTTTTTTTTAAAAAAATATTGTTATTATTCTAACCCAAAATCCTAACTTAACCCGTATATTTTGTTTTAGAAAAAGGTTCATTCGTTTAAATTGTTATTTTTTAAATGAGCAAATAAATGTGCCATTTTTTAAATTATTTAGTAGATTAAAATAAAAAATACATTTTTATAATACAAAAATAAATACATTTTTACTTGCTAAGAGTGTGTTTGGTAAGACATTTCAGCTAAATGAAAGCTGAAATTAGTAGCTCAAACAATTTCGCTAGTGTTTGGTAAGGTGATTTTTTGGATAACTACTAATTTTTTACTATTTTTTTAGAAGTTACATGAGATAGCTTTTTTAAAAAGCTCCCCTTTTATTACAATTTTATGCTTCAACAACTTACACTCATTGTTATTTAGTAATTAAGGATGCACTTATATGTCATTTTACCATTTTCAGTTAGTTTTACCAAACACTTTTAATCAAATCAGCTAATATTTCAATTTTCATATAGCTTTCCAGCTTTCAGCTAACTTTTTAATTAGTTTTACCAAACACACTGCTAAAAACATAAAAGCTAGATGAAAGAACTAGTTGAAAGCTGAAAAACTAGCTGATTTAATTAAAAGTGTATGGTAAAATTAACTGAAAATGGTAAAATTTGATTATGAAATAATGATGAGTGAGTTAGTAAGAGCTGTTGGGGGATAAACTTATAATACATTTTCACTTAGTGCTCGTTTTATGAAGTGATCAGTTGAATATAATTGATTCTAAAAATCAATGGTTGAGATGAGTGATACACATTTTATGAAGTAAGTTGGACAAAAGTGATTTAAAATCAATTCTGCAAAATCGTGACTTTGAAAAGTAGAACGTCAAACCAAACAAGCTATTAGTAGTTGAGAAGAAAAATTTTTTAAAAAAGAAGCTACTTAAGTAGCTTCTAGCTACCTAACCCTTTGTTTGGTTTATGGTAAGAAATAGGAAAGAGAGAAATAGGGAAGAGAGAGATAGGAAAGAGAGAAATATTGGAGAAATTGATGTTGTTTGGTATTAGAGAAATGGGAGAGAGATAGAAGAGAAATTAATTATGATAGTTGTTTGGTTGTGGAGAAATGAGAGGGAGAGAGATGTGTAAAAAGATGAAAAGACTAAACTACCCTTGTTAGTTGAAATTTAATTTTTTATAACCATTGATATATATGAGGGACAAAAAAGACAATTCATAAACCATTCTCCCATCTCCCCCTATTTCTCCCCTAAACTAGAGAGATTGGAATTCTTATGGACCCTACCATAGCAATCCACACAAACTCTCTCTCCCCTATACTTCCAAACAAGGTGATTGTACAATCTCTCCCCAATCTTCATCCCTTCTATTTCTCTCTTCACAGACTATATTCAAACAAACAAAGCATAAAAAAGCTACGTACCAAACATTGAATTAATTTCAACTTTTATATAATTGAAATATCTTACCAAAACACACACTAAATTTAAAAAATTAAACTCACTTTGCAGTATTTTACCACTGGATAGAGAATCAGCCAAATCTAGGAAATAGTGCTAGGTGGTATATGGGAACATTAGGCAATAGACAGGGTACTACCATATATTGGGCGAATATTCGTGAAACAGAGTGTTCAGACAGAGAAGCTAGTTGGCCCAAATCTGATTTTTGTTTGGAAGATTGTGGGAGAGCCACAGGTTAATCTGGAAGCATATGCCATGGCAACGGTTCTAAGTTGTGATTTGTGAAAGCCACACATCCATATCGATCGCTTTGGTTTGGTGTGCCATATCCACATATCACAACTTGCATCATCTCAACTTTAACGTCCCTTCAACTGTATATCAACAAGAATAAATAACAAGAAAGGAGCACCGATACTCAAAGCAAAAACAAGTAAACAAAAATTATCCACATGTACAATAGAAACTTAATTTTTCAGCCTTAATTGCACTTTTATTTCTCTATCCGTAATTTTGATTTCTTAATTTTTTTTGCACGGTATTGGTTCTTTTAAAATTTCTTTTGCTAAATAACATTAAAAATTTTGGTCCTATATATCTCCATATATATATATAAAAATGACCATCAATTTAATAAAAAAAATTAGGGATCAAAATCGTGAATAAATAATAATAAAGAGGATTAAAAATATAATTAAACCTTTTTTTATCTTCATATCATCTCTTTCTCCTCCTCTCCCCCTCTCTCCCCTTTCTCACTCTCCTCTCCACTTCCTCTCTCTCTCTCTCCTCTCTCCACTCCTCCCTCTCTCCTCTTTTTATGATAATTTTGATATTTTTTTTTAAATAATTTTATTCTTTTTTATTAAATTTAAATATTTTTCATAAATAAATAATTTTTTATTTATGTATGCTTATTGAAAAGTCAAAAATTAAAATTAAAATTTAATTTTAATTTAATTTTGTAATAATGGTAATTTTATCATATCAACATTTTTTATATCATATCTTATTATCATTTGTTTATCCCAAATGTATAATAAGATAAAATAATGATCCGCCTTCTTATCCTAATGTGCATTAAGCATAGAATATGATAAGAGCTTATCATACTCTTATTCTATCATGTTTCTATCCAACTCGTCTATCATATCATATCATATCTACCAAGCATGTGGTTCAACTAGTAAGGGGCTGTTCTAGGTTAACCAGTCTAAAGTTCGAGTACTGGGTATGCAGCTGTGTTAAATACTCGGAGAGAGAGCTTTGTCGCTCATAAAGATCCTACCCGGCTCGATAGAATTGTCTCCCATAAAGGATACATGTGGTCTTACAAAAAAAAAAACTATCATATCCATCAAACGGACCCTACTAGTACTACTACAATTCCAAATTCTTGGCATTGTTATTAAGTCTCCTCAATCACGAGCAGGATAATCGAATAACTGTAAAATTAGAAACATATAATTTAATATGTTCCTCTTTCATGACATGACTATTTTCTATTAATTCGCAAGGTTTAATATTTTGCTTATGTACAAGTGCAAAGTTTCAAACCCCTTCAAGGGGGAAAATTTTGCAATTCGCAAGTTTGCGGCTAAAACTCATGGGATCTTACGTGGTTGGAATAAATTCCATATACATATCTGAAGAAATTTATTGTACCATATATATCAAGGTCGTTAATTTATGAGTTTAATATATATACACGGTGGATGTAAAAAAATTTTATACAGAAATCTAATGAAATGTTGCCACATTATTTATTAAATTTGATAATACATGTGATATCATATTCATTAAATGATATAGTGGCACACTATTATATGTCTGTATAAAATTTCTTTACATTAAGGTGTATATTAATTAAATCCATAATTTATTGGCATTTAAATTAAATCGAGCAAAATGAGAGCATATTCCCATTGATCTATGACATAAAAGTGAGAATAAAATTGAGTATAAATTCCACTACTTTTACCAGTCTGAATTAATACATTAATTCTTCTTATTCCAAAAATTTCATGTTACCGTTTCAAGAAATTCTTATCTAGCTACTTGATTAATATATAACAGTGGCTATGTATCTAAGCATGGATGTAATCGGGTTCGGTTGGATTGGGTTTGGGGTGATATCAAGTCCGAATTAATAGAATGGCGGTGGGTTAGGTTAGTTCAGGTTTTGTATTTTTTGGGTGAGTAACCCGAACCGAATTGAACTTGGGTTGAATTGGATTGGGTCATCGGGTCATGAATATTTTTCTTTTTTTTTTTAAAATGTGGAAGATGAAGTGACCAAAAAAATGTGGAAGATGAAATTAAATTAAAATATAAAATGAAAAAAGAAAAGAAATAGAGAAAAATAAATTGAGATGAGCATATGAAATAGGATGCTTGTGTTGCTGTTGCGTCTATTTTTGTTCTCTCCTTGCATGAAAATGAAATAAGATTATGTTAGGTTTGGGTTGGGTCTATCGGGTTCAGTATACGCAAACTCGAAACCCGAACCAAACCAGAAAGGGTTCGAAAGAAAATGTCCGAACCGAACCAAATACCCAAACCGAACCGTTAAATATGTTCGGGTTGGGTTGGATTCATCGGGTTCGCGGATTGGTTCGGACCTACTTACACCTCTATATCTAACGGTCACTAGGTGCGGCATCTGCTTGGAGAATTATATTAAACAAAAAAACAAATTAAACAATATAACTTTAACGAGAAAGGTTGACGTTAATACTATGAATAGTGCCTTGCTCCTTGAGAATAGATATTATATATAGAGAGAGAAGCATTCTTAATTAGTACCCACAACAAAACAAAACAAGTTAACATCATACGTATAACATGTTTGGGTGGCGACCTCCGAAAACCAAACTTCCTAATGCCTTGTCGGTAAGTGCCAACTCTCTCTCTGGGTACAACATATACATTAATTCATTAACAAATGAGTGTTATATTCATCTACTTGGCTTAATTAGTTTCATCTTCAACTTTGTTTCATGGCTGTAGATTGTGGAACTTAAGGTGCATATGGATTGCCAAGGATGCGAAGAAAGGATTCGAAGGGCAATCTCCAAATTAAATGGCAAGAGCTAAACCATTCTCACATTGCCCCCAAACCCTTACCCGTTCAAGTGGGTTGCGAGTTTTTAATTTAAAAAAAAAATTAAATTTTTATAACTTAACACTAAAAATTAAAAATCATTTTTTTGTGATTTTTAAAATGAATGTTTTGAAAAACACAAAAAGTGATTTTCAGTTTTTGATTTTTGAATTATAAAAATTTGATTGAATTTTTTTTAAACACAAAATTGAAAACTCACAACCATCCCAAACGGCCCATGATATTTTGCTTTTTGTTTTCATTTTCATAGAAAATTGACTAATGCATCATACGAACCAACTATATTTTAAAAGTTTAAAACTATCAAGTAAATAAATATCTATCAATAGTTTTATAGTATAGTTCTAATATGTATATATGCCCCTTGTGCAATAGCCTTTTGAATAACTTAAAAGCATGGACAATAAACCAATTTAATTAGTACAAGTTTTTTACTAAAAGAATGGGAGCATTTATGACTAATTAACTTTAGACTATTTTGTCATAGATACTACAAATACCATATCATAAAACAACTCTTTCAAAAATTTTGTGTTATATTTCTTGAAACATATAATGTGGTCAATTACTAGTTTCATGGGGTGTGAAATTAAGCTTTTCATGCAGGTGTTGATGGCTTGGAGATAGACATGGATCAGCAGAAGGTAACAGTTACAGGGTATGTAGACAAAAGGAAAGTATTAAAGATTGTGAGAAGAACAGGAAGAAAGGCAGAGTATTGGCCATTCCCTTATGATAGTGAATACTACCCTTATGCCTCACAATACTTGGATGAGTCTACCTTTGCTTCTTCCTATAACTACTACAGGCATGGTTACAATGAGAGTAATGTTTATGGATATTTTCCTGAACAGGCATACTCAACTGTCCAGGATGAAACTGTTTTTCTCTTCAGTGATGACAATGTTCATGCACCCTGCACCATCATGTGAATAACTAATTAGTTGTATGTTTGTGCCATATACAACCTAGCCATATGAAAGTTCCTGCAGCAAAAAGAAAATAAAAATTGTACTTGAAGAATTATAAATTTATAATAATATTTTTTTTTTGCTACTCACAATTATCCACTACTATTAGGGACAATATTGTTCCGGAGATAGTTACAGGAGATAGTTACAGTTAAGACTTATTGCCCCTCCCTAAGAGTCTGTTTAGTGGGGATCGAACCCGAGACTAAAAATCCTAAAAAAATTTATTTAAAATTAATCATAGGTATCCTCCATAATCAAATATAATAATAATAATTATATATATATATATATATATTTTGTTTTGAAACTATATAACATGGATTAAGACTATTCCTCTGAAAATGGTTTATATCATGAATATAATTTAACATTTTGCAATTTTTTTTTCTTTTAACTGGTTAATTATCTTTCTGGACATTATTACAAGATTGATGTTTCAAATGCTAGCTAGTGCGACCAAGTACTATGAAGAAGTCATCCAACAATTTGCTCGGCTAGCTAAAGGACTCATTTGCTAATCGACATATAGAATAACAGAGTTGGAGCTGAATAAGAATATAGGATGAGATATGAGCTAATAAGCTTATATCCTACCTAATGTTTGATTAACAGTAGATGGTCTATTAGTCTTTTCTTAAGAGGGCTAGATATAGCAAGATGTGACATAAATTAACTTTTTGTACTTTTTTTTTTTTTTTTTACTTTTCATGAGAAGGGATTAAGTTATATCGAGGTAAATTATATAAATGGTTATATTATTGAATGTGATTTTTATTACTTAACCATTGAACTATATATAATTATCCGTTGTCTTGATTATTTGTATGTAAAATTTTAACTTTTATATATAAATTAATAATAAAATTATTATTTTTTATACATTTTAGAAGAATATATGACGTTAATCTAAATATATCTCAATCATCTATTAAATAATTTTGGATCAATATAAAATTTTATAAATATGATTTATATGATAATAATTTTTAATCCAACATGAATTATAGAATATAATTATATGTTAAAAAGTTATTTAATGGTGTAACGTGTAACCATTAGTGTAACTTACCTTGGCGTAAGTTGATCCATGCTCTTCATATATTAGTCTATATTTTAAATTATAAAAATTATATAAACATCCTAGTTTAGGAAGTTCCATGTGAAGTTTACAATTGCAACTGGGAGCAACGGAAATAGTAAAGCGTGTTGGGTGACGAAGATGGAGGCAGAAGATGCTATGTAATACATTCTTGGTTATCAAGATCTAAACAATTTACAAGAAGGCAATTTAGAAGAAATTTGAAAATTAGACCAAGATAGATGACTTATTGGATTATACAATCTATTGAATGGAAAATTACAGATAATACTCAAGAGAAAAGGAAATATAAAGAAAATAACCCACAAAGGTCATTGTATGTGCCAAATGGAACAAATGTCTCTACCATATTGATGAAGACACCAGTATATCACCCTCTAAAATGAAGATTTACCTACCAAATATGGAGAAGAAAAAAATATTATCTCAACGATCATAGACTTTGTGCAAGTTAAAAATATATTTTAGTTTTTTTTCTCCAATAAACATAAGAATTTTAAATCATAATATATATCAGTGCATAATAAGCAATGAATCATTGCTTGTGATAACAAAATAAGAGTCATCAGAGACTTTTACCTGTTAGTCTTGGACTTGGAATCTCTCTTCATTCTAGCCATGAAAACAGCAAGTGTTACATGTATCCAATCACTCATGTTGTTGACAAACTGAAAATAGGAATGTCTCCAAGATGCTTTAATAACTAAAGTTCCACAAACTCCCCAAAATCCAACAAAAAATCCAAGCACCATGCTAATGTAAAACCCAAGGGTTATGATCCCATCTTCATCTTCATCAGTGATATGCTTGTCAGGGCTTCCAGTTGGTGAAATCACATCCCATGGGCAATGATTTGTGAGTGGGGGGCCACAAAGCCCATTGTTGCTTATATATGTAGAGGCATCAAAGGATTGTAGTTGAGTACTTGTTGGAATTTTCCCTGATAAGTTGTTGAAAGACAAGTTCATGTAACTAAGAAAACTTAAATTTGAAAAACTTGTCGGCATTTTACCATAAAGATGGTTTCTTGACAAGTCAAGTGATTCCAACATTTCCATTTGACCAATGTTGTTGGGAATGAATCCTGTGAGATGATTTCTTGAAAGATTTAAGCCAGCTAATGCCACAAGTTTTGTTATGCTTTGGGGTATCTCACCTGTTAAGTGATTGCATGAAAGATCAATGGTTGTCATTAGTCCAAGAAGTTTGCCATATTCTCTATTTTTTCCTTTCCATGCCAATACTGCTTTGTCAATGAATGAGGCAACTACATTATCTATATTCCGATATGCATATGGGGAGTAGAAAATAGGCTTTCTTGGAAACTTCATATCTGATAAAGCACTTATGTCACTGAAGCATTGTGGTATTTCCCCTGTAATATTGTTTTGAGAGAGATCCAATACTTGAAGACATAACAAATTACACAAACTCACAGGGATTTTTCCTTGGAAATTATTTTCCTGTAGACGCAAAACAATCAACTGATGCAGGTGATGACCTATCCATGTTGGTAATGTTCCTTGGAGATTGTTATTCCCAAAATCAATAAATGTCAAGCTGCTACAAAGGGCTAGAGATGGAACCTCACCAGAGAAGTTGTTGTTATTTAAACTCAATGATTGAATATTTTCCAAAGTGCCCAATGACTCAGGTATTCTCCCTGATAAATTATTTTTTGCCAAATCCAGAACTTGCAAACTTTGAAATTTCCCCCAACAATCCAAAAGTGGCTCGTCTAATAAGTTATTAGACAAGTCAAGGTAAGTTAAAGACACATTTGAGGTTGCACAAAAAGAAGACATGGATCCTGAGAACATATTATTTGAGAGAAACAGAGAATATATTTTTGCTGGAAAAGGAGGCAATGGACCAGACAAATTATTGAAACTAAAATCCCATGCAGCTTGAGCTTCTATTTTCAAACTTGGAAATGTTTTTGGCAAGCCTCCACTAAGTTGGTTATGTGAAACATTCATGTGTAACAAACTTGAAGATAAGTCCCAAAACCATTTCGGAAATGAATCTGAAATACTGCTGTTAGAGATGTCCAACTTCTCAAGTTCCCTTTGATGTTTGAGCCATGTTGGAAATTTAGGACCCAAAATGCATGATGATGCATGTAATTCCCACAATTGGAAAGGTGGGACCCAATTTGAACTCAAGTTAAATGAAAGTGAATTTTGAGCCACTTTCAAATATTTCAATCTAGACAAGCTTGATAGATGTGCTTCACTAATGACACCATTCAAATTATTTGAATGGACAGCCAACATCTCAAGGTTAGAAAGTTTCCCAATGTTATATGGAAGTGTTCCATTCAACTGATTATGGGAAAGATCCAAGAATTCCAATGATGCAACTTTACTAACCTCAAATGATGATAGTGATCCACTCAATTGGTTCAAACTGAGATCCAGGCTTACAAGATGAGGCATGTGACCAAACAATTGAGGTAATGGCCCAATAATATTGGTATTTCTAAGAGATAGTGTTGTCAAAGATGAAAGCCATGAAAAATCAGGAAGTGGCCCTCTACTAAATGGGTTATCACTGAGATCCAACCATTCTAAACTATTTTGTGGACCACACAATTGTTGAATGCAGTCACTGAGTAGGCTAAACAATTTGTTGGAATATACACGTAACACTTCAAGATGACACAAATTTCGAAAGGATTTTGGTAAGCCACCCTCAAGTTCATTATTGGAGAGATCTAGATATTGAAGAGAAATCATGTTTCCAAAGACATCTGGAATACTATGTAAAAAGTTATTTGAGAGATCAAGATATGTAAGGTTTTTGAAAGAAGTGGAAGAATTCACTTGGGGAATAGATTTAGGATTAACTTGAGGGAGCCCACAATCATGTAAACTAAGCTCTATTAGAGATGGGATTTTGCTTATTGATGATAACCAATCAAAAGATCGACTAAGATTGTTATATGATAAATTAAGGTATTTCAAATTAGAAAGGTGAGAAAGCCATTCAAGGTCATTAACAACCAAATAATAAGTCCCCTCAAGATCAAGGGTTTGCAAATTGGAAAGGTTCCCTAGAGTAGGAGGAATAACACTATCAAGATAATTTTTTGCAAGTTTCAACTCTATCAACTGACCCAATGAACCAATGCAATTTGGAATATTTCCTCTTAACTCATTAGAAGTAAGATCTAAGGAAGTTAAATGTTGCAGTTCACATATTGAAGGATCTATCTTACCTCCAAGTGCCACAGAATAATTTGAATGGAGATCCAAACTAGTTACATGACCAGTTAAGTTATCGCATGAAACTCCTTTCCATTTGCAACAATCTTTGTCGTTCCAATAGGATGAGAGAAGGTCCTGATTATTGAAGCCATCTTTTAACTTGAGAAGAGCTTGCCTATCTTTCTCCATACAGCTCTTCACATGGGAACTTCCAAAGCACAAAATACCAAGCACACAAAAGAGTCTGAGGCTACAATTAAACATGATGATCCCTTGGGAATTAATTTTTCTTGATATTACAAATTGAAGAATGTATAAGCAATTTGTAGGCTGAATGGTGAAGTGAATTATCAAGCTAGCTATCGTATTATTTATTTAATTTAATTGTGCCGCGTTTTAATTTCAGCCTCCGGTGGTTTACTATAGTCAACTGAATTGGCCACGATTTAAGACTTTTGTGCCATAAATACAACAAGAAAAGTACTACCAACACACTCTTTAGCACACTCTTTTCAACACACTCCATATGATTGGTTAAAAGTCACATGGGTCCCACCATATAATTTGGTGAGACCCATGTGAATTTTAACCAATCACATGAAGTATGTTAGAAAGTGTGTTGATAACACTCCTCGTAAAACAATATACATTGCTCAGAGTCAACTTTCTTGTGTAAAGTCAATTAAACTTATGCCCGGGGCAAGACTTTTGTATCTGCCTTTATTTTTTCCGTGTGAATGATACTATGTGCTCCTTCTCATCATCTTCTCGGAACAAAGTGCATTATTTACTTGTTTTTTCTTAAATAAAGGAAAATAAAATCTTAATTACAGAATTTAAAAAAAAAACAACAAAATAATTATCGAATTCTTGAAAAACAATACTGTTTGTTTACAGTTTGAAAAACAGATTTCTATTTTAGAAAAATGATTATTTAATTTTCCTGTTTTTGTGATGGTAATATTGTAAATAAATCATTTTATTTATAAAAAATAATTCTTAAAAATATTTTATAATTTTTTTCTAAAAAAAATCAAACGCACCCTAGGAGTCGTTTGGGGTGATCGCGAGTTTTCAGTTTTTGGTTTTCAAATGATTTCAACTAAGTTTTTACAACTCAAAACTGAAAATTAAAAACACTTTTTGTAGTTTTCAAAACATCCATTTTAAAAACCACAACATGGTTTTTAGTTTTCAGTTTTGAGTAATTTTTTAAAAACTAAAAACTGAAAACTCGCAACCACCCCAAACAACGCCTTAATGAATGGTTCTTGAAGGAAAATTAAATACTGATTTCAATATTATAGGATTCTTACATCTTAATCCAATTTTCGTATTATTAAAGGGGATTGCCATTCCCACTCCCTTCTTCCACCCCCACCTCACTAAGAAAAGGGGATAGGTAAAGAGGACAACTGATTTGAATCCCATGTTCACATATTCCTAATCATTCAACAACTGTTTAAATGGGAGCTAAAGTAAATAATTTATTACCCTGCATACTTGCAAATGTAGTACTTCAATTATCTATAAGCAAATGAAAGGAACGGATAATGCTATTTTGAGCTCAAGGAAGGTCTTTTAATTTACACAGGCCATGGAGAAGTGGTTTAAAATACTTTATCAACCAGTGCTACCAGATAACTCGCCAGAAATTGCACTTCCATATGAAACCGATCCTGTTTGTGAAGCACTGCTAGCTCTAGCTTTGTGGTACTGTCGTATCCGGAAAGCATCTCGTGGAAGTGGTTGGCTTTGGACAGTTGTAGTATCATCATCCTCTTGCCCTAAACATCATAAGAACATATCTAAAATTACTTGTGTGCACATTTCATGACTAACATCTAATCAGAAAGATACAATTTATAACCATCATTATTGAGGTAAATCCATTTGCTCTTGTTACTTGTGTTGAACTATAAACACATAACATTAGGCATAAAAGGGACAGGCACCTATTAAGGTAGATTCTAGGAAATTAGGATGATTGATTCCTAATTATTAGGTAGAAATTTATTGTATTTGATTCTGTAAATTAGTATAAATACATACTATGTGGTCTGCATTAGACACGCAAAACATTCAGCAAATATACATTTTCTATATTAATTGTAGACAACTCATATATACACTAAATTATTAAGTTGTAAACATAGCAGCTTAGCTTTGACAGAAAATCAGTGGTAACAGTAATGCCAGCTAGCATGTAGAAAAGAGTGCTGCATAAAATGAATTCTGAAGCTGCTGTAACATCATTGCCATAACTGGGAGTCATGAAAAACTTTGGACATCAACTTAAATATCAAGACCATCCAGAATCCCTTTAGGATACATGCAGAAAATACTCCAAGACCCCCATGGCTAGGCTCAAATACACACAATTTTACTCAAGCAGAATTGCACATGTATAAATCAAAAAGAAAAAGGCAGTAAAAGAAAATACAAGCATGAAGTCAAGTCAAAATGGATGATGCACGTACTGTCTGATTCTTTCCTTTTCCCATAATGTCTATTACTGGTTGGTTTCAAAGATAAGCCACTTGCTACCGGGTGAGACTTGCTTGAACCAGAAAGTTCACTTGTAGCAGGAGCAGGACCCGCAGGCAATTGTTTTGGAATCCCGGTTTTCCCACCTTGTCCTGCTGAAAGGTCACTCTGCAAACAAATTGATAGCACGATATCCACATTTGGTGTTGGACCTGGAAATTTCAAAACACAGTTTTAAACAGCATTTAAGTATAGATAAACAGCAAGAAACAGTATCAATTCGGGTGACTTGGGAAAATTGGACAAGTCATATAATTATTTTCATTAACCATACAATTTGCTTTCACTATTCTGTTATTCCATCAAAACTAATATATTACTTTCCTTGAAATTTCACATGTCTGCCAAACAGAGAATGTATACAAGAGTCATCCAAACTTGTTCATCCAATAAAATCTTACATGCAAAAAATGATACTTAAGGCAAGAAAAATTCAGTGGCAACTGGCAGTAGATAGCACTATGCATAGATAAATTAAGACAACAAAAGCTCCATGGTTATTGGTTGCAGAAATTCCAGAAATATTGTGCAATGCAAAAACTTGGCATTAACAATATTTTTAGGGAAGCAGAGTAGCAGACATTGAGGGGAAAAAAGGAAATGGAAGAAAGAAAAAGGAGAATTAACATAAAATAGCAAGTGAACAGGTGAAACTCAATCTAGTTGGCATTACTATACATGTTTACAGATTGCATACAGAAAAAAAGTACTAAATAATGGATAAGAAATCATAGTTAATAGAAATTTGAAAATTACCTTCAACTGCAGGTAGGTTTGCTAAAAATGCTACCAAAGCAGGTGGTGTAGCTTTCAGAATTTCATCAAATGCATTTGTTCCAGCACCTGCCACTGGCATATATGTGATAGTAATCAGACAATAGTTGTCAATTGAGATTAACACAAAAAAAGTTTATCACCAAAAAGTATTCAAATTTCAAATAGGAAAGGTTACGTACCAGGATTATGCTTTGGATCATATAACACCATCTTTGAAGTATCAGGATAAACAACCTTCGTTGACACATTTGAAATGCTTGCCATAGGTGCCTTATCTGCACAAATAGCAAAGAATTCACCTCATAGTAAGAAAAATTGAGAAACCTTTTGTTACAAACTTACAATGAATATAATATCAGTACCTAAAAGAGTTGTTCCATTAGGCAGAAAAGACTTCTCCACTTTCTTATTGATATTTTTGGCAAGCCACTGAAGAGGTAGAAATAGAAATTGATTACTATATAGGACACAAATGTAAATACAGAAGAATTCAGGAGAGGTGGAGGCTAATTCTGAGAAATTCAAATATAGTCATTGCATGTAGGCACTTGTAACAAATCATAGCCTGTCCAAAGTAAATTACCTTACTCAATAGTAAGAATTTGTACGATAGAGATGTTTTTGAAAACATTCAGTTACTAAACTAGTAAAGGAGAATAGTGGTTAGTGGTTCAATGACAACCAATATGATCATGTCAATTATTAATATAACAATGGGGTCTGGTTCAATTTGCAAGGATTGTAGCACTTCACTTGAAAAGCCTAGGTTCAATTCCACCAGCAATCCCCCTTGGTAGTCAATCTGCAAGTACCATTCTAAGCCCTTGTTGAAGCTTATGGCAAGGTCTGGCCTTTGAATTGGTGTGTGTGTGTGTGTGTGTGAGAGAGAGAGAGAGAGAGAGAGAGAGAGACTAGGCATTTTATTGAATAAAATAGTGATAAACCCCAATTACAGAGATCAGAGTCACAGGTTCATCATTCTGACTATAGAATTTGAATTTGTGTCTTACTCAGACCACACAAGGCTATATTTATAATGTGTGCAATAAATACAAATGATTATGATTGCTAAATCTAATCCTAATTAGCAACTAATTAGGGATTGTGCAGATAATTATTGTTTAGCTGTTACTAATTAAAAATAGCATGTGATTAATTCTAACACTTCCCCTAAAGCTAAAGCTTACTAAGCTTTAAGCTTGTTACAAATATACCCATATTAACAAAATTGAAGATAATGAATCGCGAGCCCAGATTGAGTACATTGAGAAAGCCATAGAACCAGGTAAATTGCACTGGGAAGCCGTGGGGTCAGGTAGATTGCATTGGGAAAGCGACTGGATCAGGAAGATTGCTCTAGGATAGCCACAAGGCCAGATAGATGGCTCTGGATAGCTTCAAACTGAGACATTTGAACACCAATATTCCAAAGCCTACTTGATCAGTGTATCCTAATTTAGTTACCTTTAACATTGATATAACACTTTAATTAAACCAACCATTAGACAAACCTTCTTTTTACCATCCAAATGCTTGAGCCCAAAGTTTCTTTACATATATAAAATTCCATAATTATAAACTTCCTCCAGACCTTCCCCTCTGACTACGAAATAAAGAGGACTATTTAAGATAAAACCAAGAATGCTTGCCTTCTCTCTTGTATCAGAGATGTCATCTCAAATATAAAATGAGTTTCACAAATGTTGAAGGAAATAAAGACCAATTGAAAAAAGACACAACAAGTGACACATATTAGATATAAAACCATTCATGAGCCTTCACTTAACAATAAGCTTTTGGAGAGTTATCGACATGGTATCAAAGCCTCTCTGACCAACTGCTCAAGAGTTTAATTCTTATCACCCTTATTCTTCTAAATTGTTGAAACTTAAAATCCAATATTGACTAGGGATATGGACGAAGTAATCCTTACAACATAAAATGACTTGGGAATTCCTCACCTCTCTTGAGCTAGCTTTTGGGGTTGAGTTAGACCTAGCCCAAATACTAAGATGGAATTAGAGCCTATCCTAAATCTATTATTGTACCACCCACAAATGCCTACTCCTACACACTTTATGCTCCAAATGTCCAGTCTCAGGCATGCGGGGGTGTGTTGAGATCCCACATTGAATAGAGATATGGGCAAAGTAATCCTTATAAGGCTTGGGTAATCCTCATCTCATGAGCCAGCTTGTAGGTTGAGTTAGGTCTAGCCCAAATTTTAAGATAAACAAACTTGAATTTCTACACAAAGACCTATGTATAATCCATAATTCAAGATCAAAGGGTCCTTGGTTATGAGTTTGGGAGAGTTTATTCTTGATAAAAAGCAATACATTATTCATCTTTATAAAAGATATACAAATGACCAGTACCTCTTGCCGAGCTAAATGATCAAGATCATTAGAGGAGCATGGCCACAGATCCATAAAACTGTATCGTGATACAACATCTTGCAAAGAACTCTCTAATGCTGCTGTTCCATCTTCGCCTGCTCCAGAAAGCGCTTCTTTCTTTCTTTGCTCAACCTATATATGATAAAAGGAAAAATTATGGATTATTGCCTGTCCATGTGTGGTCTATTCTACTTCCGTAAGCAACTACAGGATTGAACTTTACATAATTAAATTTTAAAAATTAACATTTATGATTGACATTATTTTAATAGCATTTTCTTGCCATCCCTCAAGATCTTGTTTCTAGATATCGTTACCAAAAATCAAAGTCTATCTTGTTAGACAATGGCATAGAATTTATGTCAGTTCCAGTTACAGAGCATTGACTTTGCAAAAAATAGAAACAAAACAGTGAGTTTCATCCTATCAAATGATCCAGACCTTTACTAAAGCAGTCATAATGCAAGCAGCACAATAGTGGAATGTTATGAGCATTCTATTCCATCAATGTCAACCAATCACTGATCCATCCAAAACAGACAGAAAATTCTATAAATCATTTATCCCAATATAATCCCTCAAGGATTTTCTGTCAAACGATAGAGGTTACAAAAAAGAAACAATTTGATAAGCCTAATTAAGAGCATGAGACAAAAGAAACAACCAGAGATAACAAGGTAAATGTTGTAAACAAACAAAGTTGAAGGTACTACCTTCAGCATGCTTGCAAGATCCCCATAGGTTTGCTCAAACTGGGTGAACTTTTTCCAGACCTTCAGATGAGAGTAGTTACAACTTAATTGAATATCAGCAAACAACAACTACTAAACATTCTCCAATTTATTAAGTAAATAAACTATGAGGAAAATTAATACAGCACCAAACATACTGAATACAATGGTAAAATCATCATGCATTTCTAATTAAGAATGTAGTACAATATTCATTGGTTTGTTTTACAAGCCTCTCTTTGGGTTTTGGCTCATGGATTTCTGAAGGGAAGTTTGTTGTCCAATACGAAAAAGGGAAAATTACTCTTTAGAACTGATGTTCTTTTTACCTCAGTTTTGTTTTTCTCTTTTCAGAGAAGTTCAGATTGAATCATCGTATTTCTTTTTTCTATTAAATATTTTATCAAATAAAGAAATCACAGGTTTTAAAAAGGTATAATGCACAAATGATTATGCTTTCTACCAATGATGAGACATTATTCATTTTGCCTCAAAAAATCCCATCATAAAATTCTATCCAAAAGTTGTAAACACCAAGCTTATCTCTTTAAGCAGTTCAAGCAACCCCAATTGTATAAATGTAAAACAGAACAACCTTGAAGAAACTCATATAAAGGAAATATAATAATATCTTGATGTTAGAGAAATGTCCATTTCCATCCAAACCAAAATGCATTTACATGGCCTACAATATAATGTGAAATTTATTCCTCAAAACTCTACCCAATGAATTGCTAAACATTGTAAAGCTTCTTATCTATAAGTGCTAACACAAACTACAAAATGGTGGTTTTAACTTCCAACTCCTTCGGATGAACTTATGAACTTTTTTCCTCAGTAAGAAATGGAACTTCTTTTGAATGGTTTACAAGGTACTACTACTTCCTCTCAGCTGACACAAATTAAAACCCACATAAGTTAGTCAGTTTAAAACAGGTTCAAACTGTAATATGAAATGGATAACAAACAAATTATTAAATTCATTTATATTTATCACAGGCAAAGTGAGATTCTGCATTATATTTGTTTTTAGGGGTTTCTGATAAATAAATATTACCTTTTAAGAAACATGGTAAAAGGAAAAGGAAATTAAACCTAGTTTAGGTGTAGTTCTGTTTAAGGGAAAGGGCTACATCACTTCTTGCCATGAGGATTAACAAACAGTTAATAGCATTCAAACAATTATTTAATAACGCACAAACATGACTTGAGTATCCAATGTATATGAGGAAGAGATTTTGTTAGGTCGAAGCATATATTTCTGTGCACTGTGCATATTTTTAGATAAAGAGATGAAATCTTGCATCATGTATCTGTTCTCAAAATGTAACATAACCTTGATGTTGTTAACTAACTACTATAAAGAGTCCAGAAATTTCTTTTACGAGAACAGAGAAATAGGAAGTGAGGCCAACCTCAACTGATTCCTCAGGTGGAAGTGAACTTAATGCCCTCTCAAATAAAGCACGTATATTTTGGTCATCATTTAAACGTGTCAAGAAATCAGCATATCTGAAACATCATGAAAATAATCTTAATAATTGATCAATATCTTTTGCTGGGAAATAACTCAAGAGAAATGAAGAAAAGTACAACTAGTCGGAGGATAAGATATCCTCCAAAAACGAAAGTTAAAAAACAACCTCAGTAAGATTAAAAAACTAATACTATATTTTGAAGGAGTGCAATGACAACATAAAGCACTAAGGGGCACAAGGATCTCAAAGTCTGTCTAATTTTGAGTAGATAAAGCAACCAATATTAGTGGATGTATGTCAGCAAGATCAATCACATTGCAATATAGTACAAACATAAAAAATGTTTTGTTGCACAGTGAATTAGAAGAGTAGGTTTAGTATGTCAACAATGTCTATCTCTTTATGGTGTAAAGCAATCTCCCCATGCCTGGTTTGGGTAACTCAATTTTGTAGTCAACGACTCAACGGTTTGGCATGAAATGGTGAGACTAACCACTCCAGTCTTCTGCTGTCACTGTCAAGCTACCTCTAAATCTACCTACTTGTTTAAGTAGATAATACTGCCATCACAAGCAATGTCAGGCAGATATTCAAAACCTTAAGCAACATATATCATATCACTTTCAGATCAAAGGTTTTGACCAAAATACATTTTGGGAATTGCGGCTGCTTAATCCAATGCAAGTGTGTTACCATCTCTAAGACTAAGTATAATTTGGACATACTAGAGAAAACAGGCATGTTAGACTGTCAAACTAGTCATACTCAAATGGAGTATGGATTCCAACATCAAACTTCCACCAGGTTATGGACAGTTGTCTAGCAGCCATAGCAGGGCAGTGTGGCTCTTGGCCACTCCCGAATGCTTGAGATGGTGCTGTTACCATTTCTGCTTGGAGCGCCACAATGGTGGGCTACAGCAGGACGCAATAGCATCCATAGCCACTGTTATTCTTTAGGAGCCGAAATTCCCGTTTTAACCTCACAAAAACCCACCCATATCCAGTGGCTGCACAAATTCGGAACTTTTAAGACCAGTGACACACAACCTAATTTAGGGATCAGAAATCACTTTGACAGAGTATCACAAACAGTAGGTGTCCTCCTTTTTTGTTCTATTCTATCGACTTGTTCTTGGGTCATGGAGTCATTTGTGTTTGTAATTGTAATAACTACTTGTTGCACACTGATTATTGCTTAAACTTGTTATTTTCATATTTTGTCACTTGTATTAATTGGGTCATTTTCCTGTAAGTAGAATTTGTCACATACATTAATTGTGTTAGTCTCTTCTATTTTGCAGGTTGTTAGAATTTTATTGGAACAGTTTCAGATAACTGATTCTGTTATAGGGATTCTGTTAGAAACTCTATATATAAGTGCTCTCAGCTTGCATAGCACTTCAGAATCAGATTGTAATTTCGGATCAATACATTCAGCAAATTCGATTCTCTCTACCTCTGATTTCTCCTCACTTTCTTTCATTTTCTCTTACTTCCGCACCTGCTCAAAATCCAATTCTGCTCATAAATACATTAGTAGTTTCTATGCTAATAATTATTTAGTTAATCTTCACTTGTTTTTTTCTTGTAATTTCTGTACTTTCTTCTTCTCTCCCATCCGTCCCATTATTTTTTCTTTTCTTCACATGGTATAAACTATAAAGTTTTAAAACTGTTAGAGATGTAATATAAAACCATTCATGTGCTTTCACCCCATAGCTTGAGCTTTTCAGATAATTGGTTCATGACATGAAGTGAAAGCCTCTATAACCAAGTGATCTAGAGTTAAATCATTGCCAACCTCATTGTTTTAATAAAATGTTCAGTTTCAGCATAAAGAAGGTGAGTTTGTGTATTGTTACGTTTTAAGCCCAAAGAGCTCTTCAATAAGAGGGTGTATTGGAGTATGTTACCCGAACACAAGATACTGCATGTAGCTTGCCTTGCAGTGTAATACTCACATAAATTAATTTTACACAGCTATTAATGGCAGCTCAGCTAACTGAATCAGTAACAGATTAAGTGTTAGTTAGCCAACTACCTAGAGAATATTCTAGAAGTTATTCAGATTTAGTTACTCAAAGACTATAATAGATCAATGTAATTGATTCCAGTGTGATGAAATCAGAAGCTCAAGTCCCAGATCTTTATCTCTCGGTTTTTCTCACTCTCTTTTCTTCTTTTGCTATCTCTGTTAGGGCGTGTTAGAGGTTAACAGTTTAACACCTGTTGTAAATAATGTAAATAGCACTATTTCAGGACCTCTCTAGGAAAGAATAGTTGTATATCTCTGCTATATTATTTCCCTTTATCAGGACAGATTTCACATTTATTTTCCTTTATTAGAATGAGCCTACAAGTTGTGAATAACCTATGTACAGATTTTTTTAAAAGCCATAATACAATGCAACGGAGAAAAAATTAAATGAAATAATTTCAACTTAAATGGGCTCTCCAGTTCCTCTACACTCTACAGTCATCACACACACCACTATCAATCAAAAAGCTGGTCAAATGAATCGTAGACAAAGTACACCTCACATCTAGGACGAGTATTTAGGACTGCATATAGCACAAAGAAACATGTTTTGGATGCATGCACCAAGAAAGAAGGAAAACCCAGATTATTGCTTTTTTCTGTAACATAAAAAGGATAAGTATCAAGTAAATATATGCATGCATCAAGAACTCCAAATCAGAACAAGAGTTATCAGAGTTAGAAAGAAGTTGAACTCACTGAAGAATATAAACAGGCTCATGAATAAATTGTTTTAGTCCTGCTTCAAAAACATTATGAGCCATCTGCATGGAAAATCCGATAAAGAAATTATATTTATTATTAGTCATGGAGTGTTGAGTCACAGTTTATTTGCTAGAAGCTAAAACTTTAAATATAAAACTCCAGCAGAATAATTACTATCAGGCATGAGATTTTATAGGAATATATAATCCATTACCGGACTAAAATACAAACACAAAAAAAGGAAGAAATAGTCAGACCTTTGGATCCTTGTCAAGACAAAAGGCCATTGTAGCATAAGCGACATAAACATGATATGTACAAGTAGGGGATTTGCGAGCATCCAGAAAGTACTTCTTAGCAGCTTCAACACCTTCAGTTCTTCTTAGAAAACGAATGAACTGTAGCATGAAACAGATGTCACATCTTTTGCAAGGAAATATATCAACAAGAATTAATAGGAACTGCACAAATCATTTAAATAAAGGAAAATTATAGCAGAGGAAAAAAAAAAAAGAAATTTATGTTTTTACACACCACTTCCATAAATGAACTTTTATGAGGAAGAAAGGTATGTGGTGGAATCCACTAGAAAATACAATAGATAAAACATATGGACAACAATAAATTATCAGGAATTGAAATTTGAACTAGCAAAACATTTAATTTCTGATCATGCCTTGCA
Organism: Sesbania bispinosa; assembly: GCA_026901365.1. Lineage (NCBI taxonomy): Eukaryota > Viridiplantae > Streptophyta > Magnoliopsida > Fabales > Fabaceae > Sesbania > Sesbania bispinosa. The sequence goes on from QLOH01000428.1 coordinate 61,706, forward strand.
GCTATACCTTAAGACTAGTTTTCTGATTTTCAAAACTTAATATCAGAAGACAATTGATGAACATATATATACACTCCCCAACTATAACACCACTGTTGAACATATTAAACTAACTATTTCACATACTTGAATATGTGCAAGTGCCGTTGCACTGACACCATCTCCCAAAAGGCCCTCATATATTTTCTTTGCAGCCTGACATAAACCAAGAAAACACGGAAATAGAAATTGTTTAACATTTAAGAAAAAAAGACAAGAAATGTAGAAGCATATACTTGAGAAGAGACCAGGAAAGGTTTATCTGAAATGCTTAAGTAGGAGTAATCAGCATCCTTGACATTTATAAACATAAAAGATAAAAGAATAAATACATTTTACATTTACAAGAACAATAATGAAGAATTAAACTATATCCTATGACTCTTATATTTCAGATGATACATTAACTCCCATAATTCCCAATGACATATTAATCACCATCACTGTTTCCAAAGCTGGAAGTCATATGCAATGATACATTAACTCCCACAATTCCCTATGCCATTAGTACTACCATTATTTCTATCATATATGTCCAAACTGTCATACCTGAATTGCACCACGAGACTCCTCTAGCTCTGCATAAGCATATCGTAGCATTTCTGAATCTGTTCACAGATGAAATGACAGAGAGCAGAGAAATGAAAGACCAAAACAAGCGTGAGAAAGTCAAGTAAGACACATTAATGCATAATTAAGAGCTACACTACAATCTACAGAAGGGTAAAAATGGAGCCTTAACTGAGATGAAGTTTACCACAGATCAAGACAAGCTAACACAAGAACAGGTTTTCACAGTCAAGAATATCTATCAGAAAAAGAGCTTTGAATGCAATACTCTAATAGTGTAACCATATAATTTCGTACTTCAAATGACATTTTTCTTTACCATATCCAGACCTGGGGCATGTGTAAAGAGTGCATGTTATGAACATATCTAAGAGTGAAATTGTCCAAGAGGCAAGGGAATCAAGAAAATGATGTGAATACAACAAGAAATGCAGGCACTAATAACAATAACTGAAAATTCAGCAGTATTAAAGAAAGAGAAGTGCCACATACCAGGAAGAGCCTTCAGAGACCTTTGAAATACTTTGATTGCAGCATCTATTGAACCACCTTTAGCATGCCATGTAGCATAGTCATACCATATATCAGGATAATGGTACATATACATCAGACACTGAATACCAGTATAATGCAGTAAGAAATTCCATAAATATTAGAACAAATAAATATCACCAAAGTAAAACACGTGATTAATGATGCTATTAATTCCACACCTAAAGGTCCTAAACAAGGAAGAGAAATATTTTTTTCATTAGATGAATAATAGACTACCTATCAACTCAATAAAAATGAAGATAACGCCTTTTGACATAATACTCCTTAATGGTTTTCTTCAATAATCTAGTACATCTAAAAAGTATGCCAAGCAATTGAAGTTTTAACTTTTAAACAAACTAGGTTAATGGTGAGGATTGTTGTCTAAATGTATTCAACTCAACTACAGTGACCTTCCCAATTTGGAATTTTAATTAAGAAATCATCATTATGAATTTAAAAAATGAACTTCAATACGAAAATTGGTTTTGTAGAAGTGTGCAAGTCTCTTAGAATCAATGTAAGTATTATAGGCTTGTGGTAATCCTGCTTGAGTAGGGAAAAGGGTAAGGAATGGGGTATGGGAAGTCTTAGGCTGGTAAACATTGCTAGCTTGAGGGACAGCATAATGAACTCGTGTCCCTCACCTTTGGTGGAGAGTAATGCAAGCTACTGAGCCAAAGCTAGGTAGAAGCTTGAAAAAACTTCTTTTATGCCATCTCAAAGGTTTTGGGAGGATCAAACAGGCATATGATGTATACAAATATTTGGCACCTATAGCTGGAGAGAAATGCAAACTTTTTTTTAGAAAATCATCTGACTGTATTTTCTGTCAAAGAAAGTGACCATTTTTGGCTTTCTTATGGTGCTCAGATAAAATCTGTTTTAGGTCATCTCCAATGGAGCAACTCACATGAGTTGCTACATTTAATAAAATATAATTTTTCACGCATTTCCATAATATCATATCATCTTTATAATTTTAAGCAACTCAACTAACTTTTTCCTCCAACCCAACAACTCTATTAAAGTTTCTTAAATGGACCCCACAATCTACCCCACTTTATATTAATTTATTATTCATCACAAATTTAAATATTAGTATATCAAATTTTTAAATATTAGTATATCAATATGGAAGACTATCAAATCATACAAATGTACAAAATACAGGTAAAAAAATAAAATAAAAATAAAAACTCCAAGAATCCATAAAACAATCCAATAACTCCATGAACAACAAAGGAATGAAATAGTATTACTTAAGATGTATTTTCCAACATGTAGTGACCACAACTACCTAAATTAAGATGACAATGAGTTTTAGAATTGACTGTTAAAAATAGATGTGTACAATGAGGAAAAATATATTTGCAGGCTCAGAAAAGTTATTTGATTAATAATATTTTGCAGCAGTTAAGTAGTGGCTCTTGTTCTTGCAGACAATGTTCCCTCTGGCAACTCAATAAATGTTACATATTCATAATTAGAAAACAAACTAGCAAAAGGGCTACAGAAATGTAGAAATAACTTAATCAGGTGTGAAGTTGACAAGAAACAATGATAATTAACAGTGATATAAGTAAACATAAGAGAACATCAAAGGATAAATTAGATCATCGAATGGGCCTAGGCTGAAAATGCTTTTACTTTGCAATGATTACAGGCATGTTTGTTTTACAGTTGGCCTGCCTTTAAATTGACATTAGAGTGCAATTATGAGAAAAATTCTCCTTTTCATTTTAGCACCACATAACACAAGAATCTTTCGTTTGCAGTGATAATAATACAAACCAAATAGATGCTACATCATTCAGAATGGAAAACAAAACTCTTTAATCAAACAGACACGCAAACACACACAGGCACAGATGAATCAAGAAAGAAATAGGGCTGCACTTCCCTGCCCCAAGCATATAGTAGCTTTTTCAATTAAAAAATTGTTCTTAAGAGATATTTATAATTTATAATAAGAACATAATGTTTTCTCCACATCATTGAAAAAAAATTGATATTATTAAAAGGATAAAAAAAGGCAATAAAACATATTTTGTGGTACCTGCTCATAAGTAAATATAATTCGTTTGTTGGAGGAAGCAGTATCTATTCGCTGTGGATTTCCTCTGAAATGCAGAATGATTAAATTACATTGAAAATGTTAACTAAATATCATCACATAAACCAATAAGAGGCTATGAAGACATGGTGTTCAGAGACACTATATCAAAATGTTCAGTTTGGTCAAAGATCAACTCTCCCAAAAGCTTAAGTTGTTAGATGGAGTCTCAACTCTCAATAATGGTTTTATATCTCTATTCACTAACAAGTTCTATTTAGAAACTCAGATTAAGAATATAGGAATGAAATACTAAATACAATAATTTTAAAAGTATAAACCATTCTTGATCCCCCCCCCCCCCCCACTTAACAGCCTAAGCTTTTTTAGTAAATTGATCGTTGACATGATATTAAAGCCTCTATATCCAAATGGTCAAGAGTTCAATCCCTGATTCCCCATTCTTCATAACTATAGTAAATTTTTTTTGTAAGTAAAAATTTAGGGTGAGGGGATGGTGCCCCAGTCCAAGGCAGGGAAGGCCTCCGGGCTCAAAGAGCACTTACAGAGGTACTTACATTTACCTTATCACAAGGAGACGAGTGGGGGTTCGAACCTGCGATCTGTCAGATACAAGACCATGTCTTGCTCCCCTCGACCAACCCCTTGGGGTTATAACTATAGTAAATTTAAGCACAAGTTAAGTGGATATATGCATTGTGCTCACTTCAAAACTAAAGGCTCTTGCCTTAACAGCTGTGTCAAGAGAGATAAAATCAATGGCAGGCCTCCATTTAATATCTTAAGCTTTTGAGAGAGTAGGTCTTTGACAGACAATATTTCAGACAGTTGATTTTATATACTCAAAATCTATCTAAATCTGGTTTTGAAAAGGGGTTCGGAATTGGGATATTAAATTGTTTTTTCAGTTGATGTTTTTCTTTTCTCAATTTTCCTTTTTATTCCTTTAAGCTGTAGTTGAAGAATACGGCAACCTCCATTCTCATTCCTTTTCATATAAAATTTTCTTTTTTCATCACCCCTTCCACCAAACCCCAGACATAACGAAAGGGTTATCATGGGAGAGAATGAACTATGAAGACACAGATAGGGACAGTTTCAAGCATGCATCTGGAAATAAAGGTTTGCATGAAATACTTTCCCCAAGACAATTTAAAGAATATAGAATTCCAAGTTGAATTATGCATTACATGCATTAAAAAAAAAAAAAAAAAAAGACTCATCAACACTTGGCTGATTTTAACCTAGATACAAAACATGATCTTTACAATAATTGACAACTGCTGCTCATCACATGCTGCTCCCACATTCATACAGATGTAGACAGACAAGCATGAGCATGCATATACATACACAAAAACCATGATAAATCATTTAGAAATGAAAATTTGATAAAAAGACCGAAGAAATCCTTTTCTTTGATATATAGGTGACTAGATAAACTCAAGATTTTTCCTACATTGCTCCATTAGTTTGATCAAATATAAAGCAGCAAAGATCTATAGTAAAACTTAGCAGAGAAAATGCATATATAATATGGAAGAAATTAGCTGAAATTCAACCAGATGCTTATGTGGTTTATCCCTAAATGCATCAATAGTTAAACTTAAGAGAAAGAAAAAGGATGCATGCTTCTTACCTTTCAAAAGATAAAAGTCTTTTCCATGCCATCCATTGAATTTCTTCCTGTCAGAAGTAACAAACAAATAAAACTTATCATGATGTTAGAGATGTAAAAAGTATAAAACTGTTACAATTTAAGCTTTTAAGATCACTGATTCATAACATGGTGTCAGAGCCTTTACGATCATTTGGTCTAGAGTTTGACACTTAACAACCCCCCCCCCCCCCCCCAAATTATTCTAAATAAAATCAAATTTCAGTATAAGGTGAGTCTGTCAATTATCCATAATTCCATACTTCAAGTCCAATAGGCTCTTACATGAAGGAGCATATTAGAGATATAAAGTATCAAACCATCCATGTGCCTTTATCTAACAGCTATGTTTTTGGAATAGTTGGTGTGTGCAGTGTGTTTGTTTGAATTAGCTTATTTTGGGGCCTAAAAAAAGGCTTTTTTTCAAGCTTTTTGAGAGAGATTAGGAAAGAAAAAACAAAAACGATTATTTTTCCAAAATGTTGTTACCAGACATGCACTTCGATAGTGACATGTAGCAAGTAATTAAAGCGTAAAGCTCCATCGTCCATATAAATGTGATTCTATCTCTAAGGCAGATGTGGAGAAGAATAGAAGTTCTCTTTCTAATTTACATCAAAAATATTTTCAGAGTCTGACAAACTTAATCAGCCTAATCAAGAACTTTTCTACACTGTAAATAATCGAAATTATCGCCCAACTAAATATCAAGACTTAGTTCATGCTTTACTTTCATACATAGCCTAATATTGCAGACAAGACCATGAAATCAATATCAGCAAGCAACACAAGATAAAAAGAAAATCAAGTTGCAATTTGACCACGATTTCAACTAGTAGATACAATACTTTCATCACCCTAATTACATTTTTCAAAGATCCTTGATCGCATGCTTTAATGTCAGAAATTATCCTGAAATGGCTATCACTTATAAGAAAAATTTGCAAAGTAACGGAAATTTGCCTTGTAGGAGCCAGTTGGTGGTACAGCAAGCATATTCCAATCAATTTCATCAACATACTTTTTCCGCTCCCTGTAAACTGCCCTGGCACTATTATATTTTGGTTGATATTCAGATATCAGTCCTTTAGCCTGCAAAACACCTTATAATCAAACCACATGCCTTTAGAATATTCTTATCAAATACCAAAGAAGAACAACTACACACTCATGAATACAAATTATCAGATTAAGCTTTAATTCATGATTAATATATTACCAACTGACGACTAACAGAATTTTCAAAATTTTCATATTCCTTCCAAAGTTGTTCAATGTGATGGGTAGGAGTAATAATAGCCTTCTGATATACTTTCCTCACAGCAGTCATCCGGTGTGATTGTTCTTGAGCATTTGCAGCCTGCAATTGAATTTGACCAAATAAATAAATATGATAGCTGAATAATGTACCAAGGATTGCACAAAACACGTAAGATTAACTAAACAAACCGGCAATGATTTTAGAAAGGATATGTACTCCATCCACACAGGGCCAGATGCTATGTCTGCTCCTGTAAGCATATCATTGGAAATAAGTGTCAATATAAATGTAATATATATACATACATAGATACATTCATACATGCATATTATATATACAAACACACTTCCACTCCCTTTCCCTCTAATTAATTTGTGAATATCTTCAAACAATAATATTAAAAACAAGGATGTTAACTTCTACCAATCTTGCAACACACGTCATTGAAAAAAAGTATGCTATTTTAGCAGAAGGCTCTAGACTTGTAAACATAAATGAAATCTAATTCAGATGCCCAAGCATTGGCAAAGAGACAAAAAAAAACTAAATTAGCCTGAAAAATTGAAAATTATTAGTGTCAAGATCCACCAAACGATGGATAACTTAATCAAGTAATATATAAGAAGCTTAGTAGCCTAATATTATATACTATGTTTAGTAAGAAAAAATATACGATTACCCTAACCCCAAACATAATCATTTTCTGTCTTCATGTTAAACATGCAAATTGCCAAGATATTCTATCTACACCTGGTAAAATTCAAAACTTATGCTATTCCCCAACATCCCCATGCCTAAATCAAACCAGTTTTACTTCAATCTATCTCTTTAAAATTGCTATTTTTATCATATTGACTCCTTTTCATTAAATAGGATTCCAAAAAGACTCCCCACTCAGTAGAGACACAAAAGGCACCCAGATTTCTTTCAATATATTCAACAACAGCAACCAACCTTCCCACAAGGTGGTATAGGCTACATGAATCAATCAATGCCATTGGGCTTTTACATGAACCAACTACCCAAAAACTTTTTTTGTTAATTGAAGGCACATGAAGGGTTTTATATATAATACTCCTCCTCATACAAGATTCTTTTAGGCTTAAATCATGAAGAATGCACAGGCTGACCCTATGTTGTGCTGAAATCTAACTTTCGTTTAGAATAATAGAAGCAACAAGGAAAGAACTCTAGAAATGTGATCATAGAAGCTCTAACACCATATAATGAACCAACTACCCCAAATTTTTAAACTGTTTGGTGAATGCAATAAATGGCTTTATATCAAACAAGCTATATCAAAAGGAAAAATTTCAGTAAAACCATTTAAAGCAAGTTATCTTTTTATTGGTGTATGTATCCTTATGTTTTATACCATTTAATCCTATCTTGTGATCCACTTTTCCCACTGTGGCATCTATCAATCTTCTCACTATAGTCTCGATTAGAATTATTCTCAAATGACCAAACCACCTTAGGTGAGTTTCCATCATCATCTCCTAAATAGGTGCTACACCAATCCAGTGACAACTAAAATAAAAGCTAACAGGACAAAGGGAAACAACTTACCAACATAGTTGAGCATAAAATCAAAAGCTTTTCTTGTCTCTTCTTGACCCTCTATCCCTTTATTGTCATTAACCTTTCTAATGAAACGAATGTAACACCGCCTATAAAGCAAGGACAACAAACAAGATAAAAGATTAAAACAGAAACATCGCTTGCATGTACCACAAGACATACCTAGTAACAGGTTACTTTATTCATTATCACAAGAAAAATAATCTAATAAAAATTAAAAATCAAATGCAACATAGGATAGAGAAGATGGGACAAAATATAAGAAACAGCACAAGTTCTACCGGGAAAAAAAATAACAACTAAAGTACAAAGAATTTCAGATCACCTGCCAAAAGATTGAGTTTTGTCAAGATCTTCTATGCTGTAACTAATTCTGCCACTATCAGTAAATAAACTAATCCTTTAAAGTTACCCTTGCAAGTCAATCTATAGGTAACATTTGGGGCAGACCTGTAGATATTTAATGGAGAGTGGAATGAAATGGAATGGGATGGAACGGAGTGGAATAGAATAAAGTTATCATTCCATTGTTTGGATATTTTTATGATAGAATGGGGGAAAAAGCTTGTTCCATCCCATACCCCTGAAATTGGAGGGGAAGAAAAAGTGAGATAATAGATGGAATAGAATGCAATGCATTCCACTATATCTCATTCCAGTCTATCCTATTTTAAACAATCCAAACAACAGTACCTGTTGGCTGTTATTATTCCATTCCACTTCTTTCCATCAATCCAAACACGTAGCCTAAAGTATGCATACCAATTAAACCTTCAATATATCCAATTGAAAATAAGTTTCATCATTTTGGTCAAACAGATTTTCAGCTCCAAAACCAGCAGTAGGCTTGTATCCCATCCCCTTTCCAGACCCCACCCCACCCCCATCTTACCCCCAGCTGTAGTTTCCATGTTAAATCTACTAAGCCATCCTTGTCAGTCACTGACCAATAGCAAAGCATACACTATTTCTTAGTAAAGCTTGAATTACACAAAAGAAATAGACAGTCTAATCCATGCCACTCTACAAATAATTAATTCAAGTAGCCAAAAGAAAAATACAAGTTCTCACCATAACCGTTGAAATAATATATCCAAAAGAGTGTAAAAGAAAATTAATAAACCAACCATTGCCATAACAAGATTAAACAAAAGACATACCAGAGAGGAATCTGAAGACAGTTCAATAAACACCGACTAAAAATCTGTTTGGTAGCATCATCATTATTTACAGCCATATGTGCTTCCACATATTGCTTCCAAAACTTGGCCTGGACACAAGATCATCATAGAGCATCATCAAAAAACATATTGCTTCTAAGATTACACCAGCAGTTCGTAGAACACACAACCAAAGCACTCAAAAAGAACACTCACAGCTGTTGGAAACAATAGCAGAAGCTGCTCGTATATGGGTGTGGCCTCTGCAATAGGCAAATTCTAAACAGCAGAAAAACAACATGAATGAGCAATAAGCACAAAAGGGTCAAAATTGCAAGAGTTGGAAACAATAGCAGAAGCTGCTCGTATAAGGGTGTAACCTCTGCAATAAGCAAATGCTAAACAACAGAGAAACAACACGAATGAACAATACGAACAAAAGGGTTTTAAAAAATTGCAAAAGAACAAAAGATTTGAACTTGGGATTGGGTCCAAACCTGAGCCTCGTTTGCCAAGATTTCTGCGGTTTCAACGTTGTATTTGTCAGCCATTGCCTTCTCGCTGCTGCCACTGGTTTTGTCCTGAAATTTTAAAAAAGGTTAAATTTTTATGCACAACATCAACACATGAGGAGCTAGTAAAAAGGAGGAAGGTTAGTACCATGTCTGAGGTTAGAAATAAAGACGCGTGTGACAGTTACGTGTTCATATAGCTCAATTTGAAGGAGAACAGTTAAAAAAGGTGTGAGTGAGAACCAGCGAAGTCGTTTATTGCAAGTGGAAAGGAGCAAGAGTATTGTATGGAGCAGTAGACAAGGATGGAGTTGAAGATCGATCGGAATGCTCACAAGGCCACGACAGGGATTTTGCCTTGTTCTGAGAAGAACAATGTGTGTAACTCAGAAAAAATAAAAATAAAAAATTAAAACATTTATGTTAAATTAGTAGTCAATTAATTTAATCCCTCCGTTTATATTCATTAGTCTCAGTCGGAACAATTCATTATAGTCCTTATAAATAAATTAGTTAAGAGCAATTTTTCTCATTTTTTAATAAATGAAAAAGAAATTAAAAAAATAAATTTTAATTATGATGTGTATACAAGTTCTTATATAAGATTTATGAGTTTTCTTCTTTTCCCCTCTTTTGAAGATAAAACTTGACATATAATAAGCATACGGTTACCTTATGATCTAGAAGCAATTTTTTGTAGTAATTTCATCGGCATGGTTCAAGTTTTGTTATTGTTTGGCATCAAAACCTCTACCAATAATTTCTCCATTTTATTCTTATCAATTATAATATGGAAATTATTTAAAAAGTTTATCTTTGATTAATTGTAAACTATTGGAGGTAAAGAAGTGGTTCTCATTTATTTGTTTATTTGTTATATACATATAATTGAGACATTTTATCTTTAATATGAATTTTTCATCTTTGTTGGAGAGTTTTACATTGACTAGTGATAAGGTAGAATAAAAATATATAAGTCTTGGACAATCCTCATTTTATAAGCTAGTTTTAGGGTTGGGTTAGTCTTAGACCCAAAATTTAATATGTTATCAGAGTCTATCCTAGATTCTTTATTAGGCCCCACTCATAGATATCCATGGTCCGGAGGTTTTGTTGACAACAATTTCTGGTTGATGAACACTATTCCAGATATGTCTATCCAAAGTACCCCTTCTAAAAATCGTCTCCTAATCAGGTAATTCTGTCCAAATATCCTTCTGAAATGAATTGCATGGTCAATATGTTGCAATATCCCGACATCTCGACCATGATACCCAATTGTCGCAGATAGAGTATTTGTTCTTTGTTCGACATAGCAGTAAATTCCTACCTAGGGATGTCAACGGGGTGGGGCGGGAGGCGGGTAGTGCACTACCCGTATCCATACCTAATAAAATTAATGAGTACTCATGCGAGTATCGAGTATTCGTGAGTATTCACAAGTATTCATTCATTAATGTTTAAACATTTAAATTTTATAAAAAGGATAAAAATGTTATATAATATATTATAAATATCATTATATATATATAATCTTTATATAATACCATTACGTGTTAATATATTAAAAATATCATTATAAAATAAATCGTATCTCATCATAAAATAATAAAAAATCCTCATATTCAAATATATTTAATAGAAAAATATGTTTTATTGAGTATGCAGGTACTCGCGAGGCAGGTAGTATAATATTCGTCCTCACCCATTATATAAATATGCGGGTATCCATTGCGGATATATCCACGGGTACGGATTTTTTTGTCATCCTTATTCCTACCATAGCCACTACTTCTTGTGCAATGTAAGGATCCACATACTCACGAAAGTTCCTCATGTTAAGGAAGTTTCTCACTAGAGCAGTAGCTCTAGTTTGAGCAGGTTGTGCAGTATTAGCACAAGGAACTTTTGTGAGTATGTGGATCCCATGAGAGACACATTTATGGTCCTTCTGGTTATACTTATTTTAAAGATATCGCTTTAGCTTTGTTTGGGTCCTTTGGGACGAGATGTTTTGTACTAATCCTTCTTGTTCAATGCAATTTCATATTTCCGACAAAAAAAAAAAGTCAACGTAAAGAAAATAATGACTAAGTGAAGATTGTTTGACACAACATCTCTTGTCATGCACTGCCTTTTACCTTCATAGGTAAATCTCCCTATGAACACATCATCTTCGCAACATTGATCGAGATGGGAAATACCCCTGATGTGGATTCCAAGGATCTTAAGTTGGTGGTTTCTGATAATTAACTTTTAATGGTTGATTTTGTTCCTGAGAAGCATTTGAATATTTACAAGATAAACTTTGATGCAATGGAGTGGGTTAAGTTGATTAAGTTAGGTGATCAATCTCTCTTCTTAGGGGGAAAGTGGGACTCTGCAATAAGAAAACCATGCAAATGGGGAGGTCAAAGTAATTGCGTATATCACTTACAAGCTCAATCTACCTCGTGCTACATATATTCATGATGAGAAGCTAAATTGATTGACAATTTTTAACTTGTGGAAAACTCAACTACTTATGAATGGATGGCACATGGTTGGTACCATCCACACCAATGTATGAAGGTTGATTATCTAGTAGTGGATTGATGAATATAAGGCTAGGATACAATGTGCAATTAGCAAATTATTATTTAATATATGATTTATGTTTCTTTTCCCATTATCTTCAATTTATCTAATTTAAAATAGAAGTATTTTAACTTTATATATAATTGTTAAGCGCTTATGTTCGGTTATGTTATATCAATTGTGTGATTGTGCATAATGGCAGACCTTAATGGCTCCCCCAAACTTTGTTCAAATTTATATACATACACTTGAGTGCTTATTTTTTTGTCAAAGATAACTCGATTAAAGCCCAAATGGCAGCCCAACGGCACTTACACGAGATAATAAAATCATATGAGCGATTCTACAATGCATCAACTAATAAATATTACAAAACATAGCATGCTCGCTCAAAATACATAGAGCAGATCAAGAAATTTGACTAATAAACAAAACAAACAAACCCCTATTTTCCATACCTTTCTGTCTTGTCAAAACTAAGCTGCTCTTTTAAGAGAATATTGAATTTCTTCAGTCTCTTTCATGGTGAGTCAGCGCTGCTAGGACTACACATGTGAAGGGAAATACTCATGGACACCTCAAATGGGTGATTTTTACCCCAAATATTGCAGCAAGAAGATAACAATGATAACATATCAGGAAAAAAAATTAAGGGGGAGAATACAATAAAAATGGAAACTAAAATGGTGGACAAGATGGGGAGGTAGAGGTGGTGGACAGTGAAAGGGAGATGTGATAAGAAATGAGACCAACAGAAGAAAAAACAAAATGGAAAAAAAACAACTCTCACCAAAGAGAGAAAATAACCCACCTAAAATGAGTAGGGATACCCCATGAAGGGAGAAAAGCCCTCCATGGAGGGAGGGACCCCCAAGGGGGTGGGGGACTACCGCACAGCGCTCTACTTGCTCTAGGTTTAGTCTCTCTGTGTTTTATTCATTGAAACTCACACTTGAGTGTTTTTCATATCATATTAGTTGAGTAGGATTAATGTTCATCACATAGACTTAAGTTGTACAGAACAACACATGCTAACATGGAACTTTGTTAGCCACACCAACAATTAATAGAGCTCGGTTACACTTAGGGATTAAAATAACAAATGTTTAAAAATGTATAGATGAAAGAAAAACATAAAAAGAATTCCAAAAACACGAAAAAATATATGTAACAAAATCATATTTGAGGCTCTTTTAAATGTCAAAATTTACTATTGAAGAACCATTTTGATGATGTACAAACGAACAAAAAAACTACGAATGTTATTATAATTGAATAACCAAATTATGATATCTTGGAAGATCAAGATGGATGTTTATTAACAAAATAAGAAACAAAACAAATCTGTTGGAGCAGGAACTAAGAACGTTATCTAATATCTATTTACATAAATTTGAATTTCTTTTACATGTATAAGTACAGGCCATATACTGAAAAACGTAGAAAAATTGTAAATTGCAGAGCAATAACACAGGTGATTAGTGAAAGAGAGAGGGGCCATTAAATAAGAAAAATTACAAGAGACAACTAAAGGATCAGACAGAAGAACAATCGCACTTATGAATACTATACTATACTTGCAACCAATCCCAAAAATTGAAAGCTTCAATCATTCATAATGTATTAAACGTGAAGAAGCTTTCAGGTGGCAAGTGAAATGAGAACAGACGAATGCAATCAAGGACGTTCCTTCATGTTATCTTCTCTATACGCTTTGGCTTTCTCAATGGACTTCATGGCTTCTTCAAAAGATTTCTGAGTGCAAAATAAAAGTATAGAAGTGCAAATGAACAAATTTAGTATCGCTGCACATAAAGTTAGCATGGGAAGCTTAAAACATCATCAATTCATCATACGGAAATTTCCAAGAATCAATTAGTAAATACTTGTTTTATACACGTAGGCAAAACTGTCAATATGGTAAGTGGTAACTGAAAAAAATAATACTTTAGTGTTTTGCTGCGCACTATCAATGACAAGAGTGTTCGTACAGGCAAACTTATGGCAGCTTGCAAACTGCAAAAGGTTGTTGTTTGCATGGGAAGTGGGTTGCAAGAAGGTTAACTTGCAAGTTGCAACTCTACTGTTTTGCCTCTTGGTTTAATAGTTTTGATTGTGGTTATGTTTATGTTCCACAGAACTGTAATATCATGGCCGGAGTGATTAGCTAGTTTTGCTAGACAAAGTGATCTTTTTATCTGACTAGAGGAACCACCAATCTTCATTTCCTCTCTTTTGAGGTAGGATTTATCATTTGAATAAATTTTTCTTCAGATTAAAAAAATGATATCACTAAGAAGTAAGAACAAACAAAAAGCCCATGCTTATCGACCAATTATTTGTTACAGGGTTATATATCAAATTTAAAATTAACCTGGATAGGTAAATGAAATAAAAGGAATGATTAAGCTGGGATGTGGAACATCAAGATTGGAAGGTTGAGAAAAAAGCAGCAAGAAAAAGAGAAAATCAAAAGCTTACCCCAGTATTTTGCATCTTCCATAAGGATTCTCCGCTTGTATCAATCACAATAATCCCACCTAATATAGCTCTGGATAAAAATCTTCCCATCAGGTTATTAGCAAGATATTTTTAACTAAGCAGCTAAACACTTAATAGTTATTTATAGATATAGATAAATGAAGACAAACAGGGAGAGATAGAAACAAATTCTGTAATCTGTATAATGCTTATGTAACATCTCCTAGAATATCCTTTTGCATGTTGAATATTGGTCAACCGGGAGTTTTGTTCTTGAGCTCAATATCCTAATGTGATGAGGTGTATCCAAATATTAACATCAGGAAGAATTGTTGAACTGATGCAAATAAATGGATATCGGTCATCTGTGTTCAGATCCAGCTAGGCTTTGGGTCGTTTCTATCAATCAGATATTCGAATGATGATATCTAATATCTAGATACAAGCTATGAAGGACATCTTGCTGCTGCTTCTTTCTAATACTATTCAGACATGGGATGTTTGTATTCACATATAGCTATTTTAGTGGAAAGAAAGAGAAACCTATCCTCCATAATTTTTCTTCACTCTTTCTCTTTCCCACTAACCCACTTAAAATGAGGACTTCACCAACAACTAATGCACTTCTCATTCTTTCATCCTCTGCATGTTAACAGGGGGGAGCTTAAGGTCATGGAAGATTGAGAGATGAGACTTGAGAGGCTTGCATGCAGGGGTTGTAGTCATGAATTATCCGATAAAGACAAAATTCAAGCTTAGATCAAGATAGATCTAGACAACATAGTTTGAAGCTCTTTGTAGCAATAAAAAATTTTAGGAAGAAAGGAGTATTAGTTTCGGATAATAAGAATTTAAGGAATTCTTCAAACCAAGCCACGGCTAGATAAATAACTATGAAGCCTGAGTTCCATGTGCTTTTTTGACTTTCTTTTCTTCAATGAAGTTATGTTATGAAAATGCAAGATGTTTTTAAGTAAATGATATTATTATGAGACTCTGCAATCTGCACTATGATCAGTCAGTTTTCATGAATTACAGTTTATTGAGGGAGTGGTACAAGAAATGGACCATAATCCTAGTGGCTGGTCAGTAGTGGGTATCTTTGGGATGCTAGAAACCGATTCACATTTAGAGTTGGTTATTTGAACAGAAAAGTGAATAGAGATGTGGATCTGCATGAAGTATCTCAATATTTTGCATTAGTTCTTTATAAATTCAATGATTTGTCTTTTATCTTCTTGTTATTTACTGAGAAACTAGATCTCATTATGTTGATATTTCTTGCATGCAACTCAGAGTTAAATTGGCAGCAAATTATAACAAGAAAAGCTTTAAAGATCAGTCTTGTGGCATTTTATTTTATATATCTGCTTCTGTATGCTGTGTAATTTCCAGTTATGAAAAAGAGCAGTTTAAGTAGTCTATAGAAAGCTGTGACACTAGAAAATATATTGTAAATATTTTATTAGTATGGGATGACTGTATAGTGAACAAGTTTCTCTATGTAGTTCTCTGTGGAATAGAGTAAGCTTAAACTGCACAGATGTTGACCTTGTTCCTGGAAAAGGGCCAAGTTTTTCTACATAGTTCTCTGTAGAATGGAGTCACTTATAAGTTATACTACATAGATTTTGACAATCCTGTGTACCTTGTTCCTGGAAAAAGGGAATCCTAATTCCAAAGTACAGACATATTTAACACTGGGAAGGCAAGAATAAAAATCCTGTAAAATCTGGTTAGGCTATTGTTGTGATGGAAGTGAGGTAGGTATCCCAAGACTAAGATCACAAGCATGAGAGAAACTAGTCAAATTAGTGCGCTATAAGACTAAGAACTACTGAACTGAAATTGCAATATGTGCCATGAACTCAATTCATTCACATTTTTTCAAACATACACAATTCATACACCAAACATAAAATAATTCCCATGAAAAGGCATCAAATTAAAAAGAAGACAAAAAAAAAAGGTCTCCACAGAAATCCCTAATTCAAAAATTTCGACTCGAAAGAGCAGCAATTAACAACCACAATCATAAAGAAAAGTATAATCACAGAAGGAAAGTGTATTACGCTGCAAAGCTAAGATTGAGAAGAGATGATCGCGCCATCAAAATCCGAAGAGCGACTTCAAACTTGGACGCCAAGCCACCAGCACTGAACCCAGACCTAGATTTATAATCGTAATTGTTTCCATTACTACCATATCCATAACCATAACTATACTGAGAATAATAGTTGTTGCCGCCAGCACCGGCGCTTCGGCCGCCGGAGCCGGAACGCCACCGGTAGTTGTAGTCGGCGCGCTTGCTATCGTCCATGAGGACCTCATAAGCCTCTGAGACCTGCTTGAATCGAAGGGTAGCGTTGTCCCTTACGGCCTTGGGCGATTGGGAATGCTTGTCAGGGTGAAACTGAAACGCCAATTTCTTGAACGCTGCTTTAATTCTTCCTTGGTCGCGGTTCTGTGCAAACCTAGAACCTTGTAATGATCCATCGTTGTGGTTCTGTTTCGTTGGATTGGATTGGATTGGATCAGGGATTGAGTTTGTTTTTTCAGCTTGTTTTATTTTATTTTGTTTTCTTGGGTTTGTTCTTTGATTTTCCTTTTACGGGTGAATTTTCTCGGGAAAGTGGTGAGTGAGGGCGAAGAGTTAGAAAATGGAAGGGGTTCTGTCTGCGTCCTGTGAGTTGGGAGTCGGAAGAGGAGGTTATTCATGGCGCGCAGCACCACGTCGTGGCAGCGCTGTGGCCTCTTCTTGGGACATAGTTACATACTAATTGGTGTAAATTAAAAAGATTTCATCAAAAATTAAAATTTAAATAATTATGGCTTTAAATAATCCGTGTTAATTATGTTAAAAAAAAATCTTCAGATGTATGTTGAATGTAACAATTTTTCCCTCACACTATCAACCCACCCGTGATAACATATGCAAAAGATTTCAAATTGATAAATAAAAGTGTTTTTTTCATGTGAGATCACCGAGCCGTATCTAGGAATTTCGGGGCCTTAAGCAAAAACTAAGATAGGGGTCATGTTAATATAGACTGATAATTTTTATGTTATTTTTCTGGTTTTTTGAGCTACAAAATTATTTATTAAAGTTTTATAATCAAGTAATTCTAACATCTCACTCTCAATAGATAATATAGTTAACCTATTCAATTTATCTTGTAGCATAATTTTTTTTTTGTGTACAAGAAAAGCAATGAGGTTTGAACCTAGAACCTCATGTTAAACTATCCAAACCCCCAACCACTAGGCTGACCCTAGTGGGTTATCTTGTAGCATAGTTGATCTTAAATATGATTTAATCAATTTTAATTTTGAAAAACTTCTTTCAGCGGTTGCGACAGTTACAGGTAATTTTAATAATATTCTATAAGCAATGTATGTATTTGGAAAAGAACCTAATCTTTTTATATAGTTCAATATTTTTAACGGTGTGTTAATTTCATTTGTTAGAATTTTTTTTTCAATAACTTTAATTTTGAAAACAAATCAAGACCATCAATATCAGAATGGTTCTCAAAACTCAAAATCTTTTCAAAATTGATACAATATTTTTTCAATTCATATTCCCCTAAAGTTTTAAATTTATTTGAATCAAATAAAAAACCAAACATGTTTTCATATTCTAAAAAGTGTTTAAATCGACTCTTAATAGAAGAAATAGACTGATCTAATGTATACAAAAAAAATCAATGTAAAAAGAATCTTCAGCAGAATGAGTTATCTTATCACTATTAATGTCATCAAATTGTTTTTTTCTATGAATCTTACGTTTTCATTGAACTTGGGCTCTATATCCATTTCAATAGCCCTTTTTTTGGTAGATTCTAATGCAGATGCAAAACCATTTTCCCTATAATTTTTAAATAAGTTATAAGGCCTCTTAAGTGATCTATAGCAACATCTATATTTTTTGTCAAAGAAAAGTACGTAAAGTAGTGACTGTTTTTTTTTGTTAAAAAAAGTAAATTGCATTAATATGGTAACCGTAGAAGTAGCCAATAGATCATAGGCTCAGCAATACTATTGATACAAGGAAACTCACCGTTGCGTGTTGAGTGGCTTTTCATTTGCAAAAACTAAATAAATGGGTTGTGGACTTTTAAATAGTTTAAATGATAAGAAAAAAAGAGATATAAAAAATGTAAGATATGTGCCTTATAAAATATTGGGCCCTATCTCAAACAATATTAATTTTTAAAAAAATAATTTATATCAATAATACTACTATATTAAAAAAAATTGGGGGCCTTATAAATTTGGGGCTCTAAGCCGTGGCCTTATTTATCTTATTGAATGTCCGGCCCTGGAGATCACAAGTATACTCCACAATCATTAAATTTAAATACCATTCATACGGTCAAGAATATAGGAAGAGTGTTTTTAAAAGAGTATTGCTAGTCCTTTCAAAATCATTCAAAACATAAATCATTTTACTTTTAAGTGATTTTAACCAAAATCAATCATATAAAATCAAAATCAAGATAAGACTTGAGTTTGACTTTTGTAGATGGACTTTGTTTATGCATGGCTTTTGGAGACCTAGTTAAAGGTACTAGACTTCGAATCTAAGTTGCCTCTCGGAAGATTTGGTGAGTGTAAATGTCTGTGGTGCTAACCTAGGTCCTATTTTGTATATCGTTTCCCTGTTGTATGAAAAGAATGATCCATCAATTCAAACTACATGACCTGACCCAATGCAAATAGTAAACTTTTATGAATTGGGTTAAAAAAGTTTATGATTTATTAATGTGTTTGGAATGACGTTAAAATGACATTGGATTCACGTTTGCAGTAAAATAGTGTTTATCTAAACATGTTTTGAAGTCCGCACCTAATAGATTTCCAAACACACTATCAGACGTGTAAAATAAAGGGTTAGGCCTTTCATGAGTTTTTTTCTCGATTTTTGTGAATAGTGGGATTTATTAGGTCATGTTAAGTTATTTGAACTTTTAAATAAAGACTTGAATTCTATATGTTTTACGTGTTTTTATATGCCAACCCATTTTACTGGCTCCAAAATAAACATAGTTAACCTGAAAAAAATCTATCCTAAGTTTTATAACTTTGATTATAATAAATATTTAATTCAATTTAAGTTTAAAAGATAAATGTAATTAACCTATCATTATTGAAAAGGAAAAAAAAAATTCACCACTCATGTATTTATAACTAAAACATAACTTAAGTTGTTTTCTTGAAAAATGGATAGTGCTCGTCAGTTGATAATTTTCTTAACTTTAGCTCCTATTTTTTATTTTTGTGTTTGTTGTCTCTCTTGTTCAGTAAAAAAAATTATCAATATTCAATAATATAGAAAGTGTATGTTTTATTCAGATGAGAGAGTGTGTATTTTTCCTTCTTGATTGCTAAAAAGATAAACAACAAATATGCGGAGTGAAACAAGTTCTTAAACAACTCCATCTTTTATGCCATTAAAATTTACTTTGTCATCAAATTCATCTTTTTTATTCCTTGTCAGTACTGTCATTATTCACAGTGACAAATATAATGATAGTTAAGTCTCTAAGGCACTAATTTGACAAAAGAACTTTTTAAAATGTTATATGATATAATATTTTAGATTTTTGAAAAATTAAATTGATAATTAATATTTTTGAAGGACTAATACAATTATTCATATACTTTTAAAAAACTAACTTCAACATTTACCCAAAATAATACATAGGCAGAGTAGCTTGAGAGCAACCAAGCTAAAACTAAAATTTCATTTTCTACAATGACAGAGGAACTGGGGGAGAGAATGTTTCCAGCCGGCAGTTACACATTTACATATTTAATAGCCGTTTGGTTTAGCGTTGAAAACGTTAAACGTGATAAACTCACATTTTTAACACTAAAAATAGTTGCGTTGAAAATCCAAACTTGAGTATGATAAGTTTTAACGCTAAATCAAACACACACTAAGTGTAAGAGTTTGGTGTTGAAATAATGATCACCATCTACCAGAAAAATATACATTGTTATGTGTGTTGTTCATGCTGATTACTACTATGCAGTATTTCAGAACTCACTGGCCCTCTTAAAGTACAGTAATCCCTCAGTTACACAACCTATACATCAATAATGGTTTCTATTTTGCTTCATCCTTGCATTCATTGTTCAAATTTTCTTGACTTTGTTCCGTGTGCTCATTTTGCAAAGTTCTATGTTCTGGAACAAGCTGGCCAACCTTTGGATACTTTTCTATGAATTTATATTCCCAATCCTCTAAAATCGCAAGCTCTGACTCGTCCAAACCTTCGAGATTCCCATTAATATCTTCAGGTTTAAAAGACAGGAGAGCAAGGGCTCTGCTACATTCCTTTCCAGCAAACATTGCATAAGGTCCTCCAGGACCATAAAAATTCCTGCATACACATGGCCATGCATAGTTTATCACCAAGTTTTGGGATACATATAACAGTTAGGAAGCACCGAAAGCATTGCAAATACTAACTATCCTTGACCATAGGTTACAAGAGGAGTAATTGTTTGTGCAAATACTCAATCAGATTATTTTGTTTTAGCTTGTCACCTTGTAAAATCCCGTCTCTAACGCTACATAACGTTGGCTCGGATCCACGTTTGAAAACGTGGTTTTATAGTAAACCAAAAACACACATAGTTACATTGAGACTTGAGAGACCAAACTTGAATTTGAATAATTTTCAATGCCAAGCAAACATGCACTCAAGCCATAAAATTTGGCACAACCAAGTGAATTCAACTCAAACAGGTGCCCCGACCTTCAATTAAGAAATCATGCGCAAGAAGTATTAAACATGATTGAATTTTGAAAATGCAAAGTGCATGACAAATATAGACTGCAGATTAAGAATATTATATCACCATTTCAGTGCTAGTTCAGATCATTGTATCAAGACAATCTACACATTTCTAAAAGGTAATTCCCAGTACCAAAAAAAAACGTGAGGAATGAAAGAAGTAAGGGTCTGTTTGGTTTGCATTTTTATTTCCTGTTTTAATTCTGATTTTGAAATTTTACAAAGGAAAAACTGAACAGGCTAGAAACGATGATTTTTTGTTTCCAGTATTTCCAATTTTTCCTTTGTAAAATTCCAGAAAACAGAAAACAGAAAATGCAAAGCAAACTGACCCTAATATACATCCTTCTATTTAACATCGATAGTCAAAATTAATTCCTTTAGCTTCCTATCTTTCACTATATATTCTTGAAAACTCACAAGCACACACTTCTTTATTATAGGCACAACTTCGACATAGCATTGGCAACATGTTACATTGTTTATTACCCTCAATAAACATTACACTTAACAGTTACAAAAAAATGGGGAAAAAAAATCAAAATCCGCACAAAATTTCCCAACATGCTCAACTCGAAGTAAACGTATTTTCCTTACTTTCCCACCCACCAAACAGGAAAAAAAGGAAAAAAAATGGGAGTACCTGCCAGCGGAGACGTCATAGATCTGACCTTTGATTGCCATCAAGAGTGGTTTATTCGGGTCGGAGCCGTTGTATGACCGCAATTCCCGGTAGGTGATTTCACCCAACTGGACCGGTTCGCGCCGCGGTTCAGGTTCCTCGAACCGGCTACCGGTCCGGGCCGAAATGACGGGGGGTTTGTTGTAGTCTTCAGGGGACACAAACATGGCGCTAACCGTTCTATAAACGACGATCATCATGGCCGCGATGGTGAAGAACGCCGCAGGAGAAAGACCTGTGTAAAAGGTTATCTCCTCCATCACGCTTGAGTAGAAACCCATTTCTGCACCTTTCGCTCTCGATTTCTCAAGCAGTGAAGGAGAAGAAGAAAATTGAACTGAAAAAAGGAAAATAGTGGGTAGGTGAAAGTAAATGAAACCATTGTGATAATATCATATGATATTATGATAAGATGATACCAACTCCACCTCCAACTACCTACCAGTTTTTGCTTTCACCGTTACCACAGGTTAATGTAATTTAGGAATGGGCGTTCAAAACCCGGTCCGTCCCTTTTACCCGTCTCAAACCTGTGTTCCTGTCCAAATCGGGTCTCACCAAATCGGGTCTCACCAGTTTCATTTTTTGGCCCGGTATCGGTTGAGGACGGGTTCGAGTTAACCTTCGGGTTACCCACCCGATCCGTCCTTTATATATAAATAAAATATTTATTACTTATAATTTTTTATTATGTAAAGTCTTAACTTTATTTTTTTTCATTTTAGATGGGGTTTTTGAGTCTAAGTTTCCTCTATTTACCTTTAAAAATACATTCTATACATAAAATTATATAGTGATATAATATTATTCTTGGTTTAGTAATGTCCCAAACTTTAAAAAAAGTAAAAAATATTACATATATTAAGAGATACTTTATTGTATGCAATATATTTATTAATTGTATGAACTATTTTCTTTTGAACATTGTTATATGATCATTTCATGATTATATTTAGCTTATATATCGGGTCAACCCAGTCCTGTCTTACTTAGACCCAATCATACTTAAACTCGCACATCATCAGGTCTCTTCAGGTCTATGGACGGATTCGAGTCCATAGAATTGACCCAATCAAAAATTAGAGCCGGGTTAGGGACAGATGAAACCCGTCCCATGAATACCACTAATGTAATTAGTCAAATGAGTATTTCAGTGTATAAAATATAGAGATTGAGTTAATAAAAAATATTTGGATTAATGTTTTTTCCACCTATTTCGCAACACTTCTAGCACAACTTGGTCCACGTATCACTTTTATTTATTTATTTTTTTTGTTTTTTCTCTTTTATAGAAATAATTTGATTTTATTTTTTCACTACTATTACTACATTCATTTTTATTTATCTATCTCATTATATAAAAATATAAATTAAAAAACATAATAAATATGTTAATTTATATGGTGTATTTTAATATATTATTTATCTTTCTATTTTATTCATTTTGAGTCGGGAACATCCATATCATGATGGGGCTAACTCTCCCATTGCGGATTTTTTTCATCCATAAGACTCGAACCCGAGACCTTGCTTAAGGGGAATCAAACATGTACCATTTAAACCAACCTCGTTGGTTATTCATTTATATTTTCACTTATTATTTTTCTTATCAAGAGTAAAGGTAGAAAAACGTAATTAGTACTCTCTTGAACTTATAAATGTAACAAATATATAGAAATAAAAAAAACTTCAAAACGGAATAGATAAATAGGAACTGAGGTTTTACTTCTTCTATTTATTTTGCACAAAAAGGACAATGGTAGCGATGGATTATTGTTACTTATTATTATTATTATTATTATTATTATCATTATTATTATTATTATTATTATTATTATTACTACTTAATACCAACATTGCTTTGTACTTATAACAACACACCTATTATTTTAGAAATTAATTTAAAAACTTTATTAGAAAGTTCAACATTGTTTTGTACCGACAACAACACTCCTAGTAATCTGCTTTCACTCTTTCTATTTATACTTTTCAATTAAAATTATGAAATTTATATTATGTTATTTTCATCCAATTGAAAAAATTATTGTCTTACATTTTGATTCATTGTATATTTATTAGAGTAGGTTTAAAAGTTAAGTTATTTTTTCAATTATATGTTTAAAGTGATTTTTTATGAACCACATGTATCCTTCACAAGAGGCGGTTCTGCTCCTGTCGTGAACATGTTTTAAATTTATATTCACGGCAGCGATGGTTTTGAAACAATTGGGAATTTGTGTTACTTTATTTTTATTATTATTATTATTATTATTATTATTATTATTATTATTATTATTATTATTATTATTGCTTGATACCAACATTGTTTTGTACTTACTACAATACTCCTAGAAATGTATTACACTCTTTCGATTCATATAAGTTGTGTTTATTTTTTATGCTTTATTTTTTTCAAAACAAAAAGTTAAGGGCTATCATTTATCTCTCTATTTTATTCATTTATATTTTCACTTATGATCTCTTTTGTTAAGGATTAAAATAGAAAAGCGTAATTAATTGAACATAAGAATTAGGGGTGTTCAAAACCCGGTCCGTCCCTTTGACTCGTCCTACTCGGGTCGGGTCTGCTGCTCCTGTCCAATAAAGAATAGAACCAAATCGGGTCTCACCGGGTCTCTTTTTGGCCCGACATCAGGTTGAGGACGGGTTCGGGTTAACCTTCGGGTTACCTGACCCGTCCTTTATATATAAATATAATATTTATTGCTTATGATTTTTATTATGTAATGTCCTAACTTTATTTTTTTTTCACTTTAGATGGGGTTTTTGAGTCTAAGTTTCCTCTATTTACCTTTAAAAATACATTTTATACATAAAATTATATAGTGATATAATATTATTCTTGGTTTAATAATGTCCCAAACTTTAAAAAAAGTAAAAAATATTGCAATATATTAAGAGATACTTTATTGTATGCAATATATTTATTAATTGTATGAATTATTTTCTTTTGAACATTGTTATATGATCATTTCATGATTATATTTAGCTTATATATCGGGCCAACCCGGTCCCGTCCTACTTAGACCCGGTCTTACTTAGACCCGCACATCATCAGGTCTCTTCGGGTCTATGGACGGGTTCGGATCCATAGAATTGGCCCGATAAAAAATTAGGATCGGTTTTAGGGACAAGTGAAATTCGTTAACATCCCTAATAAGAATTATTACATAAACGAGGGAGTATGAATTTATGGTTAATTTTGTGTACTTTGGTGGTTATTTATGCTATCAAATTGGATAATTACAAGTAGGACAAAAGGTGGTTAAGTGTGAGTTAGTATGTGGTTAAATGGATTGCTCAATTGGTTAATATCGAAATTACTTCAAATAATTGTTCAAATTGATAAACCTTTTAACTTTTGTTTCAATTAACATGAGAATTATTACATAAGTGATGAAGAATAATTTATGGTTAGTTATGTGTACATTGATGGTTATTTATTCTATCTAACTGGATAATTGCAAGTATCACAATAGGTGGTTAAGTGTGAGTTAGTATGTGGTTAAATGAGCTGCTCAAATGGTTAATATCAAAATTACTTTAAATAATTGTTCAAAATGACAAACATTTAACTTTTATTTTAATTAATCATAAGGGTTATTACATAAGTGATGGAGTATGAATTTATGGTTAATTATGTGTACGTTGGTGGTTATGTATGCTATCAATCTGGTTAATTACAAGTAACACCAAATATGATTAAACGTGAGTTAGTGTGTGATTAAATGAGTTACTCAATTGATTAATATCAAAGTTACTTTAAATAATTATTCAAATGACAAACATTTAACTTTTATTTCAATTGATCATAAGGATTATTACATAAGCAAGAAAGTATGAATTTATGGTTAATTCTGTATAAGTTGGTGGTTATGTATGTTATCAATCTGGTTAATTACAAGTAACACCAATGTGGTTAATTGTGAGGTAGTGTGTGGTTAAATGAGATGCTCAATTGATTAATATCAAAATTACTTTAAATAATTGTTCAATGGCCCCCATAATTAAATGCTAGTATCCCCACGTACTCTTATTTATTTTAAATTTCCTTTCCAATAATACACTTTGCAATAAATATTAAGAACAATAATTCAGTAAATGTTGTTCATTTTTATGTAAGATTGTAAGTTTGAGAAAATTTAATAACCTCAACTAATATTCTTAATTAGTGCGAATTAGTTATTTTTTACTTATATTCAAGACCAGAGTAGTATTCAATAAAAAAAATATTGAACACTGGATTATGTCTTACGTTTTATAACCTTAACATATTGTGTTTCGATTTAATTAAATTTATTATGTCACTAGTATTTAATAATTATGTTTGAATAATTTGGAGTAATTTTTAATTGAGTTATAATTTTCTTAAATTAATACTACCTCTGTTCCTATTTAACCCATCCAATTTTAGTGAAAAAAATTGTTCACATTTAACCGTCCATTTACAAACACAATGTAATAATAATTACATTTTACTCTTATATATATTAATAAATAACCTACTATTGAAAACTAATGAGACCCAATAAATACCAAGAGAGATAAAAGATAAAATAGAAAGTTTAAAAATTTATTTTCATGAAAAACAAGAGTAATGATTACATTTTTTAATTCGTGTTTTTTTTACGTGGACGATTAAATATAAACAAGGGTAATATTATTTTATTGAGTTATTAATTTTTGTATTGTGATCACCAAAAATTTTCCTCACCCAAACTGTAGTCAAATGCCAGCGCAACTGTATCCATGGGCTATAATTGGGGAGTGGTATTTGGTGCACTGATGAGAGTGAGAGCCGGCAAAATGGGCTAGCCCGACCGGGCCGGCCCGCAAAAGCCCGCAAAAAATGTAGGGCTCGGGCATCTATCTTAGAAGCCCGAATAACTCTCGGACTTTTTAGCCCAACCCAATAAAACCCACTATCCGCAAAAAGGTCGGGTAGCCCGCCAAAAAACCGGGCTAAAAAGCCCGTAAAATGGTAGGGCTCAGGCACCTATTTTAGAAGCCAAAATAACTTATGGGCCTTTTAGCCCAGCCCGATAAGGTCCGCTACCCGCATCAAGGCAGGTCGGGCCGGGCCGGGTAGCCCAAATTGACAGCTCTAGATGAGACTATTCTAACGCATGAGGCTTTAAGATATTACCATAATCTTTTCGGTTGTAATTCTCTAGGCCAACCTTCTGCCTTACCACCCCATTTGGGCCCTCTTTTGACCCTTAATGGTTGTGATGCTCTTATTATTGAGGTTAGCAAGGACGATGTTCTTAAGGCTCTTAAAAGCATGGGGTCTTACAAAGCTCCCAGACCAAATGGTTTCCAACCAATTTCTACAAAAGATATCGGGAGATTGTGGTGAGGATGTGTTTTGTCTTCATGATGCCTTTCAATATGGGAGATTTAATGATCAATTGGTGGAAACCCTTTTAGTTCTGATTCCTAGAATAGAGAATCCTATGTCTCTAAAAGATTTTTTTTCCGATAGCTTATGCAATGTGGTGTATAAGGTTATCACTAGGGGTGTTGGTTCAAAGATTGAGATTGCATCTTAGAGAGCTTATTGGCCCCCTTCAGAGTAGTTTTATCCCCGGAAGAAATGCCTCTGATAATTATATCCTGGCTTAGGAAATAGTACATTTCATGCATCACTCTAAAGCTAAATTGGGGTGTGGTGGTCTTTAAGGTAGATTTGGAGAAAGCCTATGAACGGCTCATATGGAATTTCTTGAGAGATATTATGTGGTGTGTGACATCCTTCAAATTTTCTATTCTCTGAAATGTCACTAAGTTGGATAATTTCTCCCTTTATAGAGGCCTTCATCAGGATGACCCCTTTTTGCCTTACCTTTTTGTTCTTTGTAAGGAAAACTCTTTCTTTTAATTCAGCAAAAGTTGCACGATGGAACTTGGCAACCCATTTACTTGTGAAGAGGTAGCCTAGAGGTAGCCTAGGTATAACACACTTACTTTTTTGTTGATGATGTTTTCTTGTTTTGTAAATCTAAAAGAAACCAAGTCAAATTGGTGGTGGATACTCTAGATAAATTTTGCAATGCCTTCGGCCTGAAGATTAATATTTCTAAATAAAAAATGATAGGCTTAAAACAGGTGCCTAATGATACTAAACAAATGTTATATCTGTTTCTATTATGGTGGTGACTAAGGTACTTTACCTTATGGGTCATGTACAAGTATCAGACTCATTAGCTACCATTAGATTTAATAGTATAATATTGAAGGGTGGAGATTTATGACCGGTTACCTACTGAGATAAAAAAGTAAAATTTGCACATTTACCCCTTTTTTATTTGTTATTGTATCCCTGTATATTTTTTCCTCTCTGCGATCCTGTCAAATTTCTCTCTATCTGTTAACTGCCGGAAAACATCACCGAAAAATGACAATTGCCGGAAAAAATGGTTATACAAATAGATCGATGTCCTCAACCTCCGGTCTTCCCCGTTTTTTTTCCACACTCACTCCCTCTTTCACTGCATCCAGCACCCTCCTCACCCCTCCCTCCCTCCCTCCCTGTCCCGGTAATCGGCTCTACATACAGTGTTTAATGGCCTCGTGTTTACGTCAACACTGCACTGTTGTGACAAATATTGCAAATGGACCTGTTTGATGGCAATTTCTTCTTTTTTTTTTTTTTTGAATTAAGCATTATTCATTTTGTAGTTCTGAATCTATTATTTCGTCTATGTTACGTTTGTAGTTTAGTTAGCTGAAACACAAAATTTAGGTTTAATATAATTAAACAAAAGACAGATTATTCTAGTAAACTTTTAATATTTTTACTTTATAGTTAAGCTTTAAAATATTATATAATCATATTTTTGGAACATAGTATTAAATTGGAAAATTAATTACGGTTATTAATATCTTGTTTAATATAGTAAAAAGTAAAAAAATAATTTCCATGAATGATGTAATCATAATTATCAAATTATTTATCTATGTTTGTTTGCTTTAAAATAATTTAAATAGCAGGTCGGAGAACCTGCTGCTTGCCTTAATTTGCGTTTTCAACACAGATTAAGCTTATTGCTTCACTTTGCACAATTTGGATTTTCTACAATTAATTTCCTGGTTGTGAAGTTGGTGCAGCATGCTGGATGCTGTATTTAAGCTTTTGAATTATTCATGCAGATGGTGGGTTGGTTTTATTAGGAGTTATTTTTTGTGGTCCGAATTAGGCAAACTTCTTTTATTTAGTTTTATGTGTTTAGGCTTGAAATTGTCTTTAAAAGAGATTGATTTGGGTGTTGTGAAGGTGTGTTATCAGAGATCACTCATTAAAACTTTGTATTATGGGTTGGAGTACCCCTTGTATTCCTATTTTAATTTAATCTTCTTTGCCTAGAAAAAAAATAATTTAAATATTTTAACTTAATTAGTGGGTATGATTTAATGTAGATAGATGATTGTGCCTAATATTTACACATGATTGAGCTATATATATACCAGGGCTTTTTGACCACTTTAGGCCAAAAAAAAAATACCAAAATAATGTTGAACAGAAACAATTATCAATTTAGTGTGAGGAATGACACAGTGGCATAAGGACGCGCAAAGCGAATTTGCGCAACAGGAAGCGCAAACCCACTTTGCGCATATTAAAAGAGGAAACGCAAAGTGAGTTTGAGTTTTTGTAGTTGAATATATTTTTCCCGCACGTATAATAATGATTTTGATTTTAATTCAACAATTTAGTTTTTTTAATTTGTATACAATAATAATAAAAAATGTGTTAATTAGGAATAATTTCATATATTGCTTCATTTTAAACAAGTGATTCATGATGTAATTTTTGATAACATTTAATCAGATGGGGGGAAAGGAGAGAGAATACAATGAGGATGCCGGTTTCCTAGCATGGCGAGGTGGGTTTCTTCTTGGCTCGGGGTCTTCAGTTTCCATACGTTCCCCGATGAGCTTGCTTTCTTCAACAAACGCTTCATTTAAGTTAAAAACCAAGGCCAGGTGGTTCAGGTTGTCTGGAAGAGCTGGCTTGGTAAGGCATCCCGGAAGCATCTAGGGACATGAGCGAAGCATCTAGCCACTGATGAATCCAACCTGTGGGTGTTGTAGGTGTTTGCAGCATTTTGGGTACACACAGGTGGAGTAACATTAATTGGTGGCATTGGCATATAATAATCCCTCCATTGTAAAGGGTGGTGGATAACCAAAGTCAGGAGAAGGCATATTTGGAGGTGTAGGTTGTGATGGATAATAATATGAGGAATATGGATCAAAAGGATGCACTGGTGGAACATAATACAAGCCTGGCTCAGGTTGTGGCGGTGGTGGCATTGTTAGTTGTTCATGGGCCACTCTTCTCCGACGACGATGCAGACCTTGTCCTTCCACCCGTCCAGCAGGGATGTCATCGCTTACTTGTGCTTCTTGTGCAACCTGAGAAGGGGTAGGAGCTGACACTGCTGATGTTGTTATTCTATCTACTTGCCGACAAATCTGCAAATATGTCTAAGTTCTGATCTCATGTTTTCAAATGAGAACGAACTTTGCCCTTCTGTCGTCACAGTGAAATACATGTGCTCCAAGCTATCAACCTACACCATGAATCAAAATAAGATATTGAGTGTACACATCAACATTATCATCCTTTCCATGATATTAAAAAAATAATAAAGACTTACCATGTGTCCATCCTTGCACATGTTCTACTAATCCAACGTCGGGTGTGTCTTTTATACCACATAATATATTCGAAATTGGGTGGTAGGTGGCCTTCCCCTTGAAAATGATCATTTTCCCAAACATAATGCATCCTCTGATCCCATTGGACCACATATATGGCATGTTTGGCACGCCAATTTTCAGCTGTCTTCCCTTCAATGTAAGATCAATGTAGTTTATCTGGTTGGGAGGGAGGACGTGGGAATATGTTGTTGCATACCAAACTGCCGTATACAACGATTTGGCTGATGCCACTCAATAATATGGAAGCAAATGAGTGGCACAACGACTCTCCATATTTGAAGCCCCTCTAAACAATATGGTGGAAGTTGAATCATGATTTCAGCCGTGTATGGTACCTAGTCAATCTACAGACGGTGTAAAGAAGTTAGGTGAACACTTGAAAAAAACCAATAATTTATAGAAATAAGAAAAGAAAATAACTCACATCTGTACTCTCCATCCTATCGAAAATGTGTCTGTAGTGAGTGATTGAATTAGGTTGAGCTACATAACTTACCGACCCAGCCCACCTATTATGTTGGAAAAAAAATCCCTTTATTACACTATCATAAAATTATAATTATGAACAAGATTTATTTAATTTTTCCTCGAAGGTTTATGCAGGATACTTACCGTGTACCTAGTGGCATTGAAGGCTGTCATTCAGGTGCAATTGAAGGGAAACGCATCCATGCCCACAATTGTATGAGTACACATGCCCCACCAATCTCTTTACGACCGTGGCCTTACATAGTTCTCGATATAGGTAGTTAAGAACTGCAGACCCCCAACTATATGTGCCGACCACATCAAAATCCGCTAACAGTGGTAAATATCTCAATGATACATATCTACCTGAATGATCTGCAAATAACAAACCACCCATAAGATGCAATATGAATGCCCGTGTATATCGTTCCATCTGAATTTCATCGTGGGCATGTGCATCAAAGTCTCCAAAATGTTGATCAAGCCACTTCATTTTAAGATGCTCTCCACTAATGTCCGCCTCTGATGGAGCCAGCCCCAACAAGTCTTGGATTAGAGGCTGCCAATTAGCATAGGTAACGCCTGTAACAGCTTCACCGTCCACTTTCAAACCCAGTTGAATATTTACATCTTGTAGAGTGATGGTACACTCTCCTGGTGGCATTTGGAATGTGTGTGTCCCGGGTCTCCATCTTTCAACCAAAGCAGATATCAATGAATGGTCTAGTTGAAAAAATCAAGTGCAGCCGCACCCAAAAAACCAGCTCGGCTAAGAAAAGGCTTAATTTTGTTCAGGCACTTGGAGGGCATGTCCGTGTCGATCACCAGATCGCCTTATGAATAATATTCTATCAGGTTCACCATTCCATACATGCTCAGAAACATGTACATCTTGTAACGTAAGAGTGATGTATCCTTTGGACCAGGGTGAATAACTCTTTCATTAGCCATTTTTTAGAACAATGAAAATTTAGAGAGAATAAGAGAAATTTGGATATGTAATGAGCAAGAAAAAAAGATACAAGAAAGCAACTGAATTTATTCACATAGTGTGAAATTATATATAGGCAAGGCAAGGTTGGTTTGCAATACTGAGCCTTTAAACAAAAGTTCTCGTGAATGAGTTTCACTCCCCAATAATTCTTTTACCTTCCCCATGGAATCTCTGAGTTTTCTGTGCAGGAGTGAGATTCACTGTGCACTTCTTCGGTTCCCCATGGAATCTCTGCACACCCGTGAGATTCGCTGCCCCCCAAGCCCGTGAATGTTTCGTCTCGTCGAACAGCTGGAAAAGAGGAACAACACAATGCGCAAACAGCTTTTGCGAGACACAAAGCGCAAACAGCTTTTGCGATACCCAATGCACAATCAGGTATTGCGAGACACAATGCGCAACCTGATTTTGAGAGACACAATATGCAACCTGAGTTTGCGTGTTTCATGATATGCAACCACGTGTCATGCATGCATCTCCAAGACCCTCGACGCGTTCAACAGGCAGCACGTAAGTGGCCTTAGTGTGTGATTTTTTGTTAAATAAATGAAATCTTTGATAATAAAGTCGAGGAAATACTGAAACATTGTTTTTTATAATTACAAAATTAATAAATTAAAAATTTATATTAAAATTTAATAAATTAATAAGTTTGATTAATTAAAAATCATTGGTGTGTTTGGTAGAGTAGAGAAAATTATAGGTGAGAGAGAGAAATAGATATGAATTATAGGTGACAAAACTAATTACATCATTAAAGAAAACTAATTGCATACAACAGGTACAGAGTTATGGATCAAGTTCATTGTCATTATCAGTTTCACTTGGTGTTGTAAGTAAGAAGGGCAAATTCGACGATTGTGTCCCACACGGTGACAATAGCTACATCTTTGTGTTTTGAGACTTCGTCCAGTCTATTTCATTTCTTATGCGTGTTGATTTTGGGCGACCTTTACCACATATGGTTGAGAAATCCGGAATAATCCGGGGACCATTATAAACCGGCATGTTCTCTTCGTTTCCAATCGGCCCCATTGTGCAGAATATGCTTCAACAATATTGTGGGTGGAGTATACTGGATCAACAAATTGAAAGAAGTCAATGCTCACAGCAGCACAGGCAGCTATTGCATGAGAGCATGGAAATCTAAATGCTTGAAATTCTCCACACTCACAGTAGGATTTGTTTAAGATTACTGCCCATGTATGACCACCCTTTTGTGTAACTGGATTGAATGTCTCTTCCACCTCAAACTTGGTTGATTGGATGTCGTATCGCCTCACTCAATGGGAACATGCATCCTCCTGATTTTTACTAAATACCTCTAAAAACTTCTTACAGTATCTTCGTCCAGAACCTATTTCCGACCTTCCTTCAGCCCCACGTTTAACAAAATACTCTACAAGACGTGCATAAGTACACTTGACCAATGCTGTTATTGGTAAATTTCTAGCATCTTTCAATATCTTGTTGACAGCCTCAGACAAGTTAGTGGTCATGTGTCCATATCTACGTCCTTCATAGTCATGTGCAAGGGTCCATTTTTCTTTTGAAATACCGTCAATCCACCTTTGAATTTCAGGACTTACCTCACGAAACTTGTTGAGATTGCGCTCAAAATGATGGATGCATGTTGTATACCCTACATTAACATTAAAAAATTAATTACAGATATTATACAAAAACAACAACTTAAATATAAAAAATAACCATACACATGTACCTATCTTCAGAAGGTCCCCTTTTAGTTTTGCATTTTTAAATTTGTGGTTGAAATTGCTAGCAATATGACGAATGCAGTAAACATGATAAGCACTTGGAGGTTGCCACACAGCGGCTCTTGCCACGACCGATTTAATGCTTGCATGTCGATCAGATATGAGACATATTCCTTGCTTTTGGGTCACATGTTCACGTATATTAGCTAGGAACCATGACCAAGCCTCCAATGTCTCTCCTTCTACAATAGCAAAAGCAAGGGGCAACACACAAGCATTTCCATCTTGAGAG
Organism: Sesbania bispinosa; assembly: GCA_026901365.1. Taxonomy (NCBI): domain Eukaryota; kingdom Viridiplantae; phylum Streptophyta; class Magnoliopsida; order Fabales; family Fabaceae; genus Sesbania; species Sesbania bispinosa. The sequence goes on from QLOH01000428.1 coordinate 95,863, forward strand.
GTAGCGATTAAAAGCGTACCTCGATATTTCCCATACAAGAATGTGTCATCAATTTGTATAACCGGCTTGCAGAAATTGAACGCATCACAACATTGTTTGAAGGTCCAAAACACTCGATGAAAAGTCCGAAACCGATGATCCATTTGATGATCATAAACAAACTGCTTTGTCTTAATTTTATAAGTTGAACCAGGGGAGTACAACAACATTTTCTCCAACCATTGAGGCAGTAGTGCATATGACTCATCCCAATCTCCATAGACCTTCACTATTGCCTTTTGTTTAGCCTTCCAAGCCTTTCTATAAGAGATGGAATAACCAAATTGGGCATTAATCCTTTCTTGTATCATTGAAATGGAGACTGATGGATCTATGCCAACCATTCCTACATCACATTCAAACAACATTTCAAAACAATGTTCCTTCAACATAATTATAAACTATTAAAAAATTTATATACTTTGTATCATATCAAACATCAATCCAAGATGCAGGAAGACACAAATTTAGAATCCAACTTCTTGTGATCTTGAGAGAGCATTGCATTTATACATGTATGTCTACCTCCCCATTTAGAGATGACCCATTTCGTTGAATTCTTACCTAACATTGCTCTCATCCGCACAGACAACCATCTGAATAGTTTTGACACTTCAACGTTAGATATGTTGGCTTAGATTCAACCACAAAAAAGGTCTGGTGTATCTTCATTTAATAGTGCTTGACAGCCATTTGGACAGACTGTTTGCTATCAAATTGCAAACCAACATATAATTCATCCTACTCGCCAGGATCCAGACACATCCACCCTAGGGAATTCCGTCTCTTGATCAGGGTGGTTCCAATTTATAAAATTATAATGAGGAGTTAAATTCCAATAAGGTGCTTCTGTTTCACCTATACATTAAAATATTTGTTAAATTACTAATGTCAAGGCACGTACAAACATCGCAACATAGTACTATCATACCTTGTTGTCGTTCGTTGTCATCATGCATAGGGACTGAATCTGGTGAATTCACAGGAAATGTTGGGGGCATTACAGGATCAACATTCGCATCAAAGTCGCCCTCAACATTTGTATCAAGTGAATCCCCCTCAGGGATTTCGCCTTCATCGCTACAGTCATCACTATCCTCGAATTCCCTGTTTGAATTCATGTTGAAAATAATATCATTCTGCTCACCTTGAGGTTCAACTATGTTGACATCCTCCTCAACGTTAATACCTCCTGATTGATATACACATTGATCTTCAATCCCCATTGTCAGTTGAGTATCCAAATTAAAAGATTGGATAGGTAATGATGAACTTCCAACATTGTCAATATCTACATACAATTCTAGGACTGTCATCAATGATTGCTGTTGAAATGCGTGGATCATACACTCAACATCTTCATGATCACAAATTTGAAGACCTGCATAAGTGGTTGGATTTTCAGATATTAAAAACCTACAAGTCAAACTAGAAACAATTTGGTTGGACGAAAGATTTAATTTTTTATGAATCTTCCTCTTCAATAAATTATAACTGATTCCGTGTTTTATCTTAATAGATCTTTTATCACCTTCAAACATTATACCCTGAACACCTTCAAACCTTCTACCATTCCAATATATAAAAATAATAATTTGACTCATTTTTTATAAAATAAATTATTACAACAGATACAAATATAACAAAAAAATAAGTTAACCACGATGAGAGAAAAAAAGAAGTTAGCTTCACGTATTGCATTTTCTACTACCGTCTATCTTCATGTGTTCATTTATATAGTCTTCACGTAGCAATAATTAACACTCTTGTTAGTTCAACATTCAGGAGAATATATTCTCTGTTGCATGTACCTGGTAAACACTCTTTCTGCAAGCCTAAACCCTAAGTGATTCTTACGCATGCTGCCTACATGATTCTTCTCCACCGTATATGATTCTTCTGCATGATTATTCTGCATGCCACGTGAAGCGGAAGTGGAGATTCACCTAATGCGCAAACTCACTTTGCGTTTCCTCTTTTAATATGCGCAAAGTCAGTTTGCGCTTCCTGTTGCACAAATTGACTTTGCGCATCCTTATGTCACCGTGTCACCCATCACACCAGATTGGTAAATTGTTTCTATTCGACATTATTTTGGTAATTTTTTTTGTCTTAAAGTGGTCAAAAAGCCTATATACTAGCTAGTGTTGTGGGTACTAATCACTCCTTCGCTGAAGTGCATAGCACCAATATTGCACGATGATTGTACCACCTCTGTGCTTTTAGAGTTTTAGCATTCATACCAAAAAGAAGTCTTTCCATATTTTGAATCACAAAATTTCATGGTAAAGTATATTACTATTTGCCACTTTACTTAACAGTAACTTGACACTTATAATTGATTTGTGGGAATTTAAAAATATCTAGCAGCCACCATGAAATTGGTCTGCACGTTCAATCTCCACTCTTTCTACTTCTCTCACTTTCTTGCTTTACAGGTTGCAGTTTACATAGAAGTAGAACTTGGCTATACAATTCTCAATGTTTCGTCTTTTTGTCCTACAAACTATTTCATGCATTAAATATAGATAAATATAAATTAAAATATCATTTTAACAATATTTTTTAATAATAATTTGTTAATATTTTTATATTTAATAATGATTGAACAATTTTGAATGTAAAAATGTGATTTAATTAATAATAAATCAAGATATTAATTTAATTTGATAAAAAAATATAATTCATTATATGAGTGTGAGTTCATTAAAGTGCAGTAGAGAAAAAAACATAAACAAGGCCTCGTTTTCTACCGATTTGTTATTTTAATTTTATTTTTAATGAAACTTTGATTCAGCCGATGAAATGCAGTTCATTATACAAAGTTTTTAATTCTATATTTTCGGGCTTTGATGCATTCAATGAAATTACAATAATTTTAAGGACTAATTTGTAAATCTAAAACTTTAATGAAACCAGTAAATTAACTTGTTGTTGCCAATCAAAAAGTGGCATGTATGGTACATGATCATACCTCTCTTGCATCGTAGAAGCCATCTATTATTCACCCTATTTCTGATTTGGGTAGATACTTGGGATTACCCCTCATTAGTGGCAGGTTCCAAAAGAATATGTTCAATATAATTCTTGAGAAAAATAATTACAGGCTTGAAGGATAGAAAATCTCTTTACTTAATAGAGTAGGAAAAATTGTCTGGCCAAATTTGTTACTTACTTACCGGTTATAGAGGAGAGAAATGGAGGAGAGAGAAATATGAGAGAAACAAATGGGAGAGGGAGAGGAGAGAGAAATATAGAAAGGAGGGAAAACAGAGGAGAGAGAGAGATGAGAGAGAGAGAGAAATAGGAGAGGAAATAGAGAGGAAAATAGAGAGAGAAAAGAGAAAGGAGGGAAAAAACGGAGGGGAGAGAGAGAGGACAAAGAAACAAAGGAGAGAGGAGAGAGAAACAGAGAGAGGAGGGAGAGAATCTTAATAAATGAAAATAGAGAGAGGAGAGAGAAATAGAGTATAAAGAAACCAGAGAGAAACATAGGAGAGAAAAATGAGAGAGAGATAAGAGAGAGAAACATATGAGAGAGAGAAAGGAGAGAAATAGAGGAGAGAGAAACGAGGAGAGAGAAATAAGAGATTTGGAATAGAGAAATATTAAATAATTTAGAGAAAATAACCTTAGGGACCAAATAGCAAAAAATGAAAATTTGTGTTTTAAAATATTTACATAATAGGGTCTATTTATTGGTGGTTGTAAATTACATCCCTTCAAAAGGGATGTATAATAGTGCGCACCGGGAAAACATAGCATAGAGGTCCCACAACATTGTCGTTTCAATTTATAACACCTATGCACCGTCACAGAAAAAAGAGAGAGCTTTTTTGGATGTTGTGAAATGCTTGAGCCTTTAATGTTTGTTTAATTTTTAATTTTATTTATTTTATTTCACATCTTGAAGACATTCACACATTTACAAGATACAAACTTTGAGGAAAATTAACATCACTTTGATTTTATTTTTTGGTTTTTGATCAAGAATCCCCTAAATATAACTCTGGAAACATGTGTGAGGGCGGTGATTAGTGATTTAAAGCCTTAGAGTTGTAACTACATGATTCAAATTATTGAAATTGTAGGTAAAGTTTATCTAAGCTCTAACATTTATTATCACTGATACATTTTTTTTCTAGAACATTAATTTTGACAATCTCTATGACTCAATGAATTAATGCAAAGATTTAGCAAAGGGGAAATATTTAAAAAAATTGAGTAATGTTAGTAACACACTATTTTTACTGTACTCTTTAATATGCTTTTGTGATTGGTTAATTGTTTTAAAAGTGAGAACACTTATCAATTAAGTTGATAACAATTTTTAGAGTCTGGACCCGTTGACATCCGGTGTCAAAATTTAAGAGTTACACAACTTAATAACTTTTTGTAAAATGGAATTTGACCAATCCAACCGTTGAATCACATTATATTACCTTCATGATCATGTATATAAAATTTTAGATAATTTGGGCATTCTTATGCATGTTATCTAATAGTGGACTTTTACTTATATTTTAAAACATATTATACGTTAAAATAAATAAGTTAGATGAAATATCAATTAGTTTTCGATTTTATGAAAGTTTATAAGTTTGGTCTACTTTATAAGAACTTTCAATTCAACGGTTGTATGGTTAAGTTCTCATTTTAAAAAAGTTATCAGTGGTGTAACTTATAAAGTTTGACACATGGTGTCCCGAATCAAATTTTTAAAGTGCGTTGACTTAAATTCTATAATATATTATAGGGCATCCTCATATAGAGAATAACGACTTAAATTTGATTTACCGAAACTGATCGTTATGAAATTTCATTATCTCGAAAAACCCAATGTCAATATCTTAACATTTTAAGTTTATGCAACAGTAAGGGTAAAATTGTAAATTTAGAGCCTAAGATATTTTTACCCTTTCTTTTGTTTTACAATAATAGTATTAATAAGAAAATCTCCTTCAAAACCCTAAAGATAAGAGCATATATTCTCCATTATTTTCTTTCCTCTTTTCATTTCCTTCCATGTTCTCCCTTCAAAAGCTGAGACGAATTAAGAAGAAGCAGCGAGGACGCCATAGTTGACGAGAGAGGCCCGTGTCTTTCCTTGCCTCAATCCTTGTAAGCTCTCGCCTGGATCTATCCCTATTTTAATTCCATACATCTTTTTGCCTATGAATGTTGGTGTTTTTCAATACGAAGCTTTTTTTCATAATTTTCGTTGTTTTTCATATTTGATGAAAGGTTAAATGTGGGTGGGTTGCATGTCAAATGTAACATCCCAAAAAGCAGCACTTAGAGAATACAACGGAAATCTTAGGCTATGAATCCCAACACAAGAAGGAAGTTAGAAGTAAAATGAGGACTTAGGGGTTTGAGGGGGAAATAAGATAAGGGTTAGGGGATTGATTAAGAATTGTGAGTTTTAAGAGAATTAAGAAGCGAAAAACCAAGTATCAAGTCCAACAGGACTGTAGAGTTAACTTAGGAGGACTCCTACTCGGTGATGGACAGGCTAGCATGAAAAGGGAGTGAGGAAGGAAGTAGACACATTGGAACTGGGGAATTAGATTGAGACGGAAGGAACTAAGCTTAAACGAATTGGCGAGAATGAAGAGGAGAGGCGTAGACTCAAAGAACCGGGTGTAGAACGATGATTTTATGGAAAGGAACAAGGGAATAGAGGAGCATAGTCTCATGGACACTCAGAACCCTTAACCTTAGCATTATTGAAGTGAATTGATGATTTACATCATGGTTCATGTGAAGTGTGCCCGTTAGGCTTCAACCAAGGTTGTTGCTTAATTTTGGGTTTAAGCCAAATGACCTTGGTGCATTAATTTGAAAATATCTAGAGTTTTAGTTGTCCAATTGAGGTGATTCCAGTTGCATTAGAAAGCTAAGATCTGGGGCTTCAGTTTGATATATAATACGATATTATATCTGTAACATCCCGATAATTAAGACTAATTAAGAGAATAGGATATTGATTTTAAGAATGGTATTAAGTAAAAGGGTAAATAATGATATAAGAAAAAAGAATTAGAATAAAAACTAAGTTTGGAAAATTTCAGCATTTTCGCTCAAGCTAGAATCTCTTTTGAGCAAATTATGCAACAAAAGGGGTAAGTTTGAGTTTCTGCATATCTCGCTTGAGCGAGCCAGCTCGCTTAAGCAAGATACAAGGGAACTTTTGAGAGGTTCTCTGGACAATTTTCGCTTGAGCGAGAATCGTCCAGAGAGGGGTCTTTTTTGGATAATTCTCGCTTAAGCGAGACAGTTTCGCTTGAGCGAGAATGTGAAGGAAAAGCATGCAACCGACACGCTCGCCCAAGCGAGAATATCTCGCTTGAGCGAGAATTCACTTATAGACTCAAAACCCTTAATTTAGAATCAGAATTCAACTTTCTTCTTCTTCTTGAGTTAGAGAGAGGGACTCCGAGTTTTAGAGAGAGGAAGCTTGAATTAGAGCTTGAAGAGGGGTTTTGGGGCAAGGAATCTTCAAGTAATCTACCTTCATCCCTTCCCCTTCCTACAATTGTCGAGTATAGGCGAGTACAACTCACACACTTGCACTTTCCATAGTTGTGAGCCTTGAGCATGATCCCAATTCCTTTAATTCCCTTTTTTTATGCTTTAAATGTTGATTGTTAAGGATTGAATGTATTTGGTGAATTAGGAAGACTTATCTATTGATTATGAGGAACCCTAGGTTACTAAACTTAGGGAATTTAATGTTCTTGTTTATATGATTCTTATTAAGTGTTAATTCATTGATATTATTGAACATTGATTTGATTTAAGCCGGTTTCGACCGTGAGTTAATATAAGCAAGCTTCGGCCGTGAGTTATAATAAGTAATGTGTGTGAAAATTGACTTCGGTCCAGTAATGAGTGGGATTCGTCCCCGGAGGAGACGTTCTCCGTAGTCTGAGCTCAGTTCTAACTCCAGTTTAAGTGATAAGATCATGCCTACTGGGCACAGCAGTGAGTTGCATCATAAGTTACATTTAGTTGAGTTGATTTTGATGTATATGCTTATGTATAACTGTTGCATATCATTTAATTATGGTTCCTACACCGAATCTGCATAGTTGTACTTCACCGAGACAATCGTCTCACCACACGTTTCATGGACACAATCTAGGTGTGCAGGTACCGCCTCGCACGGATCCTTGAGTTGAGAGCAGGAGCATATTTCGAGTTGGAGTTTAGCTTTTAGTTTTGTTAAATTGTATAGTTGTATATATGTATAGGCTAACTCTTATTTTGAGATGTTTATTTGTAGGCTTCAAGACATGTCATGTGTGTGTGTATATATATATATATATATATATATATATATATATATATATTAGTTTAAGATTCACAAATTGTTTAAGTTATCGTTGTTCCTGAACAAGTTCTGTGAACTGATTTCGATATTCAAAATGACGTGACTTAATTTCACTAATTTGGGGTTTAGTTTCCAACGGACTAATACTAACTAGAAAATTAGGACGTTACAATTTCGATCTCATTTGAACCCCCAAACGTCCTGATAATCTCCCTCAGCCTCGCTTGATCGAGCCTGAGCGAGAATATTGGCAGAAAACATGGAAATTGTTTTGGTTTTCTCGCTTAGGCTCGCCTGATGGGTTTCTGGCAAGCGAACCAAAAATTCAGTAGTATAATAGTAAGAAGAGTTATCGTATCCACAGGGAACAGTCAATTCGCGTATAGTTGTGATCTATTTATCAAGGGAAACAACGGTTTTTGAGAATATTGTTGCGGAAATTATAAACTAAAATTCAATGATTAATGAATTAGAAAGGAAGAGTTAGAGACACTTACTGGATTAGGATTGAACTTCATCTCATCACACCCCTCATGTATGTCGAGACTACCCAATATTTATAGGCTTGAACTATAACACTGTAGACAAACTATATTGCTAAGACCCGAGTTACCAGGTGCCACTCACACTCAAAGATAATCCATGCGGGTTCTCCCAAGCGACTGACTTACCCTTGGCTTATTATGATTTCTTTATTCCGTTTGTAAAAGAATTAATTAATAAACGAGGCCTAATCCTCTGGACGCACCTTCGCTAGAGTACTGTCACTGCCCATCACTCATTAGAATACATCCACATTTCGAATCTTGGATTGACAATCAACTAATCCTTTGCTATCGATCCATTAGACCATGCCTATCCTTTAGATGCCCTTCATTAGGATACTCATACTACCCATCAATAATTAGCAACACCCATGTTTTGGTCACTGGTTAATCGAGTATTCTCATTCACTCAGAGGTTGAGTTTCCTATGTCTAGGCTCCCCCAAACTCAATCCTAGTCGTAACGTTAATTACCAAATTAGCCTATAACTCCGGCGTAAGCGCGGAAGTTAGGAATTAAGCACAGAACAAGATACCCATAATTATAGTTAGGGAACTGCATAATAAATAGATAGAGTTCAACATTACACTGGGAATGGAATCGATACATTCAATCATAATGGAGAGTTAACTACACAAGGTAGCCATACAAACCACCGAAGATGCTGTCACCATCTTCAATCCTTGTGAAGCGCTCCTCCTCTCCTACTCTAAAATTAGAACTGGTGCATTATCACTGGAATATAACTGAATTACAATAATCGTGCACACTTTGATCTAGTGCAATGAGGTCCTATTTATAGGCTAAGGAAAGACAAAGAAATTGGGGAGAATCTATCTAAAAACGGCAACAGGGCAAGAATCTTCGTAACTTGCGCTTCACCCTGCGCTACAGCGCAGGTTGCAGAGAGCTGCGCTTCACCTTGCGCTACAACGTAGGTTGAAGCGCGCAACGCGTCCTGCAACTTCAATCTTTCTCTTTTTAACTTGATCTCTCCCCGAGATTGGTTTTGGTTGATTTGTCTTTCCTTGTTTCCCTTTTCTTGATGAAATCTTGCATTTATTGAGCATCTTGGATTTAATTGGGAAGGTTGTCTGCAGAATCCTTGTTTAATTGACAGTGATATCTTCATTAATTGCTCTCAAATAATCTTCCAATCTTCATTAAATGCCTTCAATTAAACTTCAAATCTTGCAGATATCTCCCTTATTTAATGCTATCTTTTCTTCAAATAAAATCCTTGCAATATTCTGCAAAAATCAGCAATATTTCTATCAAAATAGCATCAAATTCTAATCCAAGATTAATTAATACAATTTATCTAATATTAAATAAAAAGGGATTAAACTGGGGCACAAAATACCATTTTATCCTTTATAAGTGAACTAAAAGTGCTCTAATTTATCAACTAATTTTCACTTATCATCGCCTGAGCGAGGAAAACAGAGAGGAAATGTTTGAAATTCTGCTCAAGGCTCGCTCGAGCGAGGGAACCTCGAGCAGAACTCTATAAAAACACGGTTTGAGCTCCTTTTTCTCATTTTCTTCCATTCTTTCTTCATTTAGAGAGAAAGGGGGTTCCTAGTGAGAGAAAAGTGGCCTTGGAGCTAGGAGAAAGAAGAGAGAGAGCCAAGGATCTCCACTCCCATCCTTCCCCAACTTCTTCCCTCTTTCCTTTGAGTTTCCTTGAGGTGAGTATAACTCACACGCCCACTCTCATTCTTTCTTGAATCTCTTGAATGACCCTAATCCCTTTTTTTCCCTTTCTCTAGTCATGTATGTCCTTGTATGATTATTGATGTTTCTATGCTTGATTTTGAATGAATGCTATGATTAGGGCATGGGTTAGGGCTTATATGTTAGACTTCTCTAGTCATGATATACTTGTATCTTTATAGCATGGTTAGTGTGCATATTGGAAGCATGGGAAAATGAATTTGGCCTGGGCCACCAAACCCTAATTAATCAAGCTTGACTTTGGTCCATAATAAGACTAAAATGAGTTTGGCTTCGGCCTAGATTATGAACTTTGGCTTCGACCTAGAATATGAGTTTTGCTTCGGCCTAGATTAATTGGCATCGACCCAGATTATTAGGCTTCGGCCTAGTTATTCATGCATTAAAACTTGTCTTCGGTCCAGAATAATGACTTCAGTGCTGAATAATTGGTGGGATACATCCCCAAGGAAGACGTCCTTGTAGTCTGAGCTCAGGTCTAGCCTTAGAATTAGTGAAAAGACCTCGTGCTGCCGGGCAATGCAGGTCATGCACAGCATATCAAATTTGAGTTTGCATTTATATTGTATTTAGTTTGAGTTGAGATATGGCATTATGATTTATTGTGATTACAATAGTTTATGTATGATTTGCTTAGCTATATGTTGCATCTCATATGCCTGCCCTTCTTACACTGCTTGCATGCATAGTTATACTCAATGAGACATTAGTCTCACCCCGTGTTGTGGGATACATCTTAGTCATGCATGATGGTCTGGCTGAATTCTTGGATGGAGATTTGAAACTCTTAGAGTGGGTCATTCCACCTCCAATTTTCAGTTTGGATTCATAAGGATTTAGATTTATTTAAATTATGTTATGATGTATTAGGGTAGAAATTTTGTATCTATGGAAGATTGTTATTTGAGCCACCGAGTGGCATATGGATTAGGAGATTTGTGATGTATGGACTGATTATGTCTAGGCTTAGGTAATCGTTGGAATACTTAAGCATTTTATGATTTGTATGTAAAGATATCGGTAATGGCGCGAAATAATTTCAGAAATTTGAGAATAGTGTCTCCAATGGGCATTATTCTTGAATTTAGAGATTAGGACGTTACATTATGGTATCAGAGCAGTTCAATCAAATTAAACTGTGGTTAAGTTTAGTTGTTTGTTACTTACTATGATCCTACAGTACCCTGTGCTCGTTATAGGGACTGATCACCCCCTATATTGTGTGCGTTGTATACAGGATCATGGTTAGTCACATGAATAGGATGCATTGGTCATGAAGTTTGGACACTTCCCTAACAAAGTTAGAACCACCCACCTGTTAGGGAGAGAGAGAACAACATAGGTCTATTCCCAAGAGTAGAACCCTCACCCTAGAGACCTTATAGAACGTCACCCTTAAGTCCTGGTGAACATGAGGCACACATAGGGAAAACTAACTTAAGTAGACTCCTTGATAAGTGAATAGAGTGTTGTTGTTTGACCTTGAGTCTTGGTAGTGAAGTTTGTTTGAATTGATTGTGATGCTTGAATTGCCTAAGTGATTGTGTGACATGTTGTGCTTTGTATGTATGGGTTTGATTGTTAATTTGTTGAGTCAAGATTTGATTGATCGGGTACCTTGTCAGTTTCAATAGAAGTAAGATTAATATAGTTAACATGGATTGAAATACAAGTTCTGTCTAGAGTAAACCAAAGTTTATTAAGGTACAAGGGGAAGGAAAGAATGAATAGAAAAATCACTGGAGGGGAGTATTGGGGTACGGATTAAGTAAACAACAGACCTCACCTAAGGATAACAAAGTAGTATGAGCAACATAGGCACCTCAGTATCATCTAGGAGGTGCTAGCCATCAAAATCTCATCGGGTAAAGATTAGGACGAATGAATTTCCCCATACCACCTTAAGGCTAGTCAGGGGACTTTTCGAGCAGTTAGTGATGCCTTTTCGATACCCAATACTTTTGTCGTACCTATTAACCGCATGGATGAAACCATTAGACCCTACCAGGACAAGTATGTTATCGTAGTTCCTGACCACACACTTACCCTTTCCATCCAAAACCAGGGGGATACCGAGCAACCCTTAAGGAGTAGTGTGAGAATGCCCTAGACAACTTAGAAATTTCCAAGTAAGGATATCCAAACCCTAGGACTAACCGTGTCAGTGGTGAACCGTAGGGACTTTGGGACGTATTCAGGAACGATTGAGATAGAGGCCACTAGTAACCGAGGGAGCTAGGGGAGTAAACCTAGGGGACGGAGGAAACGTAGGTGTGAAACGAATTTGATAGAGGTGGAGAGCCTTAATTAGATTACCCCATGAAATAACGTTGAAGTCTCCAAGCTAGCAAATCCATACCACAGTTTTAGAGTCTAGGGAGGGGATAAACATCTTCCCAGTTGAGGTTTTATCTTTAAGGGGGGTGTGTAGGTCGGCAGAGACTTTCAAGGGTAGTTAAGGTGATGTTAGTAACCCAGGATCAGTGATAGTGCTTATGCAACCAGTGACATGGTGTAGAGAGGGTAAACAAGGAAGCTAGAAGACCAATTAGGACTATCAAGGACCTAACCAAAAACCTTAACAAAAGCTAGAGCATCAACTTAGGACTTAACCATAAGGGACTAGAGCCTCGAACTTTGGATCTAATGACTAATCAATTATAGTGGGAAGTTAAACAGACTAGGAGTTAGTTGGGGCTTGGAATTTAAAGGTCATAAGAAATCCATCAGGGATGGTAAACCATTTCGTTAGGTTAGAACTTTTGGTTATAGAAACCCTTTTTCGGATCTTTAGGGAGCATTTGATGTTTAATATAGTCAGATGACCCAGGGGTTGAATCACTAGTAACGACCCTTATTTAGTTGGTAGAACCAGAGTGCGCGGAGGTAGCCAAACTAGAATTCTTGTTAGGAATAGCATTACCTTGTCGCGAATCTCAGTATATACCACAAGCCAAACAGAAGTAACTTAAAGATCCTTGGAATTTTCCTTAGAGAAGCTTAGTCCTTCGAAGACAAACCCCAGGGAGATTCCTTAGCCAGGACTGGTTTAGGTAGCTGTTTGTTGTCCTCCTGAGTCTTTTACCAAAATACAATGTGTAGGGCCTATGGAGACTTAGGTTACAATTATGACTATGAATATAGGACCATTAATGCCTTATAGATTGAATCAGGTACCTACCTTCAGGTAGAGTCTTCCCTCACTATCAGCTGCATAGGTACCCTAGGTATATCCACTTGCGATGCACCTCCTAGGGAGCATGAAAAATTTTGGAGAAGGAGTCAGTTGGGTAATGTAAAACGTTTGGGACTAGGGATGATTTAAGGGAAACTAGATGATGTCGAGATGATCAGGGAGATTAGGGAACCAAGTAGCTCGTAGTTCTAGGACTGATACCTTGTAAAATGGAGGTTATGACGAGAATTCAATAAGTCTAGAAACCTTTTGGTCACATGGGGTAGAATATGGGTAGTATACAAATTCGTACCAGAGTGGAAGCTGTCTAAGTAGGGGTAAAATGTTGTAGGGATAGGAGTTGATAGTGAAATTGGGGTAATCTATCCAAGTGCACCTTAGAGTCTTGATAACCGCCTATAATTTGGGTTAGAAAAGATATGTTTAATTGGCTAGGACATGATCCTGGACATGAGGAATCGAGTGATTAGTAGTCATGGAGGTCGAGCATTTCAGGGAAATATGTAGAGATTTCACTGTAGGACCTACAGCCCAGGCGCCAGGAGAGAACTTTATAAAATGGGGAGTAGGGACACCATACTAGCTCATTATATATATCCTTAGTGACATTATAGTAAGGTAATTAAATTTATAATTTACAAGGCAAATTTTGAGGATAAAATTTATTTAAGGGGGTGGAATTATAACATCCCAAAAATTAGTACCTAGAGAATACAACGGAAATCTTAGGCTATGACTTAACACAAGAAGGAAGTTAGAAGTAAAATGAGGACTTAGGGTTTGAGGGGGAAATAAGATAAGGGTTATGGGATTGATTTAGAATTGTGAGTTTTAAGAGAACTAAGAAGCGAAAAACCAAGTATCAAGTCCAACAGGACTGTAGAGTTAACTTAGGAGGACTCCCACTCGGTGATGGACAGGCTAGCATAAAAAAGGAGTGAGGAAGGAAGTAGAGACATTGGAACTGGGGAATTAGATTGAGACGGAAAGGAACTAAGTTTAAATGAATTGGCGAGAATGAAGAGGAGAGGCGTAGACTCAAAGAACCAGGGTAGAACGGTGATTTTATGGAAAGGAACAAAGGGAATAGAGGAGCATAGTCTCATGGACACTCAGAACCCTTAACCTTAGCATTATGAATTGAATTGATGATTTAGATCATGGTTCATGTGAAGTGTGCCCCGTTAGGCTTCAACCAAGGTGTTGCTTAATTTTGGGTTTTAAGCCTAATGACCTTGGTGCATTAATTTGAAAATATCTAGAGTTTTAGTTTTCCAATTAAGGTTATTCCACTTGCATTAGAAAGCTAAGATATGGGGCTTCAGTTCTATATATAATACGATAGTATTTCGATCTTATTTTAACCCCCAAATGTCCTGATAATCTCGCTCAGCCTCGCTGTGAGCGATCCTGGCGAGAATATTAGTAGAACAGGGAAAATTGTTCAGGTTTTCTCCCTCAGGCTCGCCAGATCGAGGCCTGAGCGAAGAAAACAAGAGGAAATGTTGGAATTTCCGCTCAAGGCTCGCTAGAGCGAGCCTGAACGAGGGAACTCGAGTAGAACTCTATAAAAACACAGTTTGAGCTCCTTTTTCTCATTTTCTTCCATTCTTTCTTCATTTTAGAGAGAGGGGAGTTCCTAGTGAGAGAAAGTGGCCTTGGAGCTAGGAGACAGAAGAGAGAGCCAAGGATCTCCACTCCCAACCTTCCCCAACTTCTTCCCTCTTTCCTTTGAGTTTCCTTGAGGTGAGTATATCTCACATGCCCACTCTCATTCTTGCTTGAATATTTTGAATGACCCCAATCCCTCTTTTCCCTTTCTCTAGTCATGTATGTCCTAGTATGATTGTTGATGTTCTATGCTTGGTTTTTGAATGAATGATATGATTAGGGCATGGGTTAGGGCTTATATGTTAGGGTTTCTCTAATCTGTTTCATGATTGAGCATTCATGATATACTTGTATCTTATAAACTCTTTACCAAAAAAACATCCGTAAAACAAAAAAGGACTAAAGCTTCTCATTTCTCTCAAGCCTCAAACAAAGAAAAGGGGACAAGATAATTTGAGACGAATTAAGAATAAGCAGCGAGGATGCCATAGCATTGACGAGAGAAGCCTGTGTCTTTACTTGACTAAATCCTGGTAAGCTCTCGCCTGGATCTATCCCTATTTTAATTTCATACATATATTTGCCTATGAATGTCGGTGTTTTTCGATATGAAACTTTTTTTGCAATTTTTCTTTATTTTTCGTATTTGAAAAAGGGTCAAATGTAGGTGGGTTGCATGTTACACATATTTTTGCTACGAAATGCTTCAGATCTGGATTTGTTGAAGTCAAATTTTGGTATAGTCACTGAAGTCAACAAATCTAGGTCATCCAATGTAGATCGAACGACTCAGTTGCTGAGATGATATTTTCATCCCGGTTTCATCATCATAACATTTGAGTCGATTAATTGACTACGATGACTGCATTAACAACCGATTATCTCAAATTCAATCTAAAATGTTTAAGCGTCCAATACCTATATTTTACTATTGTATATTTTATAAGACATGAAAAGCAATTCCTTAACCCCAATTGTACCATTTCCTTTTTTATGCTTTATGTAACATCCCGGAAATCGGGACCTAGGAAACAAAGAGAATCGTTAGGTGGTAAACCCAACAAAGAGAGGAGAGTTAGAAGTAGGAAGAGAATTCAGAAGCTAAGTGTGATTTCAAACAAGGAATTAGGGAATTCATTAGGAACCACGGGTTTTAAAAGAGTTTAGAAGAGGACCGAGAGCTAAGTCAATTAAGTTGTAGGACGAGTTAGAAGGAACCGCACCCGGAATCGGATAGAAATATAAAGGTTTAGGAGTGAGGAAATGAGTTTGGTTAAATAAGAATTAAGTTGAAAGGAAGGATTAAGAGAAAGAGTTAAGGAGAAGAGCAACACCCTAGATCTTAGCCATTAATGTGGAAGAATAAGCTTTGTGGTCAAGGGAATGGATTTGTTAAGAATTAGAGAGGGGAAAGGTTTGGATGAGAAGAACTAAGTTAGAATAAGGTTTTCATGGAGAGGAATTAGGTTTGAGAATAAGAGAATTGAATTGGAGCCAAAGAGGGGCACAAACCGAGGTTATTGCTTATTTTTGGATTTTTGTCTAATGACCTTGGTGTACTAATTTGAAAATATCTTGAGCTAAGGGTGTCCAATTAAGGTGATTCCACTTTCATTAGAAAGCTTATTTCCGGGGCTTCAGTTTGATATATTATATAATAGTATTCCGAGCTCGTTTGCACCTCCAAACAGCAAGTTTACGTGCTACAGCGCGCAGAGTGCGCTGGAGCGCGCTGATACATGCTAAAAGTGCGCCCCAGCACGCGCACATCAAAGGCGTTTTAAAAACGAGATTTCCTCTTCCTCCCCTCATTTTCTTCCGTTCTTGGGTGCTTTTAGAGTGAGAGAGGGAGGGTTTTAGTGAGAGAAAGTGAGAGAAAGGAGAAAGAAGGCTTGGGTAGAAGCTCTCCCCACCATTTTGCTAGCTTGGATTTCTACCATTCCTCCATCATCTTCTTCCTCCTCTTCCTCCATTAGAGCTTCCTTTAAGGTGAGTGTGGTCTCACTCACTTTCTCTTGGTTTTTCTCTTATGCATGCTCCCCATTCTTCCTCCCCTTTCTATTATTAATGATTATGTTTAGATTATGCAAAATCTAGGGTTGATTGTTAGGTTTATATGAATGTATGATTTTTGGCTCCAACCCTAGGTTAGAGGATTTGGGGGTTTCATGAAATTGGAGGTTTGGGATGTTGATTGTGCCTATAATTGCTTATGTTCATGCTTATTATCATGTTTATGCATTGAATGAAGGTTTGTACATGTTCCTAACCCCCACCATGTTCCTAGAAAATTTTTTGGGTCTTTGACCTCATGAAAATGGAAAAGGAAATGTTTTGAGTCTTTGACCTTATGATAATGGTAAAGGAAAATGATTTGGGTCTTTGGACCTCATGGAAATGGTTTTGGGTCTTTAGACCTCATGTAAATAATCATGTTTTGGTCCCTGGACTCATGTTTTTTAGACTCTGTCTCTGGTCCTTGGACTCATGTTAATTAAGCAACATTTTGGTCCATGGACTCATGCTTCAAGACTTTGTCTTCGGTCCATGGAATTATGTGAAAAGAAATAAATTCTTGTTTGAATCTATCACAATTAATGGGTTAAGGTCTTATGGCATTCATGGATGACAGTCTCTGTTAGTCTGAGCTCAGTCTAGCCTCACAGATAAGTGGAAAGACCCCTTGGGTGTTGGGTAAAACACTTCATGACTGACCCTGCATTTATGATTGTCATTGGATGACTAACATTACATGTCTCTTATTGTCAGTATGATTGTTTTTCTTAATTTTTCAAGTGATGTTATACTGCTTTATATCTTGTGCTTTGCCTCCCCACACCGCAAACACTGTTACCTCACTCACTCAGACGTAGTCTCATCCCACGTTGTGGGAATTACTTTCAGAGTTGCAGGTTTTTGTACAGGTTGATGGCGGAAGAGTAGAGAACTCAATTGAAATAAATGTCAGTGATTGTAATTGTGAATTTGAAGTTTATTGATGTATTAATGTATTGATTTTGGTTTGGCCATGGAGGCCTTATTGTAGTTTGTTACTATATGGTGATATTATAAAATGTACTGGTATTTTTCTGAATATCAGGCTAAGTTGCAAAATTGGGAAATGTCCAATTTTTAGGGGAAACTCTGCCGGATTTCCGATAGGAGTTTTATGAGCCATACACTCAAAGTGTAAGTTCGTCCCCTAGGTTCTTAATTAGGTATTAATATGGAAAATAATGATGTAAGATTTTTGTAGAAGCCTAAGAAAAGGTTGAATTGCTTAAGCGTTGCGTGATTTGTATGTCAATACACGAAATGCGCGAAATAATTTCAGAAATTCGGAATAATGTTTCCAATGAACATTATTCTTGAATTAAGAAATTAGGACGTTACACTTTACAATATTAATGATTCAATTACTAATAAGCTAATTCAAGTATTATTTTAAATCATCATCATGAAGCCAAAAGTGAAACTTCATGGAATAGGAATTATGTCAATGACTTGTGTGAAGGAGGAATTTTTTTCCTTAAAATTTATATACAATCTCCTTATCTTGTATTGGATGAAAGATAAAAGAGGTTAATTTTTTAGCCGTTGCTACGAAATGCTTCAGATATGGATTTGTTGAAGTCAAATTTTGGTATAGTCACTGCGGTCAACAAATCTAGGTCATCCAATGTAGATCGAACGACTCAGTTTCTGAGATGATATTTTCATTTCGATTTCATTATCACTACATTTGAGTCGATTAATTGACTGCGATGAATTCATTAACATCCGATTATATCAAATTCAATCTAAAATGTTTAAGCCTCCAATACCTGTATTTTACTATTGTGTATTTTATAAGACAGCAAAAATAAATTCCTTAACCCCAATTGTACCATTTCCTTTTTTATGCTTTACAATATTAATGATTCAATTACTAATATACTAATTGAAGTATTATTTTAAATCAATCATGAAGCTAAAAGTGAAACCTAATGGAATAGGAATTATGTCAATGACTTGTGTGAAGGAGGAATTTTTTTCCTTAAAATTTATATACAATCTCCTTTTGGGAAGGGGAAAGGATTCTGGATGTTGTTGTGATTGCCTTTGAGTCTCGTGTTTGTATTCTTTTTCTCTTTTACTTTCATCACATATCTCAAATAGAAAAATTGGCCTGACATATGCAAATCTCGAGAATGATGATGCGTTAACATTTAATAACATTGCTTGAAAGTTCTTCTTTTTCTTTGAAGTATTAATTATAGTATTGACTGTAACATCCCGGAAATCGGGACCTAGGAAATATAAGAGAAGCCTTAGGTGGTAAACCCAACAAAGAGAGATGAGTTAGACGTAGGAAGAGAATTCAGAAGCTAAGTGTGATTTCAGACAAGAAATGAGAGAATTCATTAGGAACCACAGGTTTTAAAAGAGTTTAGAAGAGGGACCGAGAGCTAAGTCAACTAAGTTGTAGGACGAGTTAGAAGGAACAACACCTGGAATCAGGTAGAAATATAAAGGTTTAGGAGTGAGGAAATGAGTTTGGTTAAAGAAGAATTAAGTTGAAAGGAATGATTAAGAGAAAGAGTTAAGGAAAAGAGAAACACCCTAGATCTTAGCCACCAATGTGGAAGAATAAGCTTTGTGGTCAAGGGAATGGATTTGTAAAGAATTAGAGTGGGGAAAGGTTTGGATGAGAAGAACTAAGTTAGAATAAGGTTTTCATGGAGAGGAATTAGGTTTGAGAATGAGAGAATTGAATCAGAGCCAAAGAGCGGCACAAACCGAGGTTATTGCTTAATTTTGGGTTTTTGCCTAATGACCTTGGTGTACTAATTTGCAAATATCTAGAGCTAAGGGTGTCCAATTAAAAAATTCCTCTTTAATTAGAAAGCTCATTTCCGGGGCTTCAGTTTGATATGTTATATGATAGTATTCTGAGCTCGTTTGCACCTCCAAACAACAAGTTTACGTGCTACAGCGCGCAGAGTGCGCTGGAGCGCGCTGATACATGCTAAAAGTCCGCCCTAGCACGCACACATCAGAGGCGTTTTAAAAACGCGATTTTCCTCTTCCTCCCCTCATTTTCTTTTGTTCTTGGGTGCCTTTAGAGTGAGAGATTGAGGGTTTTAGTGAGAGAAAGTGAGAGAAAGGAGAAGAAGGCTTGGGTGGAAGCTCTCCCACCATTTTCCTAGCTTGGGTTTCTACATTCCTCCATCATCTTCTTACTCCTCTTCCTCCATTAGAGCTTCCTATGAGGTGAGTGTCGTCTCACTCACTTTCTCTTGGTTATTCTCTTATGCATGCCCCCACTTCTTCCTCCCCTTTCTATTATTGATGATTATGTTTAGATTATGCAAAATCTAGGGTTGATTGTTAGGTTTATGAATGTATGATTTTGGCTCTAACCCTAGGTTGGAGGATTTGGGGGTTTCATGAAATTGGAGGTTTGGGATGTTGATTGTGCCTATAATTGCTTATGTTCATGTTTATTATCATGTTTATGCATTGAATGAAGGTTTGTACATGTTCCTAACCCCCACCATGTTCATGGAAAATATTTTGGGTCTTTGACCTCATGAAAATGGAAAAGGAAATGTTTTGAGTTTTTGACCTCATGATAATGGTAAAGGAAAATGATTTGGGTCTTTGGACCTCATGGAAATGGTTTTGGGTCTTTAGACCTCATGTAAATAATCATGTTTTGGTCCCTGGACTCATGTTTTTGAGACTCTGTCTCTGGTCCTTGGACTCATGTTAATTAAGGAAGATCTTGGTCCATGGACTCATGCTTCAAGACTTTGTCTTCGGTTCATGGACTTATGTGAAAAGAAATAAATTCTTGTTTGAATTTATCACAGTTAATGGGTTAAGGTCTTATGGCCTTCAGGGACGACGGTCTCTGTTAGTCTGAGCTCAGTCTAGCCTCACAGATAAGTGGAAAGACCCCTTGGGTGTTAGGTAAAACACTTCATGACTGACCCTGCATTTATGATTGTCATTGGATGTCTAACATTACATGTCTCTAATTGTCATTATGATTGTTTTTCTTAATTTTTCAAGTGATGTTATACTGCTTTTTATCTTGTACTTTGCCTCCCCACATCGCTCACACTGTTACCTCACTCACTCAGACAGTCTCATCCCACGTTGTGGGAATTACTTTCTGTTGTGCAGGTTGATGGCGGAAGAGTAGAGAACTCAATTGAAATAAATGTCAGGGATTGTAATTGTGAATTTAAAGTTTATTGATGTATTAATGTATTGTTTTTGGTTTGGCCATGGAGGCCTTATAGTAGTTTGTTACTATATGGTGATATTATAAACTGTACTGGTATTTTCCTGAGTTTAAGGCTAAGTTGCAAAATTGGGAATGTCCAATTCTCAGGGGAAACTCTGTCGGATTTCTGGTAGGTGTTTTATGAGCCATACACTCAAAATGTAGGTTCGTCCCCTAGGTTCTTAATTAGGTATTAATATGGAAAATAGTGATGTATGATTTTTGTAGAAGCCTAAGCAAACGTCGGATTGCTTAAGCATTGCGTGATTTGTATGTCGATACACGAAATGTGATACATTGACTATTTAGTGAAATCAGATAAAAATTGAAATCCGACATTATTTTTTTTGGGGGTGGCACAGATCTTGATGTTGCTATGTATAAGAATAATTAAGTGAGTGAATAGAGGTACCAAAGCGGGTTTCCCGGTATTGGCCCAGCCTGCGTCGCAATTAGTCCATAAAAAACAGTTGGGGGCGAGTTAACCTGCTTTAAGAAATGGGTTAAAAGGTGCAGTTCTCCTTATATGTGTCATTGGTTGGTTGGTTAGCGAGCTGACCCACCATAAAATTATAACATAAAAAATCTTATAACTCTCTACTAAAAAAAACTTCTGTAAAACAAAAAAGGGACTAAAACATCTCCTTTCTCTCAAGCCTCAAGCAAAGAAAAGGGGACAAGAGAAGTTGAGACGAATTAAGAAGAAGCAGCGAGGACGCCATAGCATTGACGAGAGAAGCCCGTGTCTTTCCTTGCCTCAATCCTGGTAAGCTCTCGCCTGGATCTATCCCTATTTTAATTTCATACATATATTTGCCTATGAATGTCAGTGTTTTTCGATATGAAACTTTTTTTTTGTATTTTTTCCTTATTTTTTGTATTTGAAAAAAGGGTCAAATGTAGGTGGGTTGCATGCAACACATATGAGATGGGAATAATTTAATATTTCTTTAAAATTTGAATCTAGCCTTATCTTGAATTGGGTGAAAGATAAAAGAGGTTAATTTTTTAGGCGTTGCTACGAAATGCTTCAGATCTAGATTTGTTGAAGTCAAATTTTGGTATAGTCACTGCAGTCAACAAATCTAGGTCATCCAATGTAGATCAAACGACTCAGTTGCTGAGATGATACTTTCCTCCCGGTTTCATCATCATAACATTTGAGTTGATTAATTGACTGCGATGACTGCATTAACAACCGATTTTATCAAATTCAATCTAAAATGTTTAAGCCACCAATACCTGTATTTTACTATTGTTATTTTATAAAACAGGAAAAAGCAATTCCTTAACCCCAATTGTACCATTTCCTTTTTTTATGCTTTACAAATTATGATAATGATTCAATTAATAATAAGCTAATTCAAGTATTATTTTAAATCATTCATGAAGCCAAAAGTGAAACTTCATGGAATAGGAATTATGTCAATGACTTGTGTGAAGGAGGAATTTTTTTTCCTTAAAATTTATATACAATCTCCTTTTGGGAAGGAAAAAGGATTGTGGATGTTACAGTGATTGCCCTTGAGCCTGATGTTTGTATTCTTTTTCTCTTTCACTTTCATCACATATCTCAAAATAAAAATTTGGCCTGACATATGCAAATCTCGAGAATGATGACGCGTTAGCATTTAATAACATTGCTTGAAAGTTCTTCTTTTTTTCTTTGAAGTATTAATTATAGTATTGACTATTTAGTGAAATCAGATAAAAATTGAAATCCGACGTTATTTTTGTTTGGGGTGGCACAGATCTTGATGTTGCTAAGTATAAGAATAATTAAGTGAGTGAATAGAGGTACCAAAGCGGGTTGCCCGGTATTGGCCCAGCCTGCGTCGCAATTAGTCCATAAAAACAGTTGGGGTCGAGTTAACCTGCTTTAAGAAATGGGTTAAAAGGTGCAGTTCTCCTTATATATGTGTCATTGGTTGGTTGGTTAGCGAGCTGACCCACCATAAAATTATAACATAAAAAATCTTATAACTCTCTACTAAAAAAAAACTTCTGTAAAACAAAAAAGGGACTAAAAATCTCCTTTCCTCAAGCCTCAAGCAAAAAAAGGGGACAAGAGAAGTTGAGACGAATTAAGAAGAAGCAGCGAGGACGCCATAGCATTGACGAGAGAAGCCCGTGTCTTTCCTTGCCTCAATCCTGGTAAGCTCTCGCCTGGATCTATCCCTATTTTAATTTCATACATATATTTTCCTATGAATGTCAGTGTTTTTCGATATGAAACTTTTCTTTTGTATTTTTTCCTTATTTTTTGTATTTGAAAAAAGGGTCAAATGTAGGTGGGTTGCATGTCACACATATGAGATGGGAATAATTTAATATTTCTTTAAAATTTGAATCTAGCCTTATCTTGAATTGGGTGAAAGATAAAAGAGGTTAATTTTTTAGGCGTTGCTACGAAATGCTTCAGATCTAGATTTGTTGAAGTCAAATTTTGGTATAGTCACTGCAGTCAACAAATCTAGGTCATCCAATGTAGATCAAACGACTCAGTTGCTGAGATGATACTTTCTTCCCGGTTTCATCATCATAACATTTGAGTTGATTAATTGACTGCGATGACTGCATTAACAACCGATTTTATCAAATTCAATCTACAATGTTTAAGCCACCAATACCTGTATTTTACTATTGTATATTTTATAAGACAGGAAAAAGCAATTCCTTAACCCCAATTGTACCATTTCCTTTTTTTTATGCTTTACAATATTAATGATTCAATTACTAATAAGCTAATTCAAGTATTATTTTAAATCATTCATGAAGCCAAAAGTGAAACTTCATGGAATAGGAATTATGTCAATGACTTGTGTGAAGGAGGAATTTTTTTTCCTTAAAATTTATACAATCTCCTTTTGGGAAGGAAAAAGGATTGTGGATGTTACAGTGATTGCCCTTGAGCCTGATGTTTGTATTCTTTTTCTCTTTTACTTTCATCACATATCTCAAAAATAAAAAATTGGCCTGACATATGCAAATCTCGAGAATGATGACGCGTTAGCATTTAATAACATTGCTTGAAAGTTCTTCTTTTTCTTTGAAGTATTAATTATAGTATTGACTATTTAGTGAAATCAGATAAAAATTGAAATCTGAAGTTATTTTTGTTTGGGGTGGCACAGATCTTGATGTTGCTAAGGATGAGAATAACTAAGTGAGTGAATAGAGGTACCAAAGCGGGTTGCCCCGCATTGGCCCAGCCCGCGTCACAATTAGTCCACAAAAAAGCTAGGGGCGAGTTGACTTGCTTTAAAAAATGGGTTAAAAGGTGCAGTTCACCTTATATATGTGTCGTTGGTTGGTAGGTTAGCGAGTTGACCCACCATAAAATTATAACATAAAAATCTTATAAACTCTACTAAAATAAACTTCTATAAAACAAAAAAGGGACTAAAGCTTCTCTTTTCTCTCAAGCCTCAACCAAAGAAAATGGGATAAGAGAAGTTGAGACGAATTAAGTAGAAGCAGCGAGGATGCCATAACATTGACGAGAGAAGCCCGTGTCTTTCCTTGCCTCAATCCTGGTTAGCTCTCGCCTGGATCTATCCCTATTTTAATTTCATACATATTTTTGCCTATGAATGTCAGTGTTTTTCAACACGAAACTTTTTTTTCGTAATTTTCTTTGTTTTTCGTATTTGAAAAAAGGTCAAATGTAGGTGGGTTGCATGTTAAACATATAAGATGAGAATAAGTTGAATATTTCTTTAAAATTTGAATCTAGGTTTATCTTGAATTGGGTGGAAGATAAAAGAGGTTAATTTTTTAGGTGTTGCTACGAAATGCTTCAGATCTGGATTTGTTGAAGTCAAATTTGGTTTAGTCACTGCAGTCAACAAATCTAGGTCATCCAATGTAGATCGAACGACTCAGTTGCTGAGATGATATTTCATCTCGATTTCATCTTCACAACATTTGAGTCGATTAATTGACTGCGATGACTGCATGAACAACCGATTTCATCAAATTCATTCTAAAATGTTTAAGCCTCCAATACCTGTATTTTACTATTGTGTATTTTATAAGACAGGAAAAAGAAATTCCTTAACCCCAATTGTACCATTTCCATTTTATGCTTTAAATATTAATGATTCAATTACTAATATGCTAATTCAAGTATTATTTTAAATCATTCATGAAGCTAAAGTGAAACTTCATGGAATAGGAATTATGTCAATGACTTGTGTGAAGGAGGAATTTTTTTTCCTTAAACTTTATATACAATCTCCTTTTGGGAAGGGGAAAGGATTGTGGATGTTGTTGTGATTGCCTTTGAGCCTCGTGTTTGTATTCCTTTTCTCTTTTACTTTCATCACATATCTAAAAAAGATTTGGCCTGACATATGAGAGTCTCGAGAATGATGACACGTTATCATTTAATATCATTGCTTGAAAGTTCTTCTTTTTCTTTGAAGTATTAATTATAGTATTAACTATTTAGTGAAATCAGATAAAAATTGAAATATGCCTTATTTTGTTTGGGGGGTGGCACAGATCTTGATGTTGCTAGGTATAAGAATAACTAAGTGAGTGAATAGAGGTACCAAAGGGGGTTGCCCCGCTTTGGCCCAGCCCGCGTCGCAATTAGTCCACAAAAAACAGCTGGGGGCGAGTTGACCTGCTTTATAAATTGGGTTAAAAGGTGCAATTCACCTTATATATGTGTCGTTGGTTCGTTGGTTAGCGAGCTGACCCACCATTAAATTATAACATAAAAAATCTTATAACTCTCTACTAAAAAAACTTTTGTAAAACAAAAAAGGGACTAAAACTTCTCCTTTCTCTCAAGCCTCAAGCAAAGAAAAGGGGATAAGAGAAGTTGAGACGAATTAAGAAGAAGCAGCGAGGACGCCATAGCATTGACGAGAGAAGCCCGTGTCTTTCCTTGCCTTAATCCCGGTAAGCTCTCGCCTGGATCTATCCCTATTTTAATTTCATACATATTTTTGCCTATGAATGTTGGTGTTTCTCAATACAAAACTTTTTTTTTCGTAATTTTAATTGTTTTTCGTATTTGAAAAAAGGTCAAATGTAGGTGGGTTGCATGTTAAACATATGAGATGAGAATAAGTTGAATATTTCTTTAAAATTTGAATCTAGACTTATCTTGAATTGGGTGAAAGATAAAAGATGTTAATTTTTTAGGCGTTGCTACGAAATGCTTCAGATGTGGATTTGTTAGAGTCAAATTTGGTATAGTAACTACAGTCAACAAATCTAGGTCATCCAATGTAGATTGAACGACTCAGTTGCTGAGATGATATTTTCATCTCGATTTCATCAACACAACAATTGAGTCGATTAATTAACTACGATGACTGCATTAACAACCGATTGTATCAAATTCAATCTAAAATGTTTAAGCCTCCAATACTTGTATTTTACTATTGTGTATTTTAAAAGACAGGAAAAGAAATTCCTTAACCCCAATTGTACCATTTCCTTTTTTATGCTTTATGTAACATCCCGGAAATCGGGACCTAAGAAACATAAAAGAATCGTTAGGTGGTAAACCCAACAAAGAGAGGAGAGTTAGAAGTAGGAAGAGAATTCAGAAGCTAAGTGTGATTTCAAACAAGGAATTAGGGAATTCATTAGGAACCACAGGTTTTAAAAGAGTTTAGAAGAGGGACCGAGAGCTAAGTCAATTAAGTTGTAGGACGAGTTAGAAGGAACCGCACCCGGAATCGGATAGAAATATAAAGGTTTAGGAGTGAGGAAATGAGTTTGGTTAAAGAAGAATTAAGTTGAAAGGAAGGATTAAGAGAAAGAGTTAAGGAGAAGAGCAACACCCTAGATCTTAGCCATTAATGTAGAAGAATAAGCTTTGTGGTCAAGGGAATGGATTTGTTAAGAATTAGAGAGGCGAAAGGTTTGGATGAGAATAACTAAGTTTGAATAAGGTTTCATGGAGAGGAATTAGGTTGAGAATGAGAGAATTGAATTGGAGCCAAAGAGGGGCACAAACTGAGGTTTATTGCTTAATTTTGGGTGTTTGCCTAATGACCTTGGTGTACTAATTTGCAAATATCTAGAGCTAAGGGTGTCCAATTAAGGTGATTCCATTTTCATTAGAAAGCTCATTTCCGGGGCTTCAGTTGGATTGTTTATATGATAGTATTCCGAGCTCGTTTGCACCTCCAAACAGCAAGTTTACATGCTACAAGCGCGCAGAGTGCGCTGGAGGCGCGCTGATACGTGCTAAAAGTGTGCCCCCAGCAGCGCGCACATCAGAGGCATTTTAAAAACGCGATTTTCCTCTTCTCCCCTCATTTCTTCCGTTCTTGGGTGCCTTTAGAGTAAGAGAGGGAGGGTTTTGGTGAGAGAAAGGAGAAGAAGGCTTGGGTAGATGCTCTCCCCACCATTTTGCTAGCTTGGATTTCTACCATTCCTCCATCATTCTCTTCTTCCTCCTCTTCCTCCATTAGAGCTTCCTTGAGGTGAGTGTGGTCTCACTCACTTTCTCTTGGTTTTTCTCTTATGCATACTCCCTATTCTTCCTCCCCTTTCTATTATTGATGATTATGTTTAGATTATGCATAATCTAGGGTTGATTGTTAGGTTTATATGAATGTATGATTTTTGGCTCCAACCCTAGGTTAGAGGATTTGGGGGGTTTCATGAAATTGGAGGTTTGGAATGTTGATTGTGCCTATAATTGCTTATGTTCATGCTTATTATCATGTTTATGCATTTAATGAAGGTTTGTACATGTTCCTAACCCCCACCATGTTCATGGAAATATTTTGGGTCTTTGACCTCATGAAAATGGAAAAGGTAATTTTTGAGTCTTTGACCTCATGATAATGGTAAAGGAAAATGATTTGGGTCTTTGGACCCTCATGGAAATGGTTTGGGGTCTTTAGACCTCATGTAAATAATCATGTTTTGGTCCCTGGACTCATGTTTTTTAGACTCTGTCTCCGGTCCTTGGACTTATGTTAATTAAGCAAGATTTTGGTCCATGGACTCGTGCTTCAAGACTTTGTCTTCGGTCCATGGACTTATGTGAAAGAAATAAATTCTTGTTTGAATCTATCACAGTTAATGGGTTAACGGTCTTATGGTCTTCAGGAACGACAGTCTCTGTGAGTCTGAGCTCAGTCTAGCCTCACAGATAAGTGGAAAGACCCCTTGGGTGTTGGCCTAAAACACTTCATGACTGACCCTGCATTTATGATTGTCATTGGATGACTAACATTGCATGTCTCTAATTGTCACTATGATTGTTTTTCTTAATTTTTCAAGTGATGTTATACTGCTTTTTATCTTGTGCTTTGCCTCCCCACACCGCACACACTGTTACCTCACTCACTGAGACGTAGTCTCATCCCACGTTATGGGAATTACTGTCAGTTGTGCAGGTTTTTGTACAGGTTGATGGCGGAAGAGCTAGAGAACTCAATTCTGAAATAAATGTCAGGGATTGTAATTGTGAATTTGAAGTTTATTAATGTAGTAATTTATTGATTTTGGTTTGGCCATGGAGGCCTTATTGTAGTTTGTTACTATATGGTGATATTATAAACTGTACTGGTATTTTGCTGAGTTTCAGGCTAACTTGCAAAATTGGGAAATGTCCAATTTTCAGGGGAAATTCTGCCGGATTTCCGGGTAAGAGTTTTATGAGCCATACACTCAAAGTGTAGGTTCGTCCCCTAGGTTCTTAATTAGGTATTAATATGGAAAATAATGATGTATGATTTTTGTGGAAGCCTAAGAAACGTTGGATTACTTAAGTGTTGCGTGATTTGTATGTCGATACACGAAATACGCGAAATAATTTCCGAAATTCGGAATAATGTTTCCAATGGACATTATTCTTGAATTGAGAAATTGGAACGTTACACTTTACAATATTAGTGATTCAATTACTAATATGCTAATCCCCAGACCACCTTAAGGCTAGTCAGGGGACTTTTCTAGCAGTTAGTGATGCCTTTTGGATACCCAATACTTTTGTTGTACCCATTAACCGCATGGATGAAACCCTTAGACCCTACCAGGACAAGTATGTTGTCGTAGTTCCCGACCACACATTTACCCTTTCCATCCAAAACCAGGGGGATACCGAGCGACCCTTAAGGAGTAGTGTGAGAATGCCCTAGACAACTTAGAAATTTCCAGGTAAGGATATCCAAACCCTATGACTAACCGCGTCAGTGGTGAACCGTACGGACTTTGGGACGTATTAAGGAACGAGTGAGATAGAGGCCACTAGTAACCGAGGGAGCTAGGGGAGTAAACCTAGGTGGACGAAGGAAACGTAGGTGTGAAACGAATTTGATAGAGGTGGAGAGCCTTAATTAGATTCCCCCATGAAATATCGTTGAAGTCTCCAAGCTAGCAAATCCATACCACAATTTTAGAGTCTAGGGAGGGGATAAACATCTTCCCAGTTGAGGTTTTATCTTTAAGGGGTGTGTAGTGTCGGGCAGAGACTTTCAAGGGTAGTTAAGGTGAGGTTAGTAACCAGGATCAGTGATAGTGCTTATGCAACTAGTGACATGGTGTAGAGAGGGTAAACAAGGGAGATAGAAGACCAATTAGGACTATCAAGGACCCTAACCAAAAAACCTTAACAAGAGCTAGAGCATCAACATAGGACTTAACCACAAGGGACTAGAGCCTCGAACTTTGGATCTAATGACTAATCAATTATAGTGGGAGTTAAACAGACTAGGAGTTAGTTGGGGCTTGGAATTTAAAGGTCATAAGAAATCCATTAGGGATGGTAAACCCTTTCATTAGGTTATAACTTTTGGTTATAGAAACCCTTTTCCGGATCTTTAGGGAGCATTTGATGTTTAATATAGTCAGATGACCCAGGGGTTGGATCACCAGTAACGACCCTTATTTAGTTGGTAGAACCAGAGTGCGT
Organism: Sesbania bispinosa; assembly: GCA_026901365.1. Lineage (NCBI taxonomy): Eukaryota > Viridiplantae > Streptophyta > Magnoliopsida > Fabales > Fabaceae > Sesbania > Sesbania bispinosa. The sequence goes on from QLOH01000428.1 coordinate 125,494, forward strand.
GGAGGTAGCCAAACTAGAATTCTTGTTGGGAATAGCATTACCCTGTCGTGAATCTCAGTATATACCACAAGCCAAACATAAGTAACTTAAAGATCCTTGGAACTTTCCTTAGAGAAGCTTAGTCCTTCGAAGACAAACCCCAGGGAGATTCCTTAGCCAGGACTGGTTTAGGTAGCTGCTTGTTGTCCTCCTGAGTCTTTTACCAAAATACAATGTGTAGGGCCTTTGGAGACTTAGGTTACAATTATTATTATGAATATAGGACAAATAAGGCCTTATAGATTAAATCAGGTACCTACCTTCAGGTAGAGTCTTCCCTCACTATCAGCTTCATAGGTACCCTAGGTATAGCCACTTGCGATGCACCTCCTAGGGAGCAATGAAAAATTTTGGAGAAGGAGTTAGTTGAGTAATGTAAAACGTTCGGGACTAGGGATGATTTAAGGGAAACTAGATGATGTCGAGTTGATCAGAGGAGATTAGGGAACCAAGTAGCTCGTAGTTCTAGGACTGATACCTTGTAAAATGGAGGTTATGACGAGAATTCAATAAGTCTAGAAACCTTTTGGTCACATGGGGTAGAATATGGGTAGTTATACAAATTCATACCAGAGTGGAAGTTGTCTAAGTAGGGGTTAAATGATGTAGGGATAGGAGTTTGATAGTGAAATTGGGGGTAATCTATCCAAGTGCACCTTAGAGTCTTGATAACCGCCTATAATTTGGGTTAGAAAAGATATGTTTAATTGGCTAGGACATGAGGAATCGAGTGATTAGTAGTCATGGAGGTCGAGCATTTCAGGGAAATATGTAGAGATTTCACTGTAGGACCTACAGCCCAGGCGCCAGGAGAGAAATTTATAAAATGGGGAGTAGGGACACCATACTAGCTCACTATATATATATATCCTTAGTGACATTATAGTAAGGTAATTAAATTTAGAATTTACAAGGAAAATTTTGAGGACAAAATTTATTTAAGGGGGGTGGAATTATAACATCCCAAAAATTAGTGCCTAGAGAATACAGCGGAAATCTTAGGCTATGAATCCCAACACAAGAAGGGAAGTTAGAAGTAAAATGAGGACTTAGGGGTTTGAGGGGGAAATAAGATAAGGGTTAGGGGATTGATTGAGAATTGTGAGTTTTAAGAGAATTAAGAAGCGAAAAACCAAATATCAAGTCCAACAGGACTGTAGAGTTAACTTAGGAGGACTCTTACTCGGTGATGGATAGGCTAGCATGAAAAAGGAGTGAGGAAGGAAGTAGACACATTGGAACTGGGGAATTAGATTGAGACGGAAGGAACTAAGCTTAAACGAATTGGCGAGAATGAAGAGGAGAGACGTGGACTCAAAATACCGGGGTAGAAACGGTGATTTTATGGAAAGGAACAAGGGAATAGAGGAGCATAGTCTCATGGACACTCAGAACCCTTAACCTTAGCATTATTGAAGTGAATTGATGATTTACATCATGGTTCATGTGAAGTGTGCCCCGTTAGGCTTCAACCAAGGTTGTTGCTTAATTTTGGGTTTTAAGCCAAATGACCTTGGTGCATTAATTTGAAAATATCTAGATTTTTAGTTGTCCAATTGAGGTGATTCCACTTGCATTAGAAAGCTAAGATCCGGGGCTTCAGTTTGATATATAATAAGATACTATTTCGATCTCATTTTAACCCCTAAACGTCCTGATAATCTCGCTCAGCCTCGCTTGAGCGAGCCTGAGCGAGAATATTAGCAGAAACAGGGAAAATGTTCAGGTTTTCTACCTCAGGTTCGCTGGATCGAGGCCTGAGCGAGAAAAACGAAAGGAAATGTTGGAATTTTCACTCAGGGCTCGCTCTACCGAGCCTGAGCGAGAGAACTCGAGTAGAACTCTATAAAAACACGGTTTGAGCTCCTTTTTCTCATTTTCTTCCATTCTTTCTTTATTTTAGAGAGAGAGGGGGTTCCTAGTGGGAGAAAGTGGTCTTGGAGCTAGGAGACAGAAGAGAGAGCCAAGGATCTCCACTCCAACCTTCCCCAACTTCTTCCCTCTTTCCTTTGAGTTTCCTTAAGGTGAGTATAACACACATGCCCACTCTCGTTCTTGCTTGAATCTCTTGAATGACCTCAATCCCTTTTTTCCCTTTCTCTAGTCATGTATGTCCTTGTATGATTGTTGATGTCAATGCTTGGTTTTTGAATGAATGCTATGATTAGGGCATGGGTTAGGGCTTATATGTTAGGGTTTCTCTAATCTGTTTCATGAGATGGGAATAATTTAACATTTCTTTAAAATTTTAATTTAGACTTATCTTGAATTGGGTGAAAGATAAAAGATGTTAATTTTTTAGGCGTTGCTACGAAATACTTCAGATCTGGATTTATTAAAGTCAAATTTTGGTATAGTAACTGCAGTCAACAAATCTAGGTCATCCAATGTAGATCGAACGACTCAGTTGCTGAGATGATATTTTCATCTCGATTTCATCATCACAACATTTGAGTCGATTAATTGACAATGATGACTGCATTAACAACCGATTGTATCAAATTCAATCTAAAATGTTTAAGCCTCCAATACTTGTATTTTACTATGTGTATTTTAAAAGACAGGAAAAAGAAATTCCTTAACCCCAATTGTACAATTTCCTTTTTTATGCTTTACAACATTAATGATTCAATTACTAATATGCTAATTGAAATATTATTTTAAATCATTCATTAAGCTAAAAGTGAAACTTCATGGAATAGGAATTATGTCAATGACTTGTGCGAAGGAGGAATTTTTTTCCTTAAAATTTATATACAATCTCCTTTTGGGAAGGGGAAAGGATTGTGGATGTTGCTGTGATTGCCCTTGAGCCTTTTGTTTGTATTCTTTTTCTCTTTTACTTCATCACATATCCTAAAAAAAGTAAAAATTTGGCCTGACATATGCAAATCTCGAGAATGATGACGCATTAGCATTTAATAACATTGCTTGAATGTTCTTCTTTTTCTTTGAAGTATTAATTGTAGTATTGACTATTTAGTAAAATCAGATAAAAATCGAAATCCGACGTTGTTTTTTTTTTTGGTGGCACAGATCTTGATGTTGCTAAGTATAAGAATATCTAAGTAAGTGAATAGAGGTACCAAAGCGGGTTGCCCCGCATTGGCCCAGCCCGCGTCGCAATTAGTCCATAAAAAATAGCTAGGGGCGAGTTGACCTGCTTTAAAAAATGGGTTAAAAGGTGCAGTTATGTGTCGTTGGTTGGTTGGTTAGCGAGCTGACCCACCATAAAATTATAACATAAAAGATCTTATAAACTCTACTAAAAAAACTTCTATAAAACAAAAAAGGGACTAAAGCTTCTCCTTTCTCTCAAGCCTCAAGCAAAGAAAAGGGGATAAGAGAAGTTGAGACGAATTAAGTAGAAGCAGCGAGGATGCCATAACATTGACGAGAGAAGCCTGTGTCTTTCCTTGCCTAAATCCTGGTTAGCTCTCGCCTGGATCTATCCCTATTTATATTTCATACATATTTTGCCTATGAATGTCGGTGTTTTTCAAAACGAAACTTTTTTTTTGTAATTTTCGTTGTTTTTCGTATTTGAGAAAAGGTTAAATGTAGGTGGGTTTCATGTTAAACTTATGAGATGAGAATAAGTTAAATATTTCTTTAAAATTTGAATCTAGACTTATCTTGAATTGGGTGAAAGATAAAAGAGGTTAATTTTTTAGGAGTTGCTACGAAATGCTTCAGATTTGGACTTGTTGAAGTCAAATTATGGTATAGTCACTGCAGTCAAAAAATCTAGGTCATCCAATGTAGATCGAACGACTCGGTTGCTGAGATGATATTTTCATCCCAATTTCATCATCACAACATTTGAGTCGATGAATTGACTGCGATGACTGCATTAACAATCGATTGTATCAAATTCAATCTAAAATGTTTAAGCCTCCAATACCTGTATTTTACTGTTGTGTATTTTATAAAACACGAAAAAGCAATACCTTAACCCCAATTGTACCATTTCTTTTTTATGCATTACAATATTAATGATTCAACTACTAATATGCTAATTCAAGTATTATTTTAAATCATTCATGAAGCTAAAAGTGAAACTTCATGGAATAGGAATTATGTTAATGACTTGTGTGAAGGAGGAATTTTTTTTCCTTAAAATTTATATACAATCTCTTTTTCTTCCAAGAGCTTCTCAAAACTCCATTAATGGCTTCTGAAGCTATTGAGACAATTCTATTGGCTATTACAAAAGGTGACCTCTTAGCTCGGGACGATACTGTCTACGTCCCTGAACCTGATAATGTTGAAGAAAAGATTGCTATTTGGAATTCCCAGGTACTCATTCCTTATTCCATCAGGAAAAAGAACTTTACTTTCTTACGTCCATATTCTCCAGTTTCTTCTCTTACTCTTTATGATGAATTATTTCCGAGTTACAAAGAAGAAAAAATTCATGCTTTCAAGTCTAAATTCGAATTGACCATCTAGAAAACATTTATGACATTTTTCGAGCAACTCCACCTTCTCGAAAAGATTCTTATATCATGTGGTTGAATAGAATTGAAGGTACCATGGGTTCCTTGTGGAAGCAATTGGGTGTCTTTGATCTTATTCAACTTAGTAAATATGATCTTAGTCTTGACCATACTCTCATTCTTTCCTCCTTTCTTTTCTGGGAAAGAACCACTAATTCTTTTCATTTTCCTTATGGCATGCTCACTCCCACTTTGTTCGATATTGCTGCCATAACCGGCCTTCGACCTGAAGGCCAACTTGTTCTTCCTTTCATGAAGGTTCCGGAACCTCATGTTGAGCCTTGTCGGGATAAGTTAACTTAAACCCATTTCATCCAACTCAATGCCAAATCTGGTAAAGTCACTGAGAAAGAGCATGTTGCCTTTCTCATGGTTTGGCTTTCAGCTTATGTTTTCTGTTCTCGATCCAACCAAGTTCCAAAATCCTATCTTCCCCTTGCTCAGATGTTGGCCAAGGGTATTCGAATGGATTTAAGTAGATGTCTTTTGGCCAATGTCTATGACATGCTGTCTGAGGCCATTTTTGCTCTAAAAATAAAAGAACCAGTTCGAAATTTTTGTGGCCCTTTCTGGTTTCTTCAACTTTGGCTAAATGCCATTTTCGAAGACAAATTCGAAAGTTCTGAACCCTCAGACTCGAATCTTCCTTCTTCTATTGAAGGTTTCAGACTTTCTTTCCTTACTCCTTCCTCTAAAAAGAATCGTTTGGAGTCATTCAAAGCGTACTTCTCTTCCTTCCTAAAAATAAAAAAACATACTCCTCAACTTGCACCTTTCTCTTCGAGAACTCGAGGACCTGAGTGGTTTACTCGAAAATTCCCTCGTGACACTCCGGGTGCACAATCTGAAAGTTTAGAAATTTGGAAGCAGTTCTTATCTTATGATCTCATATACTGTGGCTTTCAATTGAAAGATTTCAAAGTCTTCCAGTACCAACCTCAATTGGTAGCTCATCAATTTGGGCTAAGCCAATTTCGACTAACACCTTGCTATATTTCCAAATCCCAAATCCTGATAGAAGACATGGTGAATGGCGAAGAGGGCTTCAATGACTTAGAAAATAAAAAAAGGGTGAAAAACCCTTATCTTTATCCCCAGTTCCTTTCGAGCTTTCCTATTACTGCACATTGTCTTTCGAGGAATGGTGGTCACATTATTATAATTCTATTCAAGTTGATGAAGCCACCTGCTTTACAAGACTAACAAAAGACATTGCTTATACGCAGAAATCAACCAAAAAGACTAAAGGTACGCATATCAAAGAAATTGAAGCTTTCGAGAAATATTTTCATGTGTTCTATATTCCCAATAATATTCATAGAACTATTTCTGAAGCAGCCCTTTCTTTAAAAGAAAAAATTTCCTTGAATCAACAAAATTTCAAACTTGTTAATCCCGAAGGCAAAACTATTTTCGAAAAATATTGTCCAAAGTTTCCTCCTTTACCAACAGCAAAATTTGGTTTGGCAAAAAGTTTATATTGTCCTTAATGGACTAGACCTGTAACTCCTAATCTTCTTTTTAATCATCTCAAACCTCTTGCAAAAAGAGTTACTTTAACTAAATATACTTTGGACAAATACCCTTTCATACCTCATTTGGATATAGAACATGTGAGAATAGTTTCTAAGAACTTCATGGTTCAAGGTAATAACATAAACATTTCTTTTCTTTTTCTAACTTATCCCAATCTTATACTTACAAGTTTCTTTTCTTTTCCAGCTCAAGAGTGCAAGCTCTCGAAGGATGCTGAAGAAGACTGGGAAAGTGACAAAGAGGAAGAAAAGAAATCTAAGAAAAGGAAGGCTCCATCCTTTTCTCAAAAACCCTCTGTAAGTTTTGTTTCGGAAATCTGAACTTATTTAGATTTAGATTTCGAAACATAACTTCTTATTCCTTTATCTTTTTCCAGACTGCTGCTCCTAAATCTCGAAAGAAAACTAAGTCCAGTAAGGTCAAAAAAAATAACGAACCTTCGGATAAAAGTCAATCTGCTTCTGTGAGTAAGAAGGAAAAAGAAGATGATTCTAATTCTTCCAAGAAGAAGACAGTAAAGGATCAAGAGAAGAGTCAATCTGAAAAATCTGATGAACAATCTCTCTCAAAGGTGTTTTCGAATTCTCTTGTTAATTTCAAAATCTTAATAGAATTCGAAGAATCTAACTATTCTTTTCTTTTAACAGGAAAGCACTCCTGAACAAAAAATTATCTCTTTGAGAGAAAAAGTACAAAGAAAGAAAAGAAAACTCCCAAACAAAAAATTCTTTCTGTAATTCCAACAGGGAAAACCATTGGAGCTGTAAGTTTCAATTTTCCTCTTATCTTTTAATATTATCTTTGAAACTTTTCTTTTCAAAATTCTGTTTTTGAAATCTGTTTTCTTTAATTTAAATCATTCATGAAGCTAAAATTGAAACTTCATGCAATAGGAATTATGCCAATGACTTGTGTGAAGGAGGAATTTTTTCCTTAAAATTTATATACAATCTCCTTTTGGGAAGGGGAAAGGATTGTGGATGTTACTGTGATTGCCCTTAAGCTTCTTGTTTGTATTCTTTTTCTCTATTACTTTTATCACATATCTCAAAAAAAAATTGGCCTGACATATGCACATCTCGAGAATAATGACACGTTAGCATTTAATAACATTGCTTGAAAGTTCTTCTTTTTCTTTGAAGTATTTATTATAGTATTGACTATTTAGTGAATACAAATAAAAATTCAAATCTGACATTATTTTTTTGGGGGGGGGGATGGCACAGATCTTGATGTTGCTAAGTATAAGAATAAATAACTGAGTGAATAGAGGTACTGTAACATCCCTCTCTTTTCAGAATTTGTTGTGGCCTTTGAGGCTCTTGAGTTACCTTGAGTGTCTATATATATACATATATATATATACACACACACACACATATATATATATATATAAATTGTACTGGTTATTTTTCTGAGTTTCAGGTTAGATTTTGATTCTTGGGGAATATCCGATGTTTAGGGGAAAACATGGTGGTTTTTTAATCTAGCCTTCTCTTGAATTGGGTGAAAGATAAAAGAGGTTAATTTTTTAGGCGTTACTACGAAATGCTTCAGATCTGGATTTGTTGAAGTCAAATTTTGGTATAGTCACTGCAGTCAACAAATCTAGGTCATCAGATGTAGATCGAACGACTCAGTTGTTGAGATTATATTTTCGTCCTGATTTCATCATCACAACATTTGAGTCGATTAATTGACTGCGATGACTGTATTAACAACCGATTGTATCAAATTCAATCTAAAATGTTTAAGCTTCCAATACCTGTATTTTACTATTGTGAATTTTATAAGACAGGAAAAAGCAATTCCTTAACCCCAATTGTACCATTTCCTTTTTTATGCTTTACAATATTAATTATTCAATTACTAATATGATAATTCAAGTATTATTTTAAATCATTCATGAAGCTAAAAGTGAAACTTCATGGAAGAGGAATTATGTCAATGACTTGTGTGAAGGAAGAATTTTTTTTGCTTAAAATTTATATACAATCTCCTTTTGGGAAGGAGAAAGGATTGTGGATGTTACAGTGATTGCCCATGAGCCTCGTGTTTGTATTCTTTTTCTCTTTTACTTTCATCACATATCTCAAAAATAAAAAAATTTCCTGACATATGCAAATCTCGAGAATGATGACGCGTAGTATTTAATAACATTGCTTGAAAGTTCTTCTTTTTCTTTGAAGTATTAATTATAGTATTGACTATTTAGTGAAATCAGATAAAAATTGAAATCCGACGTTATTTTTTTTTGGGGGTGGCACATATCTTGATGTTGCTAAGTATAAGAATAACTAAGTGAGTGAATCGAGGTACCAAAGTAGGTTGCCCCGCATTGGGCCACTCGCGTCGCAATTAGTCCACAAAAAACAGCTAGGGGCGAGATGACCTGCTTTAAAAAATGGTTTAAAAGGTGCAGTTCACCTTATATATGTGTCGTTGGTTGGTTGGTTAGCGAGCTGACCCACCATAAAATTATAACATAAAAAATCTTATAAACTCTCTACTAAAAAAACTTCTATAAAACAAAAAAGGGACTAAAGCTTCTCCTTTCTCTCAAGCCTCAAGCAAAGAAAAAGGGACAAGAGAAGTTGAGACGAATTAAGTAGAAGCAACGAGGATGCCATAACATTGACAAGAGAAGCCTGTGTCTTTCTTTGCCTCAATCCTTGTTATCTCTCGCCTGGATCTATCCCTATTTTAATTTGTACATATTTTTGCCTATGAATAATATGAAACCTTTTTTTTTTCGTAATTTTCGTATTTGAAAAAAGGTCAAATATAGGTGGGTTGCATGATAAACATATGAGATGGGAATAAGTTGAATATTTCTTTAAATTTCTAATCTAGCCTTATCTTGAATTGGATGAAAGATAAATGAGGTTAATTTTTTAGGTGTTGCTACGAAATGCTTCAGATCTTGAATTGTTGAAGTCAAATTTTGGTCTAGTCACTACAGTCAACAAATCTAGGTCATCCAATGTAGATCGAACGACTCAGTTGATGAGATGATATTTTCATCCCGATTTCATCATCACAACATTTGAGTCGATTAATTGACTGTGTTGACTGCATTAACAATCAATTGTATCAAATTCAATAAAAAATGTTTAAGCCTCCAATACCTGTATTTTACTGTTGTGTATTTTATCAAACAGGAAAAAGCAATACTTTAACCCCAATTGTACCATTTCCGTTTTTATGCTTTACAATATTAATGATTCAATTACTAATATGCTAATTCAAGTATTATTTTAAATCATTCATGAAGCTAAAAGTGAAACTTCATTGAATAGGAATTATGTCAATGACTTGTGTGAAGGAGGAATATTTTTCCTTAAAATTTATATACAATTTCCTTTTGAGAAAGGAAAAGGATTGTGGATGTTGCTGTGATTGCCCTTGAGCCTCATGTTTGTATGCTTTTTCTCTTTTACTTTCATCACATATCTAAAAAAAATTTCGGCCTGACATATGCAAGTCTCGAGAATGATGACACGTTAGAATTTAATAACATTGGTTGAAAAATCTTCTTTTCTTTGAAGTATTAATTATAGTATTGACTATTTAGTGAAATCAGATAAAAATTGAAATCCGACATTATTTTTTTTTGGGTGGCACAGATCTTGATATTGCTAAGTATAAGAATAACTAAGTGAGTGAATAGAGGTTCCAAAGCGGGTTGCCCCGCATTAGCCCAGCTCGCTTTGCAATTAGTCCACAAAAAACAGTTAGGGGCGAGTTGACCTGCTTTGAAAAATGGGTTAAAAGGTGCAGTTCACCTTATATATGTGTCGTTGGTTGGTTGGTTAGCGAGATGACCCACCATAAAATTATAACATAAAAAATCTTATAAACTCTCTACTAAAAAAACTTCTATAAAACAAAAAAGGGACTAAAGCTTCTCCTTTCTCTCAAGCCTCAAGCAAAGAAAAGGGGACAAGAGAAGGTGAGACGAATTAAGTAGAAGCAGCGAGGATGCCATAACATTAATGAGAGAAGCCTGTGTCTTTCCTTGCCTCAATGCTTGTTATCTCTCGCCTTGATCTATCCCTATTTAAATTTCATACATATTTTTGCCTATGAATGTCGGTGTTTTTCAAAACGAAACTTTTTTTTCGTAATTTTCGTTGTTTTTCGTATTTGAAAAAAGGTCAAATGTAGGTGGGTTGCATGTTAAACATATGAGATGGGAATAAGTTGAATATTTCTTTAAAATTCTAATATAGCCTTATCTTGAATTGGATGAGAGACAAAAGAGGTTAATTTTTTAGGCGTTGCTACGAAATGCTTCAGATCTGGATTTGCTGAAGTCAAATTTTGGTATAGTCACTGCAATCAACAAATCTAGGTCATCCAATGTAGATCGAATGACTCAGTTGCTGAGATGATATTTTCATCCCGATTTCATCATCACAACGTTTGAGTCGATTAATTGACTGCGATGACTGCATTAACAATCGATTGTATCAAATTCAATCTAAAATGTTTAAGCCTCCAATACCTGTATTTTACTATTGTGTATTTTATAAGACAGGAAAAAGCAATACCTTAACCCCAATTGTACCATTTCCTTTTTTATGCTTTATAATATTAATGATTCAATTACTAATAAGCTAATTCAAGTATAATTTTAAATCATTAATGAAGCTAAAAGTGAAACTTCATTGAATAGGAATTATGTCAATGACTTGTGTGAAGGAGGAATATTTTTCCATAAAATTAATATACAATCTCCTTTTGGGAATGGGAAAGGATTGTGGATGTTGCAGTGATTGTCCTTGAGCCTCGTGTTTGAATTCTTTTTCTCTTTTACTTTCATCGCATATCTAAAAAAAATTGGCTTGACATATGCAAGTCTCGAGAATGATGACGCGTTAGCATTTAATAACATTGCTTGAAAGTTCTTCTTTTTCTTTGAATTATTAATTATAGTATTGACTATTTAGTGAAATCAGATAAAAATTGAAATCCGCCGTTATTTTGTTTGGGGGGTGGCACAGATCTTGATGTTGCTAAGTATAAGAATAACTAAGTGAGTGAATAGACGTACCAAAGCGGGTTACCCCGCATTGGCCTAGACCGCGTCGCAATTAGTCCACAAAAAACAACTGGGGGCAAGTTGACCTGCTTTAAATAATGGCTTAAAAGGTGCAGTTCACCTTATATATGTGTCGTTGGTTGGTTGGTTAGCGAGCTGACCCACCATCAAATTATAACATAAAAAATCTTATAACTCTCTACTAAAAAAAAATTCTGTAAAAAGGAACTAAAGCTTCTCCTTTCTCTTAAGCCTTAAGCAAAGAAAATGGGACAAGAGAAGTTGAGACGAATTAAGAAGAAGCAGCGAGGACGCCATAGCATTGACGAGAGAAGCCTGTGTCTTTCCTTGCTTCAATCCTGGTAAGCTGTCGCCTGGATCTATCCCTATTTTAATTTCATACACATTTCTGCCTATGAATGTCGGTGTTTTTCCATACGAAACTTTTTTTTTGTAATTATCTTTGTTTTTCGTATTTGAAAAAAGGTCAAATGTACGTGGGTTGCATGTTAAACATATGAGATGGGAATAATTTGAATATTTCTTTAAAATTTAAATCTAGCTTTATCTTGAATTGGGTGAAAGATAAAAGTAGTTAATTTTTTAGGCGTCACTACGTAATGCTTCAGATTTGGTTTTGTTGAAGTCAAATTTTTGTATAGTCACTGCAATCAACAAATCTAGGTCATCCAGTGTAGATCGAACGACTAAGTTGCTGAGATGATATTTTCATCCTGATTTCATCATCACAACATTTGAGTCGATTAATTGACTGCGATCACTGCATTAACAACCGATTATATCAAATTCAATCTAAAATGTTTAAGCCTCCAATACCTGTATTTTACTATTGTGTATTTTATAAGACAAGAAAAACCAATTCCTTAACTCCAATTGTACCATTTCCTTTTTTATGCTTTACAATATTAATGATTCAACTACTAATATGCTAATTCAAGTATTATTTTAAATCATTCATGAAGTTAAAAGAGAAACTTCATGGAATAGGGATTATGTCAACGACTTGTGTGAAGGAGGAATTTTTTTTCCTTAAAAATTATATACAATCTTCTTTTAGGAAGGGGAAAGGATTGTGGATGTTGTTGTGATTGCCCTTGAGCCTCTTGTAGTCTTATTTGTATTCTTTTTGTCTTTTACTTTTATGACATTTCTAAAAAAAAAAATTGGCCTGATATATGCACATCTCGAGAATGATGACGCGTTAGCATTTAATAACATTGCTTGAAAGTTCTTATTTTTCTATGAAGTATTAATTATAGTATTGACTATTTAGTGAAATCAGATAAAAATTGAAATCCGACGTTATTTTGTTTGGGCGGTGGCACAGATCTTAATGTTGTTAAGTATAAGAATAATTAAGTGAGTTAATAGAGGTACCAAAGCGGGTTGCCCCGCATTGGGCCAGCCCGCGTCGGAATTAGTCCACAAAAAACAGCTAGGGGCGAGTTGACCTGCTTTAAAAAATGGGTTAAAAAGTGCAGTTCACCTTATATATGTGTCGTTGGTTGGTTGGCTAGCGAGCTGACCTACCATAAAATTATAACATAAAAAATCTTATAACTCTCTACTAAAAAAATTCTGTAAAACAAAAAAGGGACTAAAGCTTCTCCTTTCTCTCAAGCGTCAAGTAAAGAAAAGGGGACAAGAGAAGTTGAGACGAATTAAGAAGAAGCAGCGAGGACGCCATAGCATTAACGAGATAAGCCTGTGCTTTCCTTGCCTCAATCCCGGTAAGCTCTCGCCTGGATCTATTCCCTATTTTAATTTCATACATATTTTTGCCTATGAATGTCGGTGTTTTTCAATATGAAACTTTTATTTCGTAATTTTCGTTGTTTTTAGTAATTGAAAAAAGGTCAAATGTAGGTGGGTTGCATGTTAAACATATGAGATGGGAAAATTTTTAATATTTATCTAAAATTTGAATCTAGCCTTATCTTGAATTGGTTGGAAGATAAAATAGGTTAATTTTTTAGGCGTTGCTACGAAATGCTTCAGATTTGGTTTTGTTGAAGTCAAATTTGGTATAGTCACTGCAATCAACAAATCTAGGTCATCCAATGTAGATCGAATGACTCAGTTGCTGAAATGATATTTTCATCCTGATTTCATCATCACAACGTTTGAGTCGATTAATTGACTGCGATGACTGCATTAACAATCGATGGTATCAAATTCAATCTAAAATGCTTAAGCCTCCAATACCTGTATTTTACTATTGTGTATTTTATAAGACAGGAAAAAGCAATACCTTAACCCCAATTGTACCATTTTCTTTTTTATGCTTTACAATATTAATGATTCAATTACTAATATGCTAATTCAAGTATAATTTTAAATCATTCATGAAGCTAAAAGTGAAACTTCATTGAATAGGAATTATGTCAATGACTTGTGTGAAGGAGGAATATTTTTCCTTAAAATTTATATATCATATCCTTTTGGGAATGGGAAAGGATTGTGGATGTTGTTGTGATTGTCCTTGAGCCTCGTGTTTGTATTCTTTTTCTCTTTTGCTTTCATCACTTATCTAAAAAAAATTTGGCCTGACATGTGCAAGTCTCGAGAATGATGACGAGTTAGCATTTAATAACATTGCTTGAAAGTTCTTCTCTTTCTTTGAAGTATTAATTATAGTATTGACTATTTAGTGAAACTAGATAAAAATTGAAATCCGCCGTTATTTTGTTTCGGGGGTGGCACAAATCGTAATGATGTTAAGCATCTGAATAACTAAGTGAGTGAATAGAGGAACCAAAGCGGGTTGCCCCGCATTGGCCCACTCGTGTCGCCATTAGTAAAAAAAAAACACTTGGCGGCGAGTCGACCCGCTTTAAAAAATGGATTAAAAGGTGCAGTTCAACATATATATGTGTCGTTGGTTGGTTGGTTAGCGAGCTAATCAACCATAAAATTATAACATAAAAAATCTTATAAACTATCTACTAAAAAAACTTCTATAAAACAAAAAAGGGACTAAAGCTTCTCCTTTCTCTCAAGCCTCAAGCAAAGAAGAGGGGACAAGAGAAGTTGAGACAAGAAGAAGCAGCAAGGACGCCATAACATTGACGAGAGAAGCCTGTGTCTTTGCTTGCCTCAATCCTGGTAAGGTCTCGCCTAGATCTATCCCTATTTTAATTTCATACACATTTTTGCCTATGAATGTCAGTGTTTTTTCAATACGAAACTTTTTTTCGTAATTATCTTTGTTTTTCGTATTTGAAAAAAGGTCAAATGTACGTGGGTTGCATGTTAAACATATGAGATGGGAATAATTTGAATATTTCTTTAAAATTTAAATCTAGCCTTATCTTGAATTGGGTGAAAGATAAAAGTGGTTAATTTTTTAGGCGTTGCTACGTAATGCTTCAGATTTGGTTTTGTTGAAGTCAAATTTTTGTATAGTCACTGCAATCAACAAATTTAGGTCATCCAGTGTAGATCGAACGACTCAGTTGCTGAGATGATATTTTCATCCCGATTTCATCATCACAACATTTGAGTCGATTAATTGAATGCGAACACTGCATTAACAACCGATTGTCTCAAATTCAATCTAAAATGTTTAAGCCTCCAATACATGTATTTTACTATTGTGTATTTTATAAGATAGGAAAAACCAATTCCTTAACTCCAATTGTACCATTTCCTTTTTTATGCTTTACAATATTAATCATTCAACTACTAATATGCTAATTCAAGTATTATTTTAAATCATTCATGATGCCAAAAGAGAAACTTCATGGACAAGGGATTATGTCAACGACTTGTGTGAAGGAGGATTTTTTTCCTTAAAAATTATATACAATCTCCTTTTGGGAAGGGGAAAGGATTGTGGATGTTGTTGTGATTGCCCTTGAGCCTCTTGTAGTCTTGTTTGTATTCTTTTTCTCTTTTACTTTTATCACATATCTAAAAAAAAATTTGCCTGACATATGCACATCTCGAGAATGATGACGCGTTAGCATTTAATAACATTGCTTGAAAGTTCTTCTTTTTCTTTGAAGTATTTATTATAGTATTGATTATTTAGTGAAATCAGATAAAAATTGAAATCCGACGTTATTTTTTTTGGGGGTGGCACAGATCTTGATGTTGCTAAGTACAAGAATAATTAAGTGAGTGAATAGAGGTACCAAAGCGGGTTGCCCCGCTTTGGTCCAGCCCGCGCCATAATTAGTCCACAAAAAACAACTAGGGGCGAGTTGACCTACTTTAAAAAAATGGGTTAAGAGGTGCAGTTCACCTTATATATGTGTCGTTGGTTGGTTGGCTAGCGAGCTGACCCACCATCAAATATAACATAAAAAATCTTATAACTCCACTAAAAAATTACTTCTCTAAAACAAAAAAGGACTAAAGCTTCTCCTTTCTCTCAAGCGTCAAGCAAAGAAAAGGGGACAAGAGAAGTTGAGACGAATTAAGAAGAAGCAGCGAGGACGCCATAGCGTTGACGAGAGAAGAGTGCGTCCTTCCTTGCCTCAATCCTGGTAAGTTCTCGCTTGGATCTACCCCTATTTTAATTTCATACATATTTTTGCCTATGAATGTCGGTGTTTTTCAATATGAAACTTTTTTTTCGTAATTTTCGTTGTTTTTAGTATTTGAAAAAAGGTCAAATGTAGGTGGGTTGCATGTTAAACATATGAGATGGGAAAATTTTGAATATTTATCAAAAATTTGAATCTAGCCTTATCTTGAATTGGTTGAAAGATAAAAGAGGTTAATTTTTTAGGCGTTGCTACGAAATGCTTCAAATTTGGTTTTGTTGAAGTCAAATTTTGGTATAGTCACTGTAGTCAACAAATCTAGGTCATCCAGTGTAGATCGAATGACTCAGTTGCTGAGATGATATTTTCATACCGATTTCATCATCACAACATTTGAGTCGATTAATTGACTGCGATGACTGCATTAACAACCGATTGTATGAAATTCAATCTAAAATGTTTAAGCCTGCAATACCTGTATTTTACTGTTGTGTATTTTATAAAACAGGAAAAAGCAACACCTTAACCCCAATTGTACCATTTCCTTTTTTATGCTTTACAATATTAATGATTCAATTACTAATATGCTAATTCAAGTATTATTTTAAATCATTCATGAAGCTAAAAGTGAAAGTTCATTGCATAGGAATTATGTCAATGACTTGTGTGAAGGAGGAATATTTTTCCTTAAAATTTATATACAATCTCCTTTTGGGAAAGGGAAAGGATTGTGGATGTTGTTGTGATTGCCCTTGAGCCCCATGTTTGTATTCTTTTTCTCTTTTACTTTCATCACATATCAAAAAAAAATTTTGCCCTGACATATGCAAGTCTCGAGAATGATGACGCGTTAGTATTTAATAACATTGCTTGAACGTTCTTCTTTTTCTTTGAAGTATTAATTATAGTATTGACTATTTAGTGAAATCAGATAAAAATTGAAATCTGAGGTTATTTTTTTTTTGGGTGGCACAGATCTTGATGTTGCTAAGGATGAGAATAACTAAGTGAGTGAATATAGGTTCCAAAGCGGGTTGCCCCGCATTGGCCCAGCCCGCGTCGCAATTAGTCCACAAAAAAGAGCTGGGGGCGAGTTGACCTGCTTTAAAAATTGGGTTAAAAGGTGCAGTTCACCTTATATATGTGTCGTTGGTTGGTTGGTTAGCGAGCTGACCCACCATAAAATTATAACATAAAAAATCTTATAAACCCTACTAATAAAACTTCTATAAAAAAAGGGGGACTAAAGCTTCTCCTTTCTCTCAAGCCTCAAGAAAAGAAAAGGGTACAAGAGAAGTTAAGACGAATTAAGTAGAAATAGCGAGGATGCCATAACATTGATGAGAGAAGCCTGTGTCTTTCCTTGCCTCAATCCTTGTTATCTCTCGCCTGGATCTATCCCTATTTTAATTTCATACATATTTTTGCCTATGAAAGTTGGTGTTTTTCAATACGAAACTTTTTTTTCGTAATTTTCATTGTTTTTCGTATTTAAAAAAAATGTCAAATGTAGGTGTGTTGCATGTTAAACATATCAGATGGGAATAAGTTGAATATTTCTTTAAAATTCTAATCTAGCCTTATCTTGAATTTGATGAAAGATAAAAAGGTTAATTTTTTAGGCGTTGCTACGAAATGCTTCAGATCTGGATTTGTTGAAGTCAAATTTTGTTATAGTCACTGCAATCAACATATCTAGGTCATCCAATGTAGATCGAACGACTCAGTTTCTGAGATGATATTTTCATCCCGATTTCATCATCACAACGTTTGAGTCGATTAATTGACTGCGATGACTGCATTAACAATCGATTGTATCAAATTCAATCTAAAATGTTTAAGCCTCCAATACCTATATTTTACTATTGTGTATTTTATAAGACAGGAAAAAGCAATACCTTAACCCCAATTGTACCATTTCCTCTTTTATGCTTTACAATATTAATGATTCAATTACTAATATGCTAATTCAAGTATAATTTTAAATCATTAATGAAGCTAAAAGTGAAACTTCATTGAATAGGAATTATGTCAATGACTTGTGTGAAGGAGGAATATTTTTCCTTAAAATTTATATTCAATCTCCTTTTGGGAATGGGAAAGGATTGTGGATGTTGCTGTGATTGTCCTTGAGCCTCGTGTTTGTATTCATTTTCTCTTTTACTTTCATCACATAACTAAAAAAAATTTGGCCTGACATATGCAAGTCTTGACAATGATGACGCGTTAGCATTTAATAACATTGCTTGAAAGTTCTTCTTTTTCTTTGAAGTATTAATTATAGTATTGACTATTTAGTGAAACCAGATAAAAATTGAAATCCGCCGTTATTTTGTTTAGGGGGTGGCACAGATCTTGATGTTACTAAGCATAAGAATAACAAACTGAGTGAATAGAGGTACCAAAGCGGGTTGCCCCGCATTGGCCCACTCGTGTCGCAATTAGTCCTAAAAAAACAGTTGGCCGTGAGTCGACCTGCTTTAATAAATGGATTAAAAGGTGTAGTTCAACATATATATGTGTCGTTGGTTGGTTGGTTAGCCAGCTGACCCACCATAAAATTATAACATAAAAAATCTTATATAACTATCTACTAAAAAAACTTCTATGAAACAAAAAAGGGACTAAAGCTTCTCCTTTCTCTCAAGCCTCAAGCAAAGAAAAGGGGACAAGAGAAGTTGAGACAAGAAGAAGCAGCGAGGACGCCATAGCATTGACGAGAGAAGCCTGTGTCTTTCCTTGCCTCAATCCTGGTAAGCTCTCACCTGGATCTATCCCTATTTTAATTTCATACACATTTTTTCCTATGAATGTCGGTGTTTTTCAATACAAAACTTTTTTTTTCGTAATTTTCTTTTTTTTTTCATATTTGAAAAAAGGTCAAATGTATGTGGGTTGCATGTTAAACATATGACATGGGAATAATTTGAATATTTCTTTAAAATTTAAATCTAACCTTATCTTGAATTGGGTGAAAGATAAAAGTGGTTAATTTTTTAGGCGTTGCTACGTTATGCTTCAGATTTGGTTTTGTTGAAGTCAAATTTTGGTATAGTCACTGCAGTCAACAAATATAGGTCATCCAGTGTAGACCGAACGACTCAGTTGCTGAGATGATATTTTCATCCCGATTTCATCATCACAACATTTGAGTCGATTAATTGACTGCGATGACTGCATTAACAACCGATTGTATCAAATTCAATCTAAAATGTTTAAGCCTCCAATACCTGTATTTTACTATTGTGTATTTTATAAGACAGGAAAAACCAATTCCTTAACCCCAATTGTACCATTTCCTTTTTTATGCTTTACAATATTAATGATTCAACTACTAATATGCTAATTCAAGTATTATTTTAAATCATTCATGAAGGTAAAAGTGAAACTTCATGGAATAGGAATTATGTCAATGACTTGTGTGAAGGAGTAATTTTTTTCCTTAAAATTTATATACAATCTCCTTTTGGGAAGGGGAAAGGATTGTGGATGTTGTTGTGATTGCCCTTGAGCCTCTTGTAGTCTTGGTTGTATTCTTTTTCTCTTTTACTTTTATCACATATCTCAAAGAAAAAATTGGCCTGACATATGCACATCTCGAGAATGATGACGCGTTAGCATTTAATAATATTGCTTGAAAATTCTTATTTTTCTTTGAAGTATTTATTATAGTATTGACTATTTAGTGAAATCAGATAAAAATTGAAATCCAACGTTATTTTTTTTTGGGGGTGGCACAGATCTTGATGTTGCTAAGTATAGGAATAATTAAGTGAGTGAATAGAGGTACCAAAGCGGGTTGTCCCGCATTGGCCCAGCCCGCATCGCAATTAGTCCACTAAAAACAGCTCGGGGCGAGTTGACCTGCTTTAAAAAATGGGTTAAAAGGTGCAATTTGTAACGTCCTAATTCCTCAATTCGAGAATAAGTGTCCGTTGAAAACACTATTACGAATTTCTGGAATTATTTCGCGCCATTTCGTGTATCGGCATACAAACACAATTGCCTAAACAGTCCAACGTATGCTTAGGCTACCTCAACATTCAATAACACTATTCTGAAACATTCCCTTAAGAAAGACAGGGAGGGACCCACACTTGGCGTGTTTAAGGTTCATAAAACTCCTGCCAGAAATCCTGTAACGTCCAAATTTCTAAATTCAGAAATAATGCCTGTTGGGAGCACTATTTCCAAATTCGTGAAATCATTTCGTTCATTTCGCATATCGATATGCAACATAATGGCTTGAGTAACCCAACAATTACTAAGCTCCAAACATTACATACATAAATCAAAGAATACCAATACAAGTTTGCCATCAAGGCTCCAACTCAATGCATTAAGTAACTTCATGAATTCCTAAGAACATCCTAATTAATATCGGTAATAGTTCTAATCAATGTTAAACACATCAAACATAACCAGACATCAAGCTATTATCGTCAATGAGTCTTCTACTGCTCGTCACTATCCTGTAGAGTATCCTGTATATCTGAATTATTGTTCCCATGGAATGGGGTGAGACCAACGTCCCAGTGAGTGTGACAAGTGTGTGCAGTGTGGGGGAGAACAACCAAGAACCACCACAATATACATATTAATTCGAGAAACATAAATGAAGGCAATTATCATACTCCTCAAATAACTATTACAATCAGCAATAACTTCATACCCATCAAACACAACACAATCAAAATAATAAAACTTATAAATGCATGTATGTGAAGTGTTGTAACCCGACACCCGGGGTCTTTTCACCGTTACATGATTGAGCGCGCTCGGCCTGAGAATCCAAGGACCGTCGTCCAGGGAAACCTGAAATTAAGTCTTAGCTGAACATGATGCACACATTGATTCATTTATTTTTCATGATTGAGGCCTCCCCATCTTCCCCTTGGCCGGGAGGTCGATGAGTTCACCTCGTCTTGCTTAAACATGATTGCCGAAGGCCTGAGATGGTCCGAGGACCCTGTGATAGCCCGGAGGCTCTATTATGGCTATAAGCCCTGTGATATCTTAACTCATAATTTGTAACTGTGATGGCCAAAGGCTCTTGATTACATAATAGTATGCTCAATAGTTCATGACTGTGATTTCTTAAATTCATAATTCCATGGCTGTAATGGCCAAAGGCCCATGATTTCAGAATAACATAATCAAAGTTCATCATACATAATCATCCAAGTCATCTATCCTATGTTTTTGCAAATCAATACATCCAATCATCAATACATTCATATTTCCTAAGTTTGTGTCACATATACATCAGTAATTCAAGAAAAAATGGGTGAGGAGAATGGGGATCATATTCTGAACACAACAATAACAAACAAGTGAGAATCACACCCACCTGAGAGTCGAGAAAACGGAGGAAGAACGAAGAATGGAGGGCCTTGATGGGGGAAAGATTGATGCAAGACTCGTTCTTGATGAGTAGAAATCGTTCTTGGCCTTTGCTGGGACTTTCTCTCACTAGAACCACTCTCTCTTTCTCTCTGAAAATATGAAAAAACGGAAGGAAGAACTGACTGAAACCGTCCAAGAACGTGTTTTAAAAAATGCTGGAAACTGCCACTCGCTTAAGCGATCCAAATTCGCTTAAGCGAGTTGCCCAAATTCTCCTTGTCCCCGTGCAATTCTCTTAAGCGAAAAACAGAGTATTTTGGGTTGTTCTCTGGACGAAATTCGCTTAAGCGAATTGGGATTCGCTTAAGCGAATTTGACAGCTCACAGAACTGCGGTTTTCATCAAAAACCTATCATATAACCTATCAAACTGAAGCTCCGGAAATAAGCTTTCTAATGAGAGTGGAATCACCTCAATCAGACATCTACAACTCTAGATATTTGCAATTTAGTGCACCAAGGTCATTAGGCTTAAAACCTAAATCAAGCAACAACCTTAGTTTTTGCCTCTTAAGCTTTTCCTTATCCATCTACATTCAAATTCGAATTCGAATCTTATATTTAAACATTATCCTAAACTTGATATTACTCTCTTATCTCTATTTCTTGTGATGCTATCATTCCTATTTTGAAATATGATCTTTAAATTAAAATGCTAAAGCATATATCTTTCCTGAGGATATCCCAATCGGTTCTGATATTATTATATTAATATTAGTAATATAATAACTACTATATTTATAACAATTAAGGTTAATTGAAATATTAATAATATAATTTATCTTCTAATAATTTTATTATTATCTTGTTATATTAATAACAATTATTATATCTTCTAATATCAAATTCCATATCTCTCTTTTAGTATTCATATTATCGTGCCATTATTATATCATTAATATTATAATATTATTTTATTTATAGTTACTGTTATTATTATAAAGATTCTCTTTTCATCACCAATATTATCGAAATACAAATATAAGTATTTTAATTTTATTATCATTATTATTTTTGTTACAATTTTAGATTTCTAAATTTTTGGGATGTTACAAATCCGGCAGAGTCTCCCCTGAAAACTGGACGTTTCCCAATTTCCAGATCCACCTGAAATCCAGCAAAACACCAGTACAGTTCATAATAACATAAGCATTAATCCATTTCAGTAATAAGAAGCCTTCGTGGCCAAACCCAACATTCACATCGATCTCTTAAAATAATACAGTCCAATAACCTAAAAGCATAAACATATATACACAATTCTTAATTATTACATAACTTTATTAAATCTAAGTATCCTAAGGCAACTGGCAGCTGGGGAGGCGGGAGGGTCCGCCTCGAGACTCCGACTCGTCCTCCAATGCTATGAAATCCTTTCCTGCACAACTTAAGATGATTCCCCGCAATGTGGGGTGAGACTACGTCCTAATGAGTGTGATAAAAGTGTGTGCAGTGTGGGGGATAACATACAACTACAAGTACATCATACACGAATCATGAATATAGGTAACTAACCATAAGACATACAAAATGCTTTAGAGAATCATGTAAATGCATATTAAAATGGGAATTTAAAACCCTGAGTTAGTCACATAGGCAATCAATGCAAAGTTAGTCCTCAAGTGTCATAACCCGGACACGCACGGTTTCTTTTCACTTTAACCTTCTTGAGCGCTCGACCATGTGACCAAGGACCGTTGTCCAGGGCCACCCTCATTAAGTTTTAAGCTTAAACAAACAGTGTTCATTTTAATTGAGGAACCTCAATTACCCCTTGGTCGAGGAGTAAAGCGGTTACCTCTCTTACACCTCATTGGTCCGAAGACCCCTTTACCATTTCCTTTAACATTTCCCTTAGCATTTCCTTTAACCTTTCCTTTAACATTTCCTTTACCATTTTCATGAGATCAAAGACCCAAAACATTTTCCATGAACATGATGGGGGTAAAATCATGTACAAACATTCAAATTATGCACAAACATGATGAAATACGTAAACATGAGCAATCATAAGCATAATCACACCTCAAACCTTCAATTTCATGAAAACCCCCAAATCCTCTAACCTAGGGTTTGGCTAAACAACATATATTCAAATAAAACTAACAATCCACCCTAGGTCTTGCATAATCATCAATAATAGAAAGGGAAAGGAAGAATAGGGAGAATTCATACTAGAAACCCTAGAAACCCAAGAAAAGAGAGAGTGAGACCACACCCACCTCAAAGGAGCAACAATGGAGGAAGAGGAGGAAGAAGATGATGGAGGAATGGTGGAAATCCAAGCCTTAGGAATGATGGAGCACCTTCAATCAAGCCCTTTTCCATCTCCAAGCCCTCTCTCTCTAAAACCCTCTCCCTCTCACTCTAAAAACTCAAGGAACGGAGGAAAATGAGAAGAGAAAGGGGAAAACGCGTTTTAAAACGCTACTGGTGCTCGCGCGCGCTTCAGCGCGCTCCAAACAGGGAGCAACAGGCACGCGCGTGCTCCAGTGCGCTTTAGTGCGCTTTAGCGCACTAAACTCAGCTGCCCATGCTGATTCTGCTGCCCTGCGCGCTTCAGCGCGCATCTGCACGCTCCAGCGCACTCTGTGTGCTGCAGCGCGTAAACTTGTTTTTTTGAAGGTGCAAACGAACTCGGAATACTATCATATAGCATATCAAACTAAAGCCCCAAAAATTAGATTTCTAATGAAAGTGGAATCACCTTAATTGGACACCCTTGGCTCTAGCTATTTGCGAATTAGTGCACCAAGGTCATTAGGCCTAACTCCCAAAATTAAGCAATAACCTCGGTTTGTGCCCTTCTTGGTTCCAATTCATTTTCCTCCTTCTCAAACCTAATTCCTCTCCATGAAAACCTTATTCTAACTTAGTTCTTCTCATCCAAACTCTTCCCCACTCTAATTCTTGAAAAATCAATTCCCTAATTTCTTGGTCCCACCTCTAAGCTCTTTTAAAACACATGGTTCTAAATGGATTTCCCTAATTCCTTGTCTAAAATCAAACTTAACCTCCAAATTCTCATCCTACTTCTAACTTCCCTCTCTTGGTTAGGTTCACCACCTAAGGCTTCTCTTATGTTTCCTAGGTTCCAATTTCCGGGATGTTACAATCAGTAGCTCAATTGGTAACACCCCAGCCTTGACCTGTGACCCATTACCTTTATCACCTGGGAATTCACTGGCCGTGTTAACATACTTAGCTTCTTCACCCCCCAGATGGATTATTCCCCAAAGGGAACCTCCATGGGTTCGAACCCATGACCAAGGGGACTTATAGTCATAGATTCCTCAAACCCACTACCAATTGAGCTAGCTCAATTGGTAGTGGGTTTGAGGAATCTGTGACTATAAGTCCCCTTGGTCATGGGTTCGAACCCACGGAGGTTCCCTTTGGGGAATAATCCACCTGAGGGGGGGGGGGGGTGGAGAAGCTAAGTATGTTAACACGCCCAGTGAATTCCCGAGTGATAAAGGTAATGGGCCGCGGGTCAAGGCTGGGGTGTTACACAATTCACCTTATATATGTGTCGTTGGTTGGTTGGTTGGCTAGCGAGCTGACCCACCATAAAATTATAACATAAAAAATCTTATAACTCTATACTAAAAAAAACTTCTATAAAACAAAAAAGGGACTAAAGCTTCTCCTTTTTCTCAAGCGTCAAGCAAAGAAAAGGGGACAAGAGAAGTTGAGACGAATTAAGAAGAAGCAGCGAGGACGCCATAACATTGACGAGAGAAGCCTGTGTCTTTCCTTGCCTCAATCCTGGTAAGCTCTCGCCTGGATCTATCCCTATTTTAATTTCATACATATTTTTGCCTATGAATGTCGGTGTTTTCCAATATGAAACTTTTTTTCGTAATTTTCATTATTTATCGTATTTGAAAAGGTCAAATGTAGGTAGGTTGCATGTTAAACATATGAGATGGGAAAATTCTGAATATTTCTTTAAAATTTGAATCTAGCCTTATCTTGAATTGGGTGAAAGATAAAAGAGGTTAATTTTTTAGGCGTTGTTGCGAAATGCTTCTGATCTAGATTTGTTGAAGTCAAATTTTGGTACAGTCAGTGTAATGTCCTAATTTCTCAATCCAAGAATAATGTCCGTTGGAAACACTATTCCGAATTTCTGAAATTATTTCGTGCATTTCGTGTATCGACATACAAATCACGCAACGCTTAAGCAATCCAACGTTTGCTTAGGCTTTCACAAAATTCATACATCATTATTTTCCATATTAATTCCTAATTGAGAACCTAGGGGACGGACCTACACTTTGAGTGTATGGCTCATAAAACTCCTACCGGAATTCCGGTAGAGTTTCCCCTAAAAATTGGACATTTCCCAATTTTGCAACTTAGCTTGAAACCCAGAAAATTACCAGTACAGTTATAATATCACCATATAGTAACAAACTACAGTAAGGCCTCCATGGCCAAACCAAAATCAATACATTAATACATCAACAAACTTCTAATTCACAAATATAATCCCTGTCATTTATTTCCATTGAGTTCTCTACTCTTCCGCCATCAGCCTGGATAAAAACCTGCACAACTGAAAGTAATTCCCACAGCGTGGGATGGGACTACGTCCCAGTGAGTGAGATAACTGTGTGTGCAGTGTGGGGAAAAGGCAACAACCAAGCATACAACGTACATGAGCATAATTTACATGAAATGACATTATGAACATAGGGCATGAACTCAAAACACTAAGTATATGCACCTGAAGAATGGGAACTAGAAACATGAGTCAGTCACATAAGTAAACAATGCAGAGTCAGTCCTCAAGTGTTATAACCCGAACACCCACATGGTCTTTTCACTGTTACCTCTTTTGAGCGCTCGGCCATGTGACCAAGGACCTTCGTCCAGGGCCACCCTCATTAAGTTTTGTTAATAAACAAGTACAATTCATTTTTAATTGAGAAATCCGATATACCCCTTGGCCTAGAGGTAAATGTGATTGCCTCTCTTGCACATGAATCCAAGGACCGGAGACAAAGTCTCAAAACATGAGTCTAGA
Source organism: Sesbania bispinosa (assembly GCA_026901365.1). Taxonomy (NCBI): domain Eukaryota; kingdom Viridiplantae; phylum Streptophyta; class Magnoliopsida; order Fabales; family Fabaceae; genus Sesbania; species Sesbania bispinosa. The sequence continues at coordinate 151,560 of QLOH01000428.1, forward strand.
GATCAACCTCATTAATTCACATGAGTCCAAGGACCGGAGACAAAGTCTAAAAAACGTGAGTCCAGGGACCAAAAGTCTGAGTGTGAAACATGATCAATTTAAACATGAAATCCAAGGACCCAAAATAATTCTTTTCAAAACATGAAGTCCATGGATTCAAAGTCATTAAGTTCAACATGAGGTCTAAAAGACCCAAAAATCCTTTTACAGAAAAACATGAGGTCTTAAGACCCAATTTCCTTTCAAAACGTGTGTAAATGGGGACATAAAACATAATAATAATTCCATGAACATTAGTGTATGCATAAATGAACAACACTTCAAGGTTACAACATCACAATCATCAATTTCACCAAAAATCCCCAAACCCCCTAACCTAGGGTTTGAGCCAAAATCAAGCAATCCATACATAAAATCCTATTTTTAACTTCCAATAATCACATAATCAAGGCTCAATCATCCACCATACAAGAAAATCCTCAAATCCTCAAAGTACTAACCTAGGGTTTGGCCAACAATTCCTATATTCAATTAATCTAGCAATCAACCCTAGGTTTTGCATAAACTCATACATAATCAACTATAATAGCAAAAGGAGGAAGAATAGGGGGCATAATAGGAGAATAACTAAGAAATAGGTGAGTGAGAACCACACTCACCACAAAGGAGCAACAATGGAGGGAGAGGAGGAAGAAAATGATGGAGGAATGGTGGAAGGAAAGATGGAATCAAGCCTTGGATGAGGAAGATTTCTTCAATCAAGCCCTCCCTCTAACTCTCCCCCACTCCCTCTCACAACCCTAAAGCTTCTCTTTAGCGCTCTCTGGGAAGAAAGGGACGGACAAATGAAATAAAATGAGGGGAGCACGCACTTTGGGTATATAACCTGTAAGTGTGCGCTGCAGCCCACTAAAAGGGCGCTGGAGCACACCTCACACATGGCCAAGGTGAGTTAACGCACAAGGAAGGGAAATAGAGTGCGTTGTAGCGCCCTCAAGTTAGGGGCTTCCTTCCCTCAAAACATGATGTGCGCTGAATCCCCCATAGTGTGTTGAAGTCCCCGGAGCGTGCTGCAGCCCCCAGAGCGTGCTGAAGCGCACGACCTCACAATCAAAACTCCTCTCTTTCTCCACTTAGTTCTCCTTCTAAATTTCCCTTCTAACTTAGTCCTTCTTCTCCTGATTGAACCCATAACTTAAGACTTTCACTATGCCCTTTTAGGTTCTAATCTTAGGATGTTACAATCAGTGCAGTCAACAAATCTAGGCCATCCAATGTAGATCGAACGACTCAGTTGCTGAGATGATATTTTCATCCCGATTTCATCATCACAACATTTGAGTCGATTAATTGACTGCGATGACTTCATTAACAACCGATTGTATCAAATTCAATCTAAAATGTTTAAGCCTCCAAAACATGTATTTTACTATTGTGTATTTTATAAGACAGGAAAAACCAATTCTTTAACCCTAATTGTACCATTTCCTTTTTTATGCTTTACAATATTAATGATTCAATTACTAATATGCTAATTCAAGTATTATTTTAAATCATTCATGAAGCTAAAAGTGAAACTTCATGGAATAGGAATTATGTCAATGACTTGTGCGAAGGAGGAATTTTTTTCCTTAAAATTTATATACAATCTCCTTTTGGGAAGGGGAAAGGATTGTGGATGTTGTTGTGATTGCCCTTAAGCCTCTTGTTTGTATTCTTTTTGTCTTTTACTTTTATAACATATCTCAAAAAAAAATTGGACTGACATATGCACATCTCGAGAATGATGACGCGTTAGCATTTAATAACATTACTTGAAAGTTCTTTTTTTTCTTTGAAGTATTTATTATAGTATTGACTATTTAGTGAAATCAGATAAAAATTGAAATCTGACGTTATTTTTTTTAGGGGTGGCACAGATCTTGATGTTGTTAAGTATAAGAATAAGTAAGTGAGTGAATAGAGGTACCAAAGCGGGTTACCCCCGCATTGGCCAGCCCGCATCGCAATTAGTCCACAAAAACAACTGGGGCGAGTTGACCTGCTTTAAAAAATGGGTTAAAAGGTGCAGTTCTCCTTATATATGTGTCGTTGGTTGGTTGGTTAGCGAGCTGACTCACCATAAAATTATAACATAAAAATCTTATAAACTCTCTACAAAAACAAAACTTCTATAAAATAAAAAGGGACTAAAGCTTCTCCTTTCTCTCAAGCGTCAAGCAAAGAAAAGGGGACAAGAGAAGTTGAGACGAATTAAGAAGAAGCTGCGAGGACACCATAACATTGACGAGAGAAGCCCGTGTCTTTCCTTGCCTCAATCCTGGTAAGCTCTCGCCTTGATCTATCCCTATTTTAATTTCATACATATTTTTGCCTATGAATGTCGGTGTGTTTCAATATGAAACTTTTTTTTTGTAATTTTTGTTGTTTTCCGTATTTGAAAAAAGGTCAAATGTAGGTGGGTTGCATGTTAAACATATGAGATAGGAAAAATTTGAATATTTCTTTAAAAGTTGAATCTAGCCTTATCTTGAATTGGGTGAAAGATAAAAGAGGTCAATTTTTTAGGCGTTGCTACGAAATGCTTCAGATCTGGATTTGTTGAAGTCAAATTTTTGTACAGTCAGTGTAGTCAACAAATCTAGGTCATCCAATGTAGATCGAACGACTCAGTTGCTGAGATGATATTTTCATCCCGATTTCATCATCACAACATTTGAGTCGATTAATTGACTGCGATGACTGCATTAACAACCGATTGTATCAAATTTAATCTAAAATGTTTAAGCCTCCAATACCTGTATTTTACTATTGTGTATTTTATAAGACAAGAAAAAGCAATTCGTTAACCCCAATTGTACCATTTACTTTTTTATGCTTTACAATATTAATGATTCAATTACTAATATGCTAATTCAAGTATTATTTTAAATTATTCATGAAGCTAAAAGTGAAACTTCATGGAATAGGAATTATGTCAATGACTTGTGTGAAGGAGGAATTTTTTTTTTTTTAAAATTTATATACAATCTCCTTTTGGGAAGGGTAAAGGATTGTGGATGTTTCCGTGATTGCCCTTAAGCCCCGTATTTGTATTCTTTTCTCTTTTACTTTTATCACATATCTCAAAAAAAAATTTGGCCTGACATATGCAAATCTCGAGAATGATGACGCATTAGCTTTTAATAACATTGCTTGAAAGTTCTTCTTTTTCTTTGAAGTATTAATTATAGGATTGACTATTTAGTGAAATCAGATAAAAATTGAAATCCGACGTTATTTTTTTGGGGGGTGGCACAGATCTTGATGTTGCTAAGTGTAAGAATAACTAAGTGAGTGAATAGAGGTACCAAAGCGGGTTGCCCCGCATTGGCCCAGCCCTTGTCTCTTCGGGTCTCATTTATTGACCCGACATCAGGTTGAGGACGGGTTCGGGTTAACCTTCGGGTTACCCGACCCGTCATTTATATATATATAATATTTATTACTTATAATTTTCTATTACATAAAGTCATAAACTTATTTTTTTATTTTAGATAGGATTTTTGAGTCTAAATTTCCTTTATCTACCTTTAAAAATACATTCTTTATGTAAAGTTATATAGTGATATAATGTTATTCTTATTTTAGTAATGTCCCAGACTCTAAAAAGGTAAAACATTGCATACATTAAGATGAATTTTATTTTATGTAATATATTATTAATTATATGAACTTTTTTCTTTTGAACATTGTTCTATAATCGTTTCATGATTATATTTAACTTATATATCGGGTTAACCCAGTCTTAGCCTACTCAGACCCGGTCTTACTTAGACTCCTACATCATCAGGTTTCTTCGGATCTATGGACGAGTTTGGGTCCATAGAATTAGCTCAGTCATAAATTAGGATTGGGTTAGGGACAAATAAAATAAAAATTTTCTTTTTGGCCCGGAAGTTTTAACTAGGCTAAAACTAAAATTTATATTATTAGTTTGAGTAGCTTTAAAAATAATTTTTTAAATGCACATCAGAGAAGGAGTAATGCGTATGATGTGTGTGAAGGAAGGAATCCGTCTTTAAAGTTTGAATCTAGTCTAGTCTTATTTTGGAGAAAGACAAAAGGATAGGTTACTTTGGTGTTTTTTGCTATAAAATTAAAATGTTCGAGTCTCTAGACTCTGATATTTGTATTCTTTTATTTATTTATCTATTTTATTACATGTCTAAAAAAAACAATGCATTTATTTAACGGATAAAAGCCTGGACCATATTAATAATGCTTCAGCATTTAGTATTACCTCTTGATATTTTTATATTTCTTTAGAATATTAATTTTGTCAAGTCAATGAAAAGAAAAACAATTAAGTGAAACATGAATTGCAGATATCAGTGACAAAACACCTGAAAATTTAAAAGCGAAATCAACAATTGTAACAAAGTATTAGGTGAACGGTGAACCCCTAAACACTTGTTAGTTAGTATTCCTATGTAGTGATTTTTTCTCTCAAAATCTTTGCAAGCTAATTCTAGATGTTGAACTTTTTAAAATCATTTTCTATGTCAAATTTATCATAAACTTCAATTATTTGAATGAAAAAAATATTAAGAAATTACATTCAAACAAAATAATTGCCAAGTTTTTAACAGTAAAAATGCTTAAAATCGTAATTTCACAATATGATATGTTTTCTTTTTTTTATCTCTCTGATTTTTCAACACAAGTAAACAGTAATACAAAATTTTTTCTCTCCTTTTCAAACACAAAATACGAAAAAGAACATATTCTTTTAATTATTTTCTTTTCTCCTTAATTTCCTTCCCTCTTCTCCCTTCAAACACCGATAAGCAAGAAGCAGCAGCAGCAGCAGCAAGGACGAAACGACGTCGTCGAGAGAAGCTAGTGCCTCTCCTCGCCTCAACGCTCGTAAGTCCTCTTTTGGATCTAGCCCCACCTCACTTCCATGAGCCTTTCTGCCTCTGAACGCTATCGCTTTTCAATCCGAAATCCAATTCACTGGTATTCTCTGTGTTTCTCTTATTAAAAACCATTTTTTTTTCCACATATGGGTGAGTTCAATGCTATGCAAAGGGAACGGTCACAGAAATAGAATAGAAGAACACATGCAATGTGTGAGTATGTGTACTTAGTGTTATTAGCGACAAGTCTGAAATTTGAGGCTAGGAAGTAGGAACCATGCCATGAACACATATGTAGTTAGATGAAGATATAATAGTAGGTATCTGAAACAGTATATGTAAGCAATTTATTTGATATATTATAGCACAGGCTAGTGCAAGTCAATACAGAAGTATACACACCGCAACTATAGTTGTTTGTATTGTATGTCTTCCAAGTATGGAAGTATGAAAAGTGAAGAAACACTAAAAGAATCTGCTGGAGTAATAGCTGAGACTAGAATGGGTTGTTGGTTGAGTAAATGTATTTTCATGAGGTGATTGATTACTCTGGTGCTCATCTTTTTTATGTAGGTACTGGTAATCAGGGTGAGTTGTGTATTATTTATTAGGAAAGGAGATGGGATTTTTATCATTTTCCAGCTACTGGAAAGAAATCCCTACTTGGAAATGGCTCCTTTTTCCTTTATTATTGATTATTGATATAATCCACTGTCCTTTGATGGATATAAATGTTGTCAGTCTATTGGAGAGAGAGTCCCTTATTCTTTGACAGTTCCAGTTGCATCTTTTAATTCAGAAAAAGAATAAGATGACACTTAGTCTTGTGACACTGAATTTGTCTACTTTCATTTTATATCAGTTGTTGTGAGATGTCATTCTGTACACTGTTTGATTTGGTATTTTTTCCATTTAATGAATGCACGATGATTTACATCATACACTAGTGGCAGCTCCATGATGACCTTCACTAGGATCTTCAAAGTTGCATAATTAGTACTTTCTCTATCTTCCTAGTTCAGGAACAGTCGGACACTCTTTTCTATCTTATAAGGTGTCTAATCTATTTTATCAATGTAGCACTTTATTCTTTTTTGTTTTTGGGGTGGGGGGGGGGGGGGTATCATATGTGAGCTCAGGTTTGCTCTTCAACTTTGGAGCAGTTTTATTAAGGCTTAACCGCTTAAGTAAAAGCAAGGTAGCTAAAATTATTTTGATAACATGCAGTTTATGCACTCTATGGTGTATTTGGTTAGAGTGGAATGGCATGCTCACATCTTTAAGATCATCTTTTTGCCCTTCAACTTGCCATGTGAGATAGCATTGCCTTTTGTTCTTCCAATGGCTTTCTTAAGGGAGTTTCCATTTCAGATATGCATAATGCTTTGGTGCATTCTTGATTTTTCCATTTTCTTTGATAGTTTGCGTTTTATGTGTCGAAGATATATTATCCTCCTTGTAGTTGTTCTTTCCATCCTTTTCTACTAATAAAATTTCCTCATCTATCAAACTACTTATTAAATCAATAGTAAATATTAGAAGCTGATTGGTTTTTTTTCATCAGGAATTTACATGATTTTGATCATGCCTTTCTATTTCATCCAATGCATCAAATTCCTTATTTAGCTGATATCCATTTCCTGTGAATTATAGGAAAATCTCTGGGGTATGTGAAACTTAGCAAAAAGCAGTATGGGAAGCGACATATTTGATGGGAAGACATTGACAGAGAAGTTGTTGAAACTCAACAATTCTCAACAAAGCATTGAATGTATCCAGCATTGCTCCCTCTTTTTCTTTTGTTGTTTTAATGGCAATATTCATTTTGGTTATTTCTGCATTATTAAGCTGCAACTACAAGTACATTTATTATGGAAACAAAACCTTCCATGGAGCTATTGGTTCTTTACATTATATTCAGTTCCAGAAAAACAGCATAATGGTTTCTTTGGACATATAAAATATATCCAGCAAAATTTAAATGTGACCTATATCTTCATTCTGCACTTTTTATTTTCTTAATTTTGTGCATGGATTGCCATTGCACTATTTAGCAAGTTTTCATTGCTCAGTAATAGAGAAAGAAGTTATGTGGATATTTATTTATTTGGAAATGAGTGTGTAGTTTCTATCACACTTGCGTATCTAATATATGTATCATCATTACTATGCTATGGAAATATTATGCCAAAAATCAAGTTCCCTCATATCTGTTTGATGCTTATGGAAGTACGAGCTTGTTTGAGATGTATGATATTACTGTTCTGTACCAGATTTATCAATATGCAGGTCACATGTTGTATTTTAGGAAATGGTAACAGACAGTTTGCCCAATTTCCCCCACTCGCTAAATTATTTTCCAAAAGTAGTACTACTTTCGATATTGATGTGATTTAGTTTTGTCGGTCTTATATTTTTCTCATGATTTCCCCCTTCCTTTTTGGTTTGAGTTTGATTGGTGTATTGCAATATGTATTTCTTTAACATTCAATCAGCATTATCCCGGTTGTGTATTTCTCACCGGACAAGAGCAAAAGAAATAGTTGAAACATGGGACAAATTGTTCAGCTCTTCCCAGAAAGAGAAGCGCATCTCTTTTCTATACTTGGCTAATGACATCTTGCAAAATAGTAGGCGAAAGGGCAGTGAATTCGTTAATGAATTCTGGAAAATTCTTCCAGCAGCTCTCAGGCGTGTTTATGAAAGTGACGAGCAAGGAAAGAAAGTAGTAACCAGACTTGTAAGTTCTATTAGCACTTGTCATAAGTTTGTCAGTGAATTGTATTACAATGCACAATATAGTAAATTAGTTCATTTACTGCTTATATTGTAATGCTGTAGATTTGTGGGTGCTTTGCTTGGGTAACTTTTTGTTGTATTTTGTTTCCTCTGGTATTCCCTACTTTGTTAGAATATGGAATGTTAATTGTTAGGGAACCACTTATTACTAAGGTCTATATCAGGAAAAAGTGAGTTATAACTGCTTGTGTCCACCTATCAACAGAATTCATGAGCAATGCTAGAATCCTCTTGTCTTCTAACTTCCATGTCGTGGTTGCCTTAGGATCATCTGGACATGTCTCTGGTAAATGGTTATCCTTCCCCATTCCACCAAGATTAACCTCAACCAAATACTTCCACTCCACGTAGTTCTCTCCATCCCCATCAAGTTTAATATCAATGAGTTTGGAGGTAGTAACAATCTCCGTAACAGACCCATTGTTTTTCTCAACCTTGGGGTTGCCGCCATTTTTGTGATCAACTTTCGACATTGTTTATCCAAAAATATTACAGCTTCTACACAAAACACTACCTAGAACTCCACTAGAATGCTCCGTAACGTGAGACACCACCAAACCAAACCACTGCAAACAGCCACAGAACCACTTGGGCCTTGCTCCAATGTCAAAAGCATCCTATTCTGTCACCAAACTGCAAATCATAAGCAGTCAAAACGGTGCATTCCAGATCGCGCTAAAAAACGCCCCAAACAGTGCATAATCACGAAAAAGCTAGTTTTTGCATAATTTGGCCACCAAAATATTTTTCAACTCCCCCCCCCCCCCCCCCCCCCCCCCAACAGCTTTGGTCAGCCTCTTCTGAAGTGGTAGGGTTTTTTTTTTTGAACTTTTTTAGCCGGCAGCTGAGAGGGGCTGCTTGAGAGTGGTGGGAACCCTAGGAGGCTCTAGGTACCATGTAGAGAAAATAGGACAGAGAGGGAGAAGAGTGAGTGAACTGGAATTGGATACACTACAGTGTGTAGTGACCCTTATATATACATATATAAATGAGAACACATGAATACCCTATTAGGCCAAGCCCATAAACACAATACTAGCATAAACCCTACTTCTTCTTAGATTTTGGACCTGGACCTAACTCAACCACAAAAGCTAGCTTGTAGGTGAGGATTGCCCAAAGCTTATATATTTTTATTTGGCCTTATCTCTAGGCAATGTGAGACTCTAACACATCCCCTCACGCCCAAGGCTGGACATCTGGAGCGTGGACAACTATGGGTGGTTGGTGGCCCAATAATGGATCTAGGATAGACTTTGATACCATCTTAGATTTTGGACCTGGGCCTAACTCAACCCCAAAAGCTAGGTGAGGATTTCCCAAATCATATATACTTTTATTTGGCCTATCTCTAGGCAATGTGAGACTCTAACAATCCTAATTGTAGCCTCAATCATGGCTACTCATATAACAACGGTGAATTACAAGCTTAGGGTAGAGAATAGGATGACTGATGCACTTTCTAGGGAAATGTCATTCTCTTGTATCTCTACTGTCCAATTTATTGATTAGGAGGAGGATACAAAGCAAGTGTAGGTTGATTCCAGATATAGAACCATCATGCAAGACCTACTGAGCAATCCTAAGTCCTAACTCACATCTAGAAATCCAAATCCATGGAGGTAGGCTCTTATATGAAGGTAGGTTGGTTCTCCTTAAATCTTCCCCAAAATCCCTTTAATTCTAAAGGAATTTCATGATTTTGCCATAGGAGGGCATTTGAATTTTGAGCTTCTTCAAAACTTATCGACGGATAACTAGGTTCTTCAAAACTTATGAAGAAGATCAAACAAGATTATGTGGCAGCTTGTGATGGTTGCCAAAGGAATAAGTACTAAGCCTTATCTCCCATTGGGTTACTGGAGTCGTTACCAATATCTACTCAGGTTTGGTCGGCCATTTCTATGGATTTTATTATAGAATTACCTAAGGCCTAGGGGGTGGACACTATTATAGTTTTAGTGGACAAATTCACTAAATATGCCTATTTTGTGGCTTTAAGTCACCCTTACATGGCTAAGTAGTTGAGTTGTTTACTAAAGAAATTGTCAAATTGCATGATTTCCCATTGAGAATAGTCTTCAATGAAGATAGGCTTTTCCTTGGCCAATTTTGGAATTGTAGTTACCTGTTAGAAATCTTAGGGTTCATAGAATTGATAGTAGGAAGAAGAAAGAGAGAGAGAGAAAATAAGAGAGAAGAAATAAGTGTTTTGCAGATTGATATTATTGTTATTCTGTGAATTACAATGGGGGGATTTATACAATGTGAGAAGCTTGTACTGAAAGCTAAGATCTGATTCGGTTAGAATAACTGAAACAAAATCTTCTAACTAAACTAACAACACTAACTGATAACAGCTATAACAGTTAGTAACAGCACTAACAGAACTTAACTATTAACAGCTGTTAGATATTAACAGCGCACAGATTACATCACTAACATTCCCCCCTCAAACTCAGGGTGGTTTGCACAAAGTGAACTTGTCAAAGACCCCGAGTTTGTCTCTTAGAAATTGAAAACACAAAGGAGAGAGAGCCTTGGTGAGGATGTCAGCATATTGCAGATCTTTAGGAACATGAGAGACTATGAGGCTTTTGTTGATGACCTTTTCACGAACAAAGATGTCTAGCTCCATGTGTTTAGTGCGAGCATGGAGAACTGGATTATGAGAGAGGGCCACAGTACTCTGATTATCACAGTAGAGTGTAGGTGTTTTGAATGGAATTTTGAGTTCTTTGAGAAGAGACTCTAGCCACAATATTTCAGCTGAAGTAGAGGCTAAGCTGCGGTACTCAGCTTCAGTACTTGATCTAGCAAGAAGAGATTGCTTCTTGGACCACCATGAAATGAGATTAGGGCCTAGGAAGATGCAGGAACCTGAGGTAGACTTTCTGTCAACCTTATCAGATGCCCAGTCTGCATCTGAAAAGGCAATGATGGAGATATGACTAGTTCTAGCAGGCTGCAAGAGAAGACCATGATGCAGGGTTCCTTTAAGATAACAAAGAATTTGTTTAACTGCCTTCCAATGTTCCTCTAGGGGCTGAGACATGAATTGGCACACTTTGTTGACTGAAAAACTTATTTCAGGTCGGGTAATAGTTGCATACTGCAGAGCACCCACAATGGATCTGTAGAGAGTAGGATCTGAAACATGATCAATGCCAAATTTAGTGAGCTTGAGATTGGAAACCATAGGTGTAGAAATTCCTTTAGCATCCAGCATATTAGATTTTGTGAGGAGATCTTTGATGTACTTGGACTGAGAGAGAAGTAGAGAGCCATTGGGTAGGTGCTGAACCTCTATACCCAAAAAGTAGTCAAGAGTGCCAAGCTCCTTGAGAGCAAATTCAGAATTAAGAGACTTGATAAGCTGCTGAATGTAGGGGAGAGAATTGCCTGTGATGATGATATCATCCACATACACCAATATATAAATGCAGTAGTTAGAGGAATGATAAATAAATAAAGAAGGATCACACTTGCGGGACAGAAAACCAAAATTAAGTAAGGCAGAGGCAAGCCTTTCAAACCAGGCCCTTGGTGCCTGTTTAAGACCATAGAGTGCCTTGTGAAGCCTGCAAACAAGGCTGCTGTCTTGAGCTTCAAATTTGGTGGTCAAACTAAGGCTGTTAATAGATGCCGAGAGATGTATTTGTGGTGTTTAATTGGTTCAAAGCCTAAGCAGTGGCCCAATTGGCTAAGTTGGGTTGAGTATTGGTATAACACCAATTATCACAACACGATATGGTTTACTCCCTTTAAGGCCTTATATGGCAGGGACCCTGTTCTCAGATCTCACCCAGATTTGGGTCTTAACCAGATCCGAGTAATTGCCCCAAACCCGACACGAATCCCAGGCATGCACTCAACCAGACACGGCTCAGATGGGTATGACCCTTATATGGCTATACCTCCACCTAATCCCAAGCACCCTACGTCCTCCTCACACCATGTGTCATGATAGGATGATAGGGTAAAGGGCACGAGACTCCGTAAAATCCTCTCCATTCCTGGGACGCCATGTGCCCCACTATGACTTGCAACCAGCTGGTGATGGGACAACACCCACCAAACATATGGGGCTAGAGTCCATGCACCACTTGTGTGCCTATAAATAGGAGTACCATGTGACCATGCAAAGGCTCAGGCATCTTCTCTTCACCATACCAAAACTCTGCTGGAATACACACTTCTGGGTTGAGTGTCTTTGTAGGTATACCACCTTGCACCCTTGTCTTCAGCCACCAGTTACCAGGAGAATCACCACTGGATTTCCACACTAGAACCCTACCCAGAACATACCCTTATCATATTTAAAAGCCTTACAACTCCATCTGCTATTGAGGAGTTTAACCATTTAATGGAAGAACAATATCTAATGCTGGATGACCTCAAACATAAACTTGGTACAAGCCTAAAATGAGATGAAAATTCAGATTGACAAGCACAGAAGGGATGTGTGCTACCAACCAGGAGACTAAGTCTACCTTAAGATTCAACCTTACAGGCTCAAGACATTAGCAAGGTAGGTTAACAAAAATCATAGTCCCAGGTTTTATGGGCCATTTGAGATCCTTGATCAGATGGGCCAGGTTGCTTATAAATTGAATTTAGTTGTTGACTGCACCTTGTATTCCATGTCTCACTACTCAAGAAATCTGTTTCAACACCTGCTAAGAGTCAACCATTATGTGCTTTCCTATTTGACGAGTGCAAACTCAAGGTGCAACCAAGAGGTACTGGATTACAAAAGCATTCCTGAAGGTCTCACTGAAGTTCTAATTAAATGGCAGGACCTGCCAGATTTTGAAAATTCCTGGGAATCATCAACAAGACTGCAAGAAGAATTTCCTACCTTCACCTTAAGGACAAGGTGAAGGCTTCAGGGGGAAGTATTGTTAGGAAACCTATACGGTGAGCACACCTATATGGTGGCTGTGCTCAAGTCCTTTCCTTTGACTAGTCTCCAGGGAATACTGCAATGTTGGTGTCACCACCCGTTCTGCTTGTTTGCCACTGAGGGACATGGTGGGAGGCTCTTATACTAGCTGATAGATACTGGTATTAACAATAGAAAATGATTGGTAATCTAGGATGACGTTCAATTACAGTGATAGTAATTAGAAAATGAAGAGACTAGTATGGAACTAGGAAGAAGAAAATCAAAGAAACAAGGTGCTGTCTTTGCCCGAGTGGATGAAGCCACCCCAAACTTACTATATGACAGATTATTAGTAGTGGTAGTATGGGGGTTAGTGTTTTAACTTTAATATCACATCAGAGTATCAGACCAATATCCATTTCAGATGATTCATTAGCCTATTCTCTCTGTTTCTTTTTCCTACTTAAATCCTGGGAGTTTCAACACTAAGGATATGTTTCAATGATTTTCACAAGAATGATGAGGCTAAATTTATGTGGTGGTGCGGAATGACTGTATTTTTTAGGGCATCTCTTTGCATTTAATCCAGTCAGGTGATACAGTTGCATTTATAGCTTCTATGCATTTTTTTTTCCTGGAGACCACCTTTCTGATATGCAGTGAGATTGAAATGCTTTGACACATTATTTAGCTTTTCTGGCTCACTGTTTTAAGGGCAAGGAAACACTCTTTAAAGATGCATGTTTTCCACTTAATCAATGCTCTGAAGAATGGTACCATTTCTATAGTTGTTATGGTCCTGGTAGAGAAAAATGATTAGAAAGTCCATTTTATACCCCTTTTGTTTCAGATTTTTTCATGAAAAAATCACTTTAATTTTTTTAAGTATGTTTGTTTAAGCTTTTGAAAAAAAAATCAGAATCTGAAAATAATAAGATCTCTAATTATTTTGAAAAGCTACATTGAGTAGCTTCTGACAAAAAAAAAAAATTAACACTTCTTAAAATAAAAATGGTTTTATAATTGTAACCAAATGAAAAATAGCTTCTGCTTTACATAAAATATGTAAAAAATAAATTGCTTTTTTTCACAGTTTTAAAATCACTTTTTTCTAAAGCTTAAACAACCATGTATTATTTTTCTTTTTGTTTTAGTAAGTTTTTCTTTAATCTTATTTAATTTTTCTTGATTAAGTAATTTTTTTCCTTATATTTAATTATTTCATTCTCTCTCTTATGTTTAGTTTGACATATGGGAGGAGAGGAAGGTTTTTGGTTCTCGGGGTCAGGGTCTTAAGGATGAAATAATGGGTAAGAACTTATCAAGCAATGGAAAGAGTTCAAATCCTATCAAGATATTGAAGAGGGATGCCCACTCATTGAGATTGGTAAGCAAATTGCTGCAACACTGAGTGATCTTTGATTTGTTGCCTAATTAGGTTTTGTTTTGATATGTCTGATCTTGAGGAATGTCATATCTCGGTCATCTTCATTGCAGAAATTGGCTATTGGGTGTTTGCCAGAAAAAATACTAACAGCATTGCATAGGATTCATGATGAACATCTTAATGAGGAAGCTGCCTTAAGCAAGTGTAATACAGCTGTACGCCAAATGGGTATACTAGTAGAAGATGTTGAAAATACATTGGCTCAAGGTAAGAGGTCTAGTGAGTGGGATTCCATGTTCTTAGTCTTGGCATAAATTATTTGATGAAGAATCCTTTTTTTAGTTGTTATTCTGTTGGGCCATTTGTTGATGGTCAAAGACACCAGAGAGATGACTATCATAAATGAAATAATAATTTTAAAATATAAATGCTTAATTTATGTCACAGGTGTTAGAATATTAGAATATTATATTTAATATCTTATTAGGCTTTATCCTATAATATCTCTAGGATTAGTTTCCATATTTCTAGATAATTATTATTTGTTTCCTATTTAGGAGTCTATATTGGTCAGTATAAATAAGAGTCAGTATCTAGTCCTTTGTATCAAGTATTAAGTCTCAAGTATCAATTCATATATCACTATATATTTATTAATATTTTTCTCCTCTCTTTTTTTCTCTTCAAAACCCTATTAATCCAACATGGTATCAGAGCGGTACCATCCGTTGTGACTTGTCACGACCCTATTCTGCTGCTGAGTTCCAAAGTCCGGAACTTTTTTTTATTACTTTAAAATTAGGGTGAGGGGATGGTGCCTCAGTTCAAGGCACAGAAAGCCTCTGGGCTCAAAGATCACTTACAAAGAGCACTCACCCCAAAGAGATGAGCAGGGGTTCGAACCTGCAACCTGTCAGATGCAAGACCCTGTCTTGCTCCACTCGACCAACCCCTTGGGGTTAAAGTCCAGAACTTTTTTTTGTTCGTCTCTCTCACCGAAGTCCTTACATTCATACTCTTCTTTTATTTCCAACCTCTTCCGCCGTGCATCTTTCCTGCGTGCTTTCAAAACATCCATCGTGCATTTACCAGTGTGTTTTGACTTCTTCTTCTCCCTGTCGTGCTTTTTCCAGCTGTTTTCTCATGCTTTTCGCTGTTGCCGTCATCCCCGCCGGCAACGATTCCAACCGGTGACCCCACCACCGGCTTCACCGGTGCGTTTCCCTGCAGTCAGTCGCCGTCTGCCACGCATGGCGACATGTCCAGCCGCCGTTCTGTCCAATCTTGCCGCCAGTGGACTCGCCCCGCCATGCTCTCTCCAAATTTGGTCTTGTTTTAACGTTTTCGGGATTCGTACCTTCTGATCCTCCTTGTTTGGCTTGTTTCTCTCTCCTTTGACAATTGTTTTCTTTCTCTTGCTTGCTGTTCCGGATCCATCATTTTCAAAAGCTATAGGTGTATTTTGCAGCTATCCCAGTGCAATCCACCTGGCCCTGTGGCTATTCCAGTGCAATCCACCTGGTCTCGTGGCTTTCCCAGTGCAATCTACCTGGCCCCACAACTTTCCCAATGTAATCAATCTGGGCTTGCGATTTATTATCTTCAATTTTGTTAATATGGGTATATTTGTAACAAGCTTAAAGCTTAGTAAGCTTTAGCTTGAGGGGGAGTGTTAGAATATTAGAATAATATATTTAATATCTTAAAATATCTCTTAAGATTATGTTTTATCCTATAATATCTCCTAGGATTAGTTTCCATATTTCTAGATAATTATTATGATTTGTTTCCTCTAATTAGGAGTCTATATTGGTCATTATAAATAAGCGTCAATATCTAGTCCTTTGTATCAAGTATTAAGTCTCAAGTATCAATTCATATATCACTGAGTATTTATAAAATATTTTTCTCCTCTCTTCTTCCTTTCTCTCCAAAACCTTATAATTTCAACAATGGGCAATGTGTTATTTTGGTCCTCCAATATTCTTTAGTAGCAAACAGATCTCCCTATTTTTCTAATTGAAAAAAATAGAGTCCCTTCGTCAATCTACTTCCAATTAATAACAAAAGACTTGAAAGAGAAAAGATGGAAAATCTAAATATTATTTCTAATAGTTTCAAAGTATAGATACAAATTACAATTTTATACACTAATGTACATAAATCTTTGTTAGATATATATTATAAAACCATTCATGTGTCCTTCACCCAACAACTTAAGCTTCCGGGATAGTTGGTTTGTGATATAGTATCAAAGCCTCTATGATCAAATGATCTAAAATTCGATCCTTGTTGCTCCCATTATTCTAATAAGAAAAGTTTATTTTTAACACAAGGTAGGTGGGTCTATGCATTGTCCATGCTAAAACCCCAAAGGACTCTTGCATGAGGAGGCGTGTTAGATATGTATTACAAAACCATTCATGTGTCCTTTACCCAATAACTTAAGCTTTTGGGATAGTTGGTTCATGATTAATTGCTATTCTAGAATTAAGGGAAATAGAATTTGTCCTGAAAACTGAAAATAAGAAAATTACAGATGTGGAAATAAAAGGAAATAAAGAAACTGTAAAAATAAAGAAAATCAAGCAATACAACACTTCCCTTCAAGTTGGTTGTTGGAAAGTCCCTCATTGACTGGTGATAAGGCCATTTAACAGTATAAGCCTTGGGCAGTCCTCACCCTACAAGCTAGCTTTTGGAGTTGAGTTAGGCCGGTCTAAAATCTAAGATAGTATTAGAGCCTATCCTAGATCCGTTATTGGCCCCCACCCGTAAATTTCCACGCTCCAGATATCTAGTCCTGGGCATGAGGGGGTTGTGTTGGAAAGTCCCACATTGACTAATGATAAGGCCATTTAATAGTATATAAGCGGTGGACAGTCCTCACCCTACAAGCTAGCTTTGGGGTTGAGTTAGGCCTGGTCTAAAATCTAAGATTGGTGAATGAATATCTATCATTTCTAGCTTACTAGTAAGATCAAGAAACCTTTTTGTGGGAAGTCCCTCGGTCAGTGCACCCAACTGACATCTTGAAGGGATATATGCTATAAGACCATCATCCAACTTCTTGATAAAGTGCCAATCTATCTCTGCTTTGTTTTATCATGAATTGAGTTGTGTGCAATACTAATGGTTGAATTATTGTCACAGAACAACTTCATAGGAGCTTCATATTTTATTCTGAGGTCCTTAAGTGTGACCTTCATCCATAATAGCTCGCAAATCCCTTGTGCCATTTCTCGAGACCAACATTTTGCCTTTTGCCTCTCTATGTCACCAAGTTACCACCTAAGAACATATAGTACCCCGAGGTGGATTTTCTATTAATAACAGATCCTTCATAATTAGAATCTATATATATTTCCATGGATAGCTTTCCCCCTTTCTTGAATAGTAGTCATCTCCCGGAGTAGTCTTCAAATATTGTAGAATTTTGTTCACTGCCTGCAAATGTCTCTCATTGATTATGCATGGATTAGCTGACCATGCTAACGGTGTTAAGTTATTTTTGCTCTAGTATGGGCCAGATATGCTGGCTTCCTTACTATTCTCTAATATTAGGCCTTCTCCATGGTTGGGCTATCTTTATCACTTCCAATCCTATGATTCTGTTCAATGTGTGCATTGGTAACTTTACAACCAAATGTACCTGTTTCTTTAAGGAGACCAAGGACATTTTCTTTGAGAGATAAAGATACCTTGTCCAGAGTAGGCAACCTCAATCCTAAGGAACTACTTCAATTTTCAAGGTCTTTCATTTCTGTTAGAGAATATCTCCTATTTAGGGAAATTAGAATAGAATAAATGTATTTAAGGAAACTAGGAAACTACATTAAGCGTTGATTTGTATAGCTGTATTTCCTTATTTTTGTATAGGTCTATGTTTCCTTATTTTGTACAGATTATATTTCCTATGTTTCCTTTATTAGTGAGTGTAAATCATGTATATAAATATGCAGCTGCTGAGGTATTTCTCCTCAAGCAATTCAGTAATCCTATTCTCTACTTTTACATGGTATCAAAGCTCACTTCCTGTGGGCCTGATAAAAGTCAAAATCCTAGTCCGCTGTCCGTCATCAGAATCCTAGTCCGCTGTCCGTTGTCCCTGTCCCTCTCTAACAGTCCACTGTCCAGAAACATCCGGCCACCTGCAGTCACCGTCCGGCAACCGAAACGTCAGCAACAGACACAGAAGGAGCCGATCTATTGATCCCCGAAAACAGCGCCGCCGTCTGCTTCCGCACGCGCCCTCACGCGCCGTCACCGTCCGCTGTCTTTGTCGGCTCGTGTAAGCCACGCGCCGCCTTCCAGGCCTCCGTTTGCTTCACCGCCGGTCCCGTCAGCTTCGTCCAGGCCTCCTCTGTCCGTTTTGGGGGTCAAATACCCTAAAAGTCAGATCTCAGTCCGTTGGTCTTCTTCGCAGTCGTTATAATGGCATCATCCACATCCTTTTCCGAAGTTGTGACAGGAAAGCAACCTATTTTTTTATCCAAAGCTGAAATCCAGGAGTATATGCAGTGGAGGGCAGCCAAACAAAATCAGTCAGCCACAACTACAATTGCTCATACCGGTAATCCTACAGTTTGTATATCTCATACCAATCATAATCCAACATCTTGGGTTATTGATTCTGGTGCTTCCGACCATGTGTCTGGTAATCAGTCACTATTTTCTTCTCCTTTACTTGAGATTTCTCGTTCTATTACTCTTGCTAACGGTTCTAAAGTACCAGTCCAAGGCATTGGTCATGTTTCTCCCACTGAATCTATCTCATTAAAATCTGTCCTATTCATGCCTGGATGTCCCTTTGATTTCCTTGAGTCAACTCACCCATTCACTTAATTGCTCAGTCACCTTTGATTCTGACTCTTTCATTATTCAGGATCGCGGTACGGGGAAGACGATTGGTGTAGGACGTGAATCACAAGGACTCTACTATTTGAAGACCACGTCTCCAACAGTATGTGTTGCTACTGAGTCTCCCCACCTTCTTCATCAACGTCTAGGTCATCCCAGTCTGCAGAAACTTCAACTAATGGTTCCATGTCTTTCAAAATTGAAGTCCCTAAATTGTGAGTCATGTCAACTCGGGAAACATACTCGTTCTTCCTTTCCTACTCAGGTTCAGAATCAAATAGAACCTTTCGCTGTTATTCATTCTGATATATGGGGTCCAAGTCGTGTCTCTAATTCATTAGGATTCAGGTATTTTGTCACCTTTATAGATGACTTTTTTAGGTTTACTTGGTTGTTTTTGATGAAAGAACGGTCTGAATTATTTTCTATATTCAAGTCATTCTATATTGAGATACAAAATCAATTTGGCAAATCAATTAAGATTTTAAGGAGTGACAATGCCAAAGAATATTTCTCTCACGAGTTTTCATCGTTTATGTCATCTCATGGCATTCTACATCAGTCTACATGTCCTCACACCCCTCAACAAAATGGTATGGCTGAAAGAAAAAATCGTCATCTTATTGAGACTGCCAAAACTTTGTTATTACATACAAATATGCCTCTACATTTTTGGGGGGATGCTGTTTTAACAACTTGTTATCTCATCAATCGTATGCCTTCTTCTGTTATTAACAACCAGATACCTCACAAATTATTATTTCCCACAAAGTCTCTATATATTGTCCCTCCTCGTGTGTTTGGTTGTATTTGTTTTGTTCATAACCTCTCTCCAGGTACAGACAAATTGTCTCCTCGTGCTATCAAATGTGTCTTTGTCGGCTATTCCAGGCTACAAAAAGGGTATCGGTGTTATTGTCCTTCCTTACATCGTTGGTATATTTCTGCAGATGTCACGTTCTTTGAAGAAACACCATACTTCACCTCTTCCGTTGAGTCTAATACAATCTCTGATGTATTACCAATTCCCTATTTTGGTCCACCTCTGTCTCCTTTGCAGGTTTCGTCACCTGGTTCTATCCAGCCCGGAGAGACTCAGTCTGGTACTTCGCAGCACCCTATCATCACATATCAACGAAGAACACAACAAGTTCTTCCACCAACAGAAAACATAATAGAAGATCCTAGTGATTCATGTCCAACTCCAACGGCTTCTCCTATCACGACCCTGCCAAAGTCCTCCCAATCAAGTCCTCCCATTGCTCTCCGGAAAGGTACTCGATCCACTCGAAATCCTCATCCCATCTACAACTTTCTCAGTTTTCATCGTTTATCACCATCATATTATGCCTTTGTATCTTCTTTGTCCTCTGTTTCTATTCCTAAAAGTGACAGTGAGGCAATTTCTCATTCGGGATGGAGGCAAGCTATGATTGATGAAATGACTGCTCTTGAGCATAGTGGCACATGGAATCTTGTTCACCTTCCTCCGGGGAAGAAAGTTGTAGGATGCAAATGGGTATATGCTGTGAAAGTTGATTCAAATGGCTGTATTGATCGTCTTAAAGCTCGCTTGGTTGCTAAGGGATACACTCAAACATATGGCCTTGATTATAGCGACACATTCTTTCCCGTCGCTAAGATGGCTTCTGTTCGCCTTCTTCTTGCCATGGCAGCCATTCGCCATTGGCCGTTACTTCAACTTGACATCAAGAATGCATTCCTTCATGGAGACCTTGCAGAAGAAATCTATATGGAGCAACCACCTGGGTTTGTTGCTCAGGAGGAGTCTGGCTTGGTGTGTAAGTTGAAGAGATCTCTTTATGGTCTGAAACAGTCTCCTCGAGCTTGGTTCGGGAAGTTTAGCACAGTGGTACAAAGGTTTGGTATGACTCGCAGTGAAGTTGATCATTCAGTGTTTTATCAACATAATTCAGTTGGCAGGTGTATTTATCTCGTGGTTTATGTGGATGATATAGTCATTACAGGTGATGATCATGAGGGAATATCTCGGTTAAAGAAACATTTGTTTGATCATTTTCAAACCAAAGATTTGGGTAAACTAAATTACTTTCTTGGTTTGGAGGTTGCTCAATCTAGAAGTGGTATTACAGTTTCACAAAGGAAATATGCTTTAGATATATTGGAGGAAACAAGAATGATAAATTGTAAGCCTGTTGACACTCCTATGGATCCAAATAGCAAGTTGTTACCAGATCAGGGGGAGCTCTATCCAGATCCTGGAAGGTATAGAAAGGTAATTGGGAAACTAAACTATCTTACTATAACCAGACCAGATATCTCTTTTGCAGTCAGTGTAGTAAGTCAGTTCATGCAATCCCCTTGTGTTGATCACTGGAATGCAGTGACTCGAATTCTGAGATACATTAAAAATGCTCCTGGTCAAGGTTTGGTTTATGAAGACAAAGGAAACACTCATGTTGTCGGATATTCAGATGCAGACTGGGCTGGTTCTCCCATTGATAGACGCTCCACTTCAGGTTATTGTGTCTTTGTAGGTGGAAATCTCATATCTTGGAAGAGTAAGAAACAACAAGTTGTTGCTCGATCAAGTGCTGAGGCTGAATATCGTGCTATGACATTGGTTACTTGTGAACTCATCTGGGTGAAACAGTTGCTTAGGGAGTTGAAGTTTGGTAACGTTAATGAGATGAAGTTATATTGTGATAACCAAGCTGCACTCCACATTGCGTCCAACCCAGTCTTTCATGAAAGAACAAAGCATATAGAGATTGACTGTCACTTTATCAGGGAAAAGGTTCTTTCCAAGGAAGTTGTCATTGAGTTTGTTAACTCTAATGACCAACTAGCAGACATTTTGACAAAGTCCCTTCGAGGTCCTCGAATGCAATTTCTTTGTGGCAAGCTTGGTGCATATGATTTGTATGCTCCAGCTTGAGGGGGAGTGTTAGAGAATATCTCCTATTTAGGGAAATTAGAATAGAATAAATGTATTTAAGGAAACTAGGAAACTACATTAAGCGTTGATTTGTATAGCTGTATTTCCTTATTTTTGTATAGGTCTATGTTTCCTTATTTTGTACAGATTATATTTCCTATGTTTCCTTTATTAGTGAGTGTAAATCATGTATATAAATATGCAGCTGCTGAGGTATTTCTCCTCAAGCAATTCAGTAATCCTATTCTCTACTTTTACAATTTCAAACTGAGCTACTAATTTTTCTCTTAGGATCTGTTTCTAACATCATCATCACTTGCTATAATTGTATCATCCACATAGACAAGTAGGGTATTAAGCTTACCTTCTTGTGAATGTTTTATCAAGTGTATGATCGCATTGGTTCTGTTTGTATCCTAGTGACACCGTAACCTGAGTAAACCTTCTAAACTAAGCATGGGGAGACTGCATCAACTCATATAGGGCCTTTTTTAACCTGCACATCATATTCCCTCCTTCAGTGGAGTCATACCCAGGTTGAATCTTCATATATACTTCTCCAAGTCTTCATGTAGAAAAAACATTTTTAATATGCAATTTTGGCTATTCTCTGGAGTCATAGAATTCCACAACCATAAGAGAATCCTCATCATCCTATGCTTCTTACTCTTGGCAGGAGCTTTTCATTCAATGTGGTTGAACTTTTTTGGCCCTTCAAGGTAGTAAAGAACTACAGATAGCTTGGGCCCACAGGAGGTAGTTCAATGGGAACCAAGAGTTAAAAGGACCAACTAAACCACCATTGGCATTCCATTAGCTTTCCCTTCCATCCTCATAGTTTTGACTTCTGTCAACACCACTTGGAACACTAGACACTCCTAAATTCCTACTACGTTGCTTTTCAAAGCCTCTTCCTCATTTTTCTTCATCCACTTCAATGGCAATTATTTCACCCTCTTGCCCTAGTGTTTATCACCAAAAATCACCAATCTTAATTGTTTCTCTGCATATTGATGTAATGGGTGGATTTTTTCTCTATACCTAAAGCACAAACCTTTGCAGAATGACGTCCTATTTTTTTAGATTTTCACCCAAGCCCTTATTATTTATTTCGCAGAATGACGTCCTATTTCTTTAGATTTTTGCCCATTAGATTTTTTACTTTAAAAAGTTGTTACTCAAAGTAGCTTTTCAAAATAGCTAGAATTTTTTTTTTAAGCTTATCCAAACATTGTAAAAATTTTTAAAGTGATTTTTAAAAGAAAAAAAAAAGCTTATGTATAGTGCAGGAGTTTAAATAATTAATGGATTTACTTGTATTGTTGTTGAATATTGATTTGATATCACACCAGGAAATCAGCTGGGATCCACATTGGTAAATGACCTGCAAGAGCAGGAAAAGGAGCTTAAGCAGTACATGGTGCAACTTGAAAATGCTGAGGCTGCCAGGGCTACTTTGCTTTCCCAGCTTAAAGACGCACTGCAGGAACAGGTGCAGTGCAGTTATTTTTCTTAATATGCTTATATTTGAAGCTGCAGTTGTTGATTGCTTCCCAATCTCAAGTTTTTCAGGAATCAAGGCAAGAGCTTGTTCACACTCAGTTGCTAGTAAGAATCTGTCTTCTATTTCTGTCTCTGCCCTTTCTCCATGGGTTTAATTTTTTTTTCCCTTAATATATTATTGTATTTCCAAGGGTTTGTTGCATCTTGATATACTACAGTACTGGTATATTGCATTGATGACCAACTTTTTTCCTTTCACCTTATTATACCTTGTCTTTGTTGTGGATTTTCTGAATATAATTTTGGTCATTGCTAAAATATTAAAATATTTGTGCAAACCGTATCAAGTTCAATTGAATATTTCCTGTTAATTTGTTGGAAGATAATGAAATGAAAACTGAAACTCATTTTTCATTCATACTAACCACCTTTAAATACAAGAAATTCATAACCATAAATTGTAAATAATCATAAATAAAAAACTGCCCATTAATTTGTAACATCTCATAATTAAAACTTAAAACTGTCATAACTGTCATAACAGTAGAATTCTACCATGAACTCTAATAGACTCTAAAACAGGTGCTGATACATATTCTCAACACTCCTCCTTGCATCAGTAGCTGTTGACTCCAATATTCTCTCTCAAGTTCTCGAATCTTCCTTTTGAAAGTGTCTTCGTAAAGATGTCTGCCAATTGGTCTTCTGTCTTGCAATATTCTAATAAAACTTCTCCTTCCTTTTGAACTTCTCTAAGAAAATAGAGCTTAATATTAAAGTGCTTAGTCTTCCCATGAAAAACTGAATTATTAGATATTGCAATTGCTGCTTGATTATCTACAAACACCTTAGTTGAATCTGCTTGAGCCATTTGTAGACCAGCTAGAATTTTTCTCAACCACAAAGCCTGATTTACAGCTGCAGTAGCAGCAGCAGCAATGAATTCTGCTTCAGTTGACTGTGCCACGATATCTTGCTTCTTTGAAATCCAAGAAAACACTCTAGAACCAAATGTAAAGCAATAGCCTGAAGTGCTTTTCATATCATCCAACGATTCTCCCCAATCACTGTAAGAGAATCCATGGAGATTAAATTCTTGATTATAATTAAAAGAATAAAGAAGAATAATATTTCTCTCTTATTGTGAATTGAAAAATACAGCCACCGATTTAAAGGCAGGATTGGTCCTAAAAAGGAAACCAATCTGCTGTAAATAAAACAGAATCAATCAGAAATAACTATCCTATTTCCTAAGATCTGATCAGGAATCATATTTGATTATAATCTGATATTGATACAGATTTTATTACAAATAAAATCAAAGCAAATATTCTGTAATAATCACGACACCCCCCCTCAAGTTGGTGCATAGATATCTATCATACCCAACTTGCTTACAAGAAATTCAAAGTTATTTCTAAAGAGTCCTTTAATAAGAACATCCGCCACTTGCTGTGAAGTTGGGACAAAAGGCATGCAAATTGCCCCATTTTCTAGCTTCTCTTTAATGAAATGCCTATCAATCTCCACATGTTTAGTCCTGTCATGTTGAACTGGATTTTGAGCAATGCTGATTGCAGCCTTGTTATCACAATACAACTTCATGGGTAGATTGATGGCCATTCCTAATTCTTCAAGAACTCCCTCTAGCCAAATCATTTCACAAATTCCTTGTACTCTGCTTCAGCACTACTCCTAGAAACCACACTTTGTTTTTTGCTTCGCCAAGTGACAAGGTTGCCCCAAACAAAAGTGCAGTAGCCCGAAGTTGATCTCCTATCAATGATTGAACCTGCCCAATCAGTGTCAGTGTAGGCTTCAATTGATTGCTGAGTGGTTTTTTTGAATAATAGACCTTTACCCGGTGTACTCTTCAAATACCCTAGGATTCTATAAACTGCATCAAGATGTTCATCATGGGGAGAGTGCATAAACTAACTTACTAAACTTACAGAGAAAGCAATATCAAGCCTTGTGTGGGACAAACAAATCAGTTTCCCAACCAGTCTTTGGTAGTATGTAGTGTCCACAGGATCCCTTTCCTTGCCATCTCCAAGTTTTTTATTTGGGTCAATGGGTGTGTCAGCCGGTCTACAACCACTTATACCGGTTTCTTTGAGAAGATCAAGTATATACTTCCTTTGTGAGAGAACAATTCCTTTCCTTGACCTTGCTACCACCATCCCAAGAAAATATCTTATCCCAAATCCTTTATCTCAAATTCTGCAGAGAGTTTTTTTCAGTCGACTCATTTCTTGTAAATCATCTCCGCCTCCGGTAAGGATGATGTCATCCACATACACATTTAGTATAGCAATTTTCCCTTCAGTTGAATGCCTCACAAACATAGTGTGGTCTGTTTGGCCTTGGGAATATCCTTGTTTCTTGACAAATTGAGTGAATCTTTCAAACCATGCTCTAGGAGACTGCTTTAGTCCATATAGAGCCTTTTTCAGCTTGCATTACCTTTGGATAGTGCCCTTGTTCAAAGCCAGGTGGTGCATCCATGTATACTTCCTCTTCCAAATTCCCATTTAGGAAACATTTTTCACATCTAGCTGCTGTAAGGGCCAATCAAGATTTGCAGCTAGAGATAAGAGGACTCTAATAGTGTTCAGTTTTGCTACTGGTGCAAAAGTCTCCAAGTAGTCAATGCCATAGGTTTGAGTGTAACCCTTGGCAACTAGGCGGGCTTTGTATCTTTCAAGAGTACCATTTGAATTGTACTTGATTGTAAACACCCACTTGCATCCCACTGTTTTCTTCCCCTTTGGCAGCTCCACCATTTCCCAAGTCTGATTCTTTTCAAGAGCTTTCATTTCTTCTAAAACAGCCCCCTTCCACTCAGGAACCCTTAGAACATCCTGTTTATTATTTGGAATTTCCCTGCATGACAGCTGTGAGGTAAAGGCTCGAAAGGAGGGTTAGAGTTTATCATATGAAACAAATTTGGACAGAGGATGTTTGGTGCAAGACCTTACACCTTTTCGAATAGCAATGGGAAGATCATAATCATTTAGTATAGGAGACTCACTAACAGAATTTTGGTTGCCATTATGTTTAGTTTCAGGAAGAGTATTACCTTGTGGTTCCTCAGATTCTTGGTAATGCAAGGGATGATCTTTGGACTCATCTTCTTGAGCTTTCTTCTTTCTTCTTTCTTGAGTAGACAACATCAATATGTTTTATGCCTCTTTGCTTCTTATTTCCACCTGTTCCTGTGGCCTCACTTTCCTCATTATTTGGCACAATGTTGTCTTCACAATCTTTTGAACTCGGAACATCACAATCCTAGAAATTTTTAAATTCATTTTCAACTAAAATGCATTCAAATGATGAGTTATCTACAAGTTCGAAAGATTGTGTCGAATCTTCACATGTGTTCCCCCCCTGAAGATGAGTCGTAAAAAAAGGTTGAGACTCAAAGAAGGTGGCATCCATGGTGACAAATATTTTGTTAGAATTAGGGTCAAAGCATTTGTATCCCTTTCGTGTGGAAGAATAACCAATAAACACACATTTCTTTGCTCTAGGACTTAGTTTATTCTAATTTGGTTCATGATTATGAATGAAAACAGTGCACCCAAAAACCTTTAGAGGTATGGTTGGTAGCAACCTATTTTGTGGAAAGATGCTTAAGAAATCCTCCAAAGGAGTTTTAAAATTCAAAACTTTACTCGGCATCCTATTGATCAAATAGGCTGCTGTAAGTATAGCTTCACCCCAAAGGTATTGAGGTACAAAATTTTGAAAGAGTGAAGCCCGAACAATTTCAAGCAAGTGTTGTTGGGGTGTATTCACACAAGAGCTTTGATGTACAATTCCATTTTCTATGAAGAAATATTTTAAGCTTTGTTAATCCTTATCATTATCACTTCTAAAAATCTGAACTGTTTTTTGAAATTGTGTCGTCACCATTTTGAAAAACGTTTTGACAATAGATTCAACTTCAGATTTTTCCTTCATCAAATACACCCAAGTTATCCTAGTATGATCATCAATAAAGGTGATGAACCAATGTTTACCCGAAGGTGTTGAATGCCTACTAGGGCCCCGAACATCACTGTGAATAAGGGTAAAAGGCTGGATGATTTGTATGGTTGTGATAAATAAGGGGAACGGTGATATTTAGCCAATTGACAAGTTTCACAATTTAAAGAGGACATATTTTTATTGAAAAATTCAGAAAACAAGTGTTTCATATAGTTGAAACTTGGATGGCCTAACCTATAGTGCCATAACATAACTTCACTGGTCATAGAAACTAGGCTAGAATGGAGACAAGTACTTTGATTTTGTCTACTCAAGTTGTCATCTTCAAATAGATAGAGTCCACCAATCTCTCTAGCATTGCCAATCATCCTCCCTGAATTCAATTCTTGAAATTTGCAACCAGAGGAATCAAATATGGCATGACAGTTTAGTCAAGAGTAATTTTGCTGACAGAGAGTAAATTGCATGATAAGTTAGGCACATGAAGGACATTATGTAAGGTTAAAGAAGAAGACAGAGGAACTGATCCAATTCCAGCAATTGCACAGAAGGTGCCATCTGCAACTTTTATTCTTTTGTTTCCTGCACAAGGACTATAGGAGGAAAAAAGTTTTGAACAATCTGTCATATGGCCAGTAGCTCCAGAGTCTAGGAAAAAAGTTTAGATTATTTACTTAACTACAGAGAGTGGCAATGGGATGAGTACCTTTTTGGGCCAAAGAACAAGAAGGATTTACCGTCATTTTGGGAGAAAAAATCTTGTACAGATGCTCCAATTGTTCCTTTGTGAAAGGAGTTGTTTCAGCGGAAGATGATGGCTCCTTATTTTCCTCAGAGGTGATTTGGAATGCGCTGCCCTCTCTGTTAGACTTCTTTTTAGAGTTTGTTTGTTTTCCATGAAGCTTCCAGCAGGTTTCTCTTGTGTGCCATGGTTTCTTACGGTGATCACACCATGGTTTTTTTCTTTCAGAATCAAACCCCTTTGTTGCAAGAGCTGATCCTTCTATTTGTTGGGTGATAGGTGATTCAGATCCATGCAACATGACCCTCCTTCTAGCTTCCTTGCGTCTAACTTCTGAGAATATTTCTCGAATGGAGGGTAAAAGCCTTTGAGAAAGAATCCTTCCCCTCCCTTCATCTAGACTTCTATCCAAGCCAACAAGGAACATGTATACTCTATCACTTTCTTCTCTTTTTTTAAACCGTGTTGCATCCTTGGGGTTTTCCCAATCATCTTCATAAAATTGATCTAACTCCTGCCACAGGGTTAGCATCAAATTATAGTAGGTGATAACATCGCTCACCTTGTTTGGATTGCCACAACTGGGTTTTCAGATCATATATCTGAGATGAGTTCTCCAAATTTGAGTAGCATTCACGAGCAGCTTCCCAGATTTCTTTTGCTGTAGATAAAAAAAATATGGCTTCCCAATTGCTGGCTCCATGGAATTGATCAACCATGACATTATGAGGGAGTTTTGAGCCTTCCATTTTGCCCAAGAAGGGTCATTCTTTTCTGGTTTCTTCACTTCTCTAGTTAAGTATCCCAGCCTGCTTCTTCCCTCCATTGTCAATTTCAGGGATTGAGCCTGTGCACCGTGAGTGGAATATTCAGGTTTTGGGGAAAAATGTCATTCGTGCATGGTTGAGTCTCCACTCGATCAGTTTTGGGTGGTGGGTCTCCTCCCTACGCTCATCTTCTGTGGTCAGAGAACGGGTACTAGTGTCGGTCATCGCCGTTTTCACTATGGGGAATGGCAAGGTTCAGAGCACGAAGCTCTGATACCATAAAAGAATAGAGAAGAATAATATTTCTATCTTATTGTGAATTGAAAAATACAGCCACCAATTTAAAGGCAGGATTGCTCCTAAAAAGGAAACCAATCTGCTGAAAATAAAACAGAATCAATCAGAAATAACTATCCTATTTCCTAAGATCTGATCAGGAATCAGATTTGATTATAATCTGATACTGATACAGATTTTATTACAAATAAAACCATAGCATTTATTACAAATAAAATCAAAGCAAATATTCTGTAATAATAACGACAATAATTAAACAAAACTCCATAATCAAGAGTTCCTTTAATGTATCTAAGCACTTGTTTAGCAGCTTGAAGAAGCACTTCGCTTGCACAATGTAAGAATCTTGAGAGAACACTCACAACATAATGTGAGAATCTTGAGATAACACTCACAACATGCATAATATCAGGTCTTGTTGCTGTAAGATACATAAGACAGGCAACAAGACTTCTAAAATCAGTCTCATTAACCTTTTCTGCACCATCTTCCTAGCAAAGCTTTAACTTATGAAACATTGGAGTACTCAGGTTTACAGTTCTCCATTTGAAACTTCTGAATCTCTTTTGCATATTTCTTTTGACTAATAAAGATTCTTTTTTCATCTTGTTTGACTTCCATTCCGAGGAAGAAAGCCATTTCTCCACAGTTTATCATTTCAAACACCTTCATCATATTTTGCTTGAACTCCTCAACAAACAGAATATTGCTTCCGGTTACTAAAAGATCATCCATATACACCTTGTCTTCCTGCCCTTTAATTACAAACCCTTCAGGTTGCTCAACATATATCTCCTCCTGCAAATAACCATTGAGAAAAGCATATTTCACATCTAACTGAAACACCTTCCAACCTTTTTGTGCTGCCAAAGCAAGGACCAATCTGATTGTATCAAGCCGAGCTACTGGAGCAAATGTTTCAGAAAAATCAACTCCAAATACTTTAGCATATCCCTTCACTACAAGTCTGGCCTTGTGCTTATTAATGGAACCATCTGCATTGAGTTTGGTTAACACCAATAACATTTTTGTATTGAGGTCTAGAAACCAATTCCCAAGTTTGGTTCTTCTCGATCATGTTAAGGTCCTCCTGCATTGCAGCTATCCATTTTGGGTCTTTTCTGCTTTTGAAAAATTTTCAGGCTCAAACACAACAACATTACATCTTTCATAAATATAAGAAAGTAGTCTAGTTCCTCTAACAGGAGGATCATCCACACTTTCATCTTTCATAAAAGAAAAATCAGAAACTTGCTTCCATTCATCTTTCTCCCCGTTCCATTGCTTATCTTCAGCAAAATGAATATCTCTGTTTATTAGAATCTTACCAATTTGTGGTTGGAAGACTCTATAAGCCTTTGAAGTTGTGCTATAGCCAATAAAGATTGTTGCCTTTGCTTTTTTTATCCAACTTATCTCTTTTCACCTTTGGCACATAAGTAAAGCAAATGCATCCAAAAACTTTGAAATTTTGAACAAGAGGTTTATAGCCATACCATGCTTCAAAAGGAGTTTTTCCTTGCACTGCCTTTGTAGGAAGCCCTTTTAACAGAAACACAACTGTATTAGCAACTTCATCCCAAAATTTCTTTGGAAGTCTTTTCTCATGCATCATACATCTAGCCATTTCCATTATCGTTCTGTTCTTCTTCTCACTCACTCCATTTTGTTGGGGAGTGTATGGAGTAGTAAGCTGGTGCTCAATCCCACCCTCTTCTCAGAAAGAATTAAATTGATCGGAGATGTATTCTTTCCCATTGTCAGACCTTATAACCTGAATTTTACAATTAGATTGATTTTCAATCCAAGCCTTGAACTTTCAAAAAACTCCTGCAACTTCAGACTTGAATCTCAAGAAATAAAACCAACACATTCTAGTAAAATCATCAATAAAGGCAATGTAATATCGACTTCCCTAAGATAATTCAGGTTGCGGTCCTCCAAGGTGATGTGATCCTGATTCCAGCCGGCCAAGCATTCCTTTTACATGTGATCTTGATTGTTAGCTGGCCAAATATTCCTTTTACCCGGCCCGTACCTGGCCAGTATCCGACCCAGCCGGCCCGACTAGCTGAAGAAAATTATAGTTTAAAACCTTATTGTAGCCGGATTAAATTACTTGTATTCCGTGACTTTGTTTGAGCATTCTTTTCCTTACATAATTGTTTTGAAGTCCTTGTTCTGTGAGTTTTTATCTGGTTTTTGCTTCTCATATATGTATATATATTGCCTGCATAACCATTCATTGGGATGGGCAGTGTCTGTATGGATAAGATGGACGTTTGGCATGTTAGATTATTCAATGTATCTGTTTGCTTCTTTCTGAGAGAATAGTTGATAAATGTGTTTACATTCTGGTATAAATATATTTTGATTGAAGAATTTATGATGAAGAGAAAGAATTACGAAGAGTGAGGACGATAAGGAATTCTCCTAAACAAAAGAACAAAATATAAAACAAACATGAAAAAGAGAAGATCAATGTAAAAAACCTTTGCAGTCCCTTGACATATCTGATAGAGAAGCCCCATAAAAAAGACCATGACTGACTTTTGCACCAAATTTATGCCAACCACCCAATCTTATCAGAAGTCAAGTGAATATGCCAAAGAACCCTCCTTAATGATACAAGAGTTCCAGTCCAACCAAGTATGTTTTAGTATACAATAATTTTTCTTGGAAATTGGTTTTCAAGGATTATGGACAAACCATGTAGAAAATAATGATTGGCTGGTTCTTTAGCACCTGATAAACAGTTCAACATTTCTCACTTGCCATTAACACAACAGATTTGGAACACTCCCTGACCCTGCATATATGCTAACCAATATTGTTGGATTGTTAAATATGTACCTTGGTGCCATTTGATCCCATTTTAATGTTTCCTGCATTTTACTGTTGTGCAGGCTGCACGAGACCAGATTGAGCAAGCAGCCAGTATCAGGAAGAGGCTTAACCAAGCACCCGAAGCCCTGAGGGTGTTGGAACAAAATCTTCCACCGGTTCAACTAAACAGCACCCATCCTCAGCCTTCTTTTACCCAGCCTTCTATATCATTTGCTCCTCTCCAAACTACTGAAGAAGATAAGAAGGCAGCAGCAGCTGCTGTTGCTGCTAAGCTTGCTGCCTCTACATCCTCCGCCCTCATGCTTACATCTGTTCTTTCTTCCCTAGTTGCCGAAGAAGCTGCCTCTAAGAATGGTAGCTTAAATCCTACTGGTTTTGCTTCAGGATTACCTGTT
The DNA here is from genome assembly GCA_026901365.1 of Sesbania bispinosa. Taxonomy (NCBI): domain Eukaryota; kingdom Viridiplantae; phylum Streptophyta; class Magnoliopsida; order Fabales; family Fabaceae; genus Sesbania; species Sesbania bispinosa. Next base: position 183,859 of record QLOH01000428.1, read on the forward strand.
TTCAATCCAGAGAAAAGACTCAAACTTGACAAGCAAATGTCTGTTTCTGATGTTAACAGTTCTGATACAGGGAGCTCTTCTTTTTTCACCACTTTACAACAACCATCGGTGGCAAATGTGCCACTGACACCAACCAGCTTGCAACCTATATCTCAACCCAATCAATTACAAGCTGCATTTGTTTCAGCACCCCTACCCCCTCATTCACCGGTGAATCCCCCTGCAAATCAGTATGTTCAATCTGCTGGATTGATGGTTGGGGGAATTCCTTATGGATATGGATCAAACAGCCTACCACCACCTCCACCTCCTTTGCCTCAACATGTGGCAATAGGATTATCGAGGCCCAGCACCCAGCCATCACAGTCACAGCAATCACAGGCTCAGCAAGCACAGCAGCAACAGCAGTCAGCCACCGGAGGATTTTACAGGCCACCAGGAATGGGGTTTTATGGGCAGAGCCATCCATCAACACCACCAGCGCCAGTACCTAGGCAGTGAGCAGTGCTCAAAGACCAACAGCTAAAATTGCTGCAACCTTTGTAGCAAGTTCCTTTTGGAAATTTCTGCCTGCAGTGGATTTTCCTGGAGACTGTGCAACAATGTAAATTAGTAGGGAATTAGATGTAGCAAGAATTGTATAACTCTGTATCTTTAAATCTGGGTTGTAGGTTTTGATATCATTAGCAGATACTTGAGATCTGCTTGACCAGAGTTACCTGATGGGGCCCTCACTATTTGATCTGAAACATTGAATAACCTGTTATGGTGTAATGTGTGTGGCCCTCTGTCTTCAGAAGCTGCATGTTGGCTTGAACATTAGTAACTGGTGTTAGTCACCTCTTCTATATAAATTTCTGAGATTTTTCATTGCTCGCCATTCTCCTGGGATACTACTATCTGTAGGTGCTAGGAGGTTAATGTAGAGTAGTATCAATTGACAAGATATGTTAGCATTTTGGTTGCCTGGATTTTGCATGATAAAGTTAAAGCCTTTATTTGTGTGAAGGGTTTTAGAGAATTTTTAAGTGTCCTATCATAACTACGGGAATCCATCAACATGGAATGTCCTTGGTATGTGGTATGCAAACATGCCCCTTCATCAAGACAAGATACCTGTATGTCTCTGCTTGTTAGTGATATATATTTCCGAATTGTATAATTTGCTGTATAGTCAAATAACTTCTAGTTGCTTGTTGTAGAAGTTTTTTAGTTAGTACTGTTTTCAGTTTGTTCTCTGTTAGCTTCCAACAGAATTGTATTCAGTTAGCTTGGCTTCTAGCGCAAGCCACTGTACTTGTATAAATAGCTTTCTAAGCTATGTGCTATTGTAAGAAACATTCCAGAATATCAATTCAGAGATTTTATCAACTTCTCTTTCTCTCTCTTTCTCTCTTTCTCTCTTTCTCCAAGAACCCTAAATTCTAACATGGTATCAGAGCTTAGATCCATGGCTTCCGCTACACCAATCAACATCTCTCATCCTGAAATTCATGATACTGATTCCGATTCGCATAGTGATGATGAAGTTCATGCAAATCCTGGAGATTCGAATCCAAGTGGATCAACCAAAAGAAAAACGTGGGAAAAGGCTCGATCTGATGTGCGCTCCTCTCCTACAGCTTTCTCACATCAGATTTCAGTTAAACTTGATGAGAAAAATTTCCTACAGTGGCGTCAACAAATAGAAGGAATCATCCGCGGCCATAAACTGCACAAATTTGTCACAAATCCTACAATTCCTCTTCGTTTTCTAAATGAATCTGACAAAGATCTAGGAATTGAGAATCCTAAATACATCGAATGGGATCAGCAAGATTCACTGCTGTGTACTTGGCTTTTATCCACTATTTCCGATTCATTGCTATCAAAAGTAGTCGTCTGCAGACATTCATGGCAAGTATGGGAGGAAATACACAAGTTCTTCGACAAACAGATCAAAAACAAGTCAAGGCAACTTCGGTCAGAGCTTAGGTCAATTACAAAAGGTGATCGCAACATTACTGAATTTTTTGCCAGAATTAGAGCTATTGTGGATCTGTTAATGTCCATTGGAGATCCCATTCCATACAGAGATCAGTTTGAAATAATTCTTGAGGCGTTACCTGAAGAATTTGACTCGGTTGTTGATGTTGTGAATAGCAAATCTGAACATTGTTCAATGGATGAGCTTGAATCCCTTCTTCTTGCTCGTGAATCTCGTATTGAGAAGAACAAGAAAAATGTCCTAAGTGATCCTCTGTCAGTGAATCTAGCTCAAGCTAAATCCACAGAATCACCTACACAATCAGCCTCTAATGAATCTACACCTACACCTGAACAGGATAATCACTTCAATTTTCAGAATTATTCTGGTAGAGGAAACAATTTTCGTGGAAGAGGTGGCCGTTTTGGCAGGTCCAGAGGAAGACTTGGCCGTGGAGGAGGTCGTTACAATGTGCAGTGTTAGATTTACTACAAGTTTGGGCATGATGCAAGCATCTGTTATCACAGGAATACTGGATCTGATTTAGCTCCCAATCCACGTCCTAATCAATGGTTTCAGGGTGGATTTTCTCAATACTCTCAGCCTAGATTTCATCCTCCACTTAACAATTCCTTGCCTTCTACTTCTCAGCAGTTTGCCACTACTGCACCAGTGCCTAGAGGAGTCAAACCTCAAGTTTTTGTAGCTGGAACTGATGTTGCACACTCTACTCATTCCAATTGGTATCCTGATTCTGGAGCTTCCCACCATGTTACTGCTGATGGTGATGCCTTTATTGACAACACTTCTTTGCCGGGTTCAGATCAAATTCATATGGGAAACGATCAAGGTTTGCCTATTACTGCTATTGGCTCTACTTCCTTTACTTCTCCCTACAATAATAACTCACTTCTTACACTTAATCATCTATTACTTGTTCCTTCTATCACAAAGAACCTGGTTAGTGTTAGTAAGTTTGCCAAGGATAACTTTGTTTACTTTGAATTTCATCCCACCTTTTGTGTTGTTAAATCCCAAGTTACTTCTGAGGTACTTCTCAGGGGAACTCTTGGAAATGATGGCCTCTACTCTTTTCCAAACATGTTAAACTCTCAAGGAACTGCTCCTTCTCTTCAGCAAAAATGTTCAATTGTACCTTCTGTTAATAATATTGTTGTTAGTTCAAATAATAGTCAGATTTTAGACAATTCAACTAGTTCTTCCTTGTATCATAAATGGCATTGTAGGCTTGGGCACCCTCATCATGAGGCTCTTAAAGTTGCCCTTCAATCTTGTAAAATTGTTCTTCCTAATAAAACATGTTTTGATTTTTGCTCATCTTGCTGTTTAGGAAAAGCTCACAGGCTTCCATCTCATCATTCTACTACTGTTTATGCCTCTCCTCTTGAACTTGTTTTTTAGTGATCTTTGGGGACCTTCTCCTGTCCCATCTTCTCAAGGACATCATTATTTTCTCACTTGTATGGATGCCTTCTCAAAATATACTTGGATTTTTCCTCTAAAACATAAATCAGATGCCTTTCAAAGCTTTGTTCAATTTAAATCTATGGCAGAACTTCAACTAAACACTAAACTAAAATCTGTTCAAACAAATTGGGGAGGGGAATTTAGACCTTTGTCAAAAATTTTCACCGACTTAGGTATCATTCATCGTATTGCTTGTCCTCATACTCCTCATCAAAATGGTACTGTTGAAAGAAAACATAGGCATATTGTTGAAATAGGTCTCACACTTCTAGCACAAGCCAAGATACCTTTTAAATTCTGGGATTTTGCCTTTCTTACAGCTACTTATCTTATTAATAGGCTTCCTGCTGCTGGTTTACAATTTCTATCTCCTTATCAAATTCTGTTTGGGAAAATCCCTGATTATAAATTTCTTAAGGTGTTTGGCTGTGCTTGTTTTCCTTTCTTAAGAGCCTACAATTCAGCAAAAATGTCTTATCACTCAAAAGAATGTGTTTTTCTGGGTTATTCTCATCAACATAAAGGGTACAAATGTCTTTCTCCTGATGGAAAAATATATGTCTCAAAGGATGTCATTTTTAATGAATATAGGTTTCCCTTCTTGGAATTGTTTCCCAGTCCTTCTCCTGTTACATCCTCCAACCCTTCTTCTTTTCCCTATTCTATTATTCCAGTTTTATCCAAGGCCAATTTATCTCACACTGAACCAGGTCAACATCTTCCAATTCCAACATTTCAGAACCACATTTAACATCTCAATCCAATCCTACAACTTCTCCCACTGCACCCAGAATAACATCTCCTCTCCCTACTATATCTACACCTTCTCTTTCTTCCAGAACAACATCCCCTCTCCCTACTACATCTACACCGTCCATTTCTTCACCTGCAGCCCTTATACTGCCCACTCCATCTTCTCAACCTCTTACTCACTCCAAAAACACTCACCCTATGATTACCAGAGCCAAGGCAGGGATTGTCAAACCAAAATTACATCCCACTTTACTCTTAACACATCTGGAACCCACTTCTTATAAACAAGCTCTTCAGGATCCTCAGTGGTTTGCTGCTATGCGTGATGAATATGATGCTCTTCTCAAAAATGGCACTTGGTCTCTTGTTCCTCTTCCCTCTCACAGGCAAGCTATTAGTTGCAAATGGGTTTTTCGCATCAAGGAAAATCCAGATGGTTCTATTAACAAGTATAAAGCTAGATTGGTTGCAAAAGGTTTTCACCAACAACCTGGGTTTGACTACACAGAGACTTTCTCTCCTGTAGTTAAACCAGTCACTGTCAGGACAATTCTTACACTTGCTGTTTCAAAAGGATGGCCTCTTCAACAGATTGATGTGAATAATGCCTTTCTTAATGGCATTCTAGAGGAAGAAGTGTACATGTCACAGCCTCATGGTTTTCAGAGTAAGGATAACTCTCTGGTCTGCAAGTTACATAAGGCAATTTATGGCCTTAAACAGGCTCCTAGAGCTTTGTTTGAGAGGCTTGCTTCTGCTCTACTTCAGCTGGGTTTTGTTTCTAGCAAATGTGATCCCTCTCTGTTCATCTATCACACATCTGCAAATTGCATCTATCTCTTGGTCTATGTTGATGATATAATCATCATTGGGAACTCTTCTTCATTCATTCAGAAGATCATTAAGTCACTGCACTCTAAATTTGCTCTAAAAGATCTTGGCACACTAGATTACTTTCTTGGCATTGAGGTTCAACACCTATCCAATGGTTCACTATTGTTTTCTCAAACAAAGTATATTAAAGATCTCCTCACTAAGGCTAATATGGCTGAAGCTAAAGGGATTTCAACACCTATGGTTGCTAATCTCAAATTGACAAAATTTGGCTCTAATTATGTTCAAGATGCCTCTCTTTACAGATCCATTGTTGGTGCACTACAGTATGCTACTATCACCAGGCCAGAGATTTGTTTTCCAGTAAACAAAGTCTATCAGTTCATGTCCCAACCACTTGAGGAACATTGGATTGCTGTTAAGAGAATTCTTAGGTACCTCAAAGGTACTCTTCATCATGGCTTATTACTGCAACCTGTTGTTACTTCACCTCTCTCTATCACTGCATTTTCAGATGCAGATTGGGCCTCTGATAGAGATGACAGAAAATCAACCTCTGGTTCTTTAATTTTTCTGGGTCCAAATCTTATTTCTTGGTGGTCTAAGAAACAATCACTTGTAGCCAGATCCAGTACTGAAGCAGAGTATCGCAGTTTGGTAGCCACATCAGCAGAAATTCTCTGGATTGAATCTCTTATTACTGAACTGAAAGTTGCTTTCAAGACACCTACTTTATACTGTGACAACTTGAGTACAGTATCCTTGTCTCACAACCCTGTTCTTCATACTCGCACCAAGCACATGGAGTTGGACATTTTCTTTGTTAGAGAGAAAGTTCTTAACAAGAACCTTGTAGTTTCTCATGTGCCAGCTGATCTTCAATATGATGATATTCTCACTAAAGCTTTCTCTCCTGTGCGTTTTCAAGCTCTTCGTGACAAACTTAGAGTTTTTGACAAAGCTACACTTTGTCATCCACCCTAAGTTTGAAGGGGGAATGTTAGTGATATATATTTCCAAATTGTATAATTTGTTGTATAGTCAAATAACTTCTAGTTGCTTGTTGTAGAAGTTTTTTCAGTTAGTACTGTTTTCAGTTTGTTCTCTGTTAGCTTCCAACAGAATTGTATTCAGTTAGCTTGGCTTCTAGCGCAAGCCACTGTACTTGTATAAATAGCTTTCTAAGCTATGTGCTATTGTAAGAAACATTCCAGAATATCAATTCAGAGATTTTATCAACTTCTCTTTCTCTCTCTTTCTCTCTTTCTCTCATTCTCCAAGAACCCTAAATTCTAACACTGCTTTACCTTTTTTTTACTTGAAAATTGATGAAGTTGATCAAGAGATTCAAATCTCGTTGGCATATCATTGGATTTTTAACATATATAAGTGTGCATTCAATACTAGGCCTTTACTTTTTGCACCGCGTTTTTTACTATTCCCACCCCCTATATTTTTTTGAAAATTTGTAAAACCCAAATCTGCCCTTCAGTTAATTGGTTACGGATAAAGGTGTCCGGGAATGGTTCTCGGACATCCTTGTCCAGAAGTTATATTTTTTTTTATTAAAAATGGCTTACGGACAAGGGTGTCCGGGTACCATTCCCGGATGTCCGGGAACCATTTCGGAAAGCCTTGTCCGTAAGCCATTTTTTATAAAAAAAATATAACTTCCGGACAAGGCTGTCCAGGAACCATTCCCGGACACCCTTGTCCGGAAGTTATATTTTGTATAAAAAGTGACTTACGGACAATAGTGTCCGTAATGTATTTTTTTTTTTTAAAATATACCTTACGGACAACCATGTCTGTAAGGCTTGTTTAAGTATACATTGTTGGTTGAAGAAGGTTTTTGCTCTGCTCCTTCTGTGCTTAGCATGGAATCAAAATCGAAGCCTCTTTATTGGAAAGTCGACGACGCTATTCTCTCCTCTCTCAACCTTCAAGGTCAGCCAACTACTTTTGTTCCATAATAAGAATTATTCTTTTGATCTTAAAAAAATTGTTATTATTATTTCTTTGTAAATTCGTTAATGAAGCTAGAAGCAAATGAAAAGTAAAAACTACTGGTGTTTAAGGGAAGGGGAAGGGGGTGAGGGGGCTGGGAGAAAGGGGGAAAGGGGGAGGTGGGGCGCTGTGGGTGGCTGGGGAAGGGGGGGAGGTGGGGCGCTGTGGGTGGCTGGGGAAGGGGGTGGGTGGCTGGGAGGGGGAGGGGTAGTAAGGGAAGATAAAAATGATGGGGGTGGGAATAGCAAAAATTGTGGTGCCAATAGTAATGGCCTCAATACTAATAGATACCGGTGGAAGAGTACAGTTCTTATATAAATGTTGATCTTGTTTTTCTTTTCTTCTCATTTTTTTTTGTAAGTGCTCCAATTCAAGGCAGAAAAATCTAGGGTTCAAAGATCACTTACAGAGGATTTACATTTACCTTATTCAAGGAGCTGAGTGGGGGCTCGAACTTAGAACCGGTCAAATACTTTATCTTGTTCCACTCGAGCAACCACTTGGATTTTAATTTTGTTTAATCTAATTGCCTAAAATTGTCTTTTTATTAAAGAAAGAAATGAATTTGATTTTAATAAAGAGAATACAAAAAATTAGCTTTGAAGAAGAGAGAAAATTGGACTTCATCATTAACTCTTAATATTTGTTATTTTTATTTATAATGCAATTATTAAAGTTAAAATTTAGAAGTCATGTAACAATATTTAACATAATTAAATTTTATTTATTACATGTTAAAATAAAAAAATACTACAAAGCACAACATTTTCATTGTTAATCATTCCTAAATAAAGAATCAAATTATATACATATAAGTTGAAAAATAAGCTATGATGTTATCACATCAATCACTTAAACTTTTCTACCATCGTCACCATCATAAGCTATGACATTAACACTTTAACTTTTACTTCTTTGAAAAATTGTTATTTTGCCTATTTATCTATGGAGAAATTGAGTGAATTTCATAATATTTTGAGTATTTAATTTTGAACTTCAACTATTTCCCCTTCCCCTTGTTTTGTATGGAGTTGATAAATTTAATGATTATTGTAGAAACTTGGTAAAAATAAAGGTCATTCAGGAGTTTCAAAGTATGAAAGGCTTAGTTATAACCCTTAGGTTGTAAATTGGCCATGGTGGATATAAAGTGAAGAGTTTGTGAACCTCACTAGTAGCTCGACCATGCTCACTTTTGGCATGGTTGTGCCAAGTCTAGCTTTTCATGCATGGTCATGCCAATTGTGTTGGACAATTTTGGCTTTTCAACTTGATTTTTTATGATATAATATAAGAACCACCTTTTATTGTTTCAACCTATTTTTTGCATACCCTCACCATTCTCTCTCTAGAGCCATTTTAGCCTTTGAGCAGCTTCTCAGAGTTGTTGCATACCATTCTTCAGGAAATTCAAGTCATTGTAGGTGAGTGATCGATCTTTTTGAAATTGAAAAATGTTTCTATTGAAGACTATTTCTAATGAAAAATCTATAGATTTTTCTCGTGGTAGAAGATAAAGAATCATATAGAATAGTTATTTTTGCAAAGTAGAACCATTAGATATATAAATTGCTAAAGAAAAATAATAAAAAAATTGGTAAAGAAAAAGTTTTACAAATCTTTATCTATTATTATATAGTATAACACAAATTCATTGTTAAAAGCACGTAAGTATTTAAGGTATATTTTGTAAATATAATCACCACAAATCCATATAATTTGTTAATGGGATAACAATTTTGGAAATGTTAATGTAAGCGAAACTTTTTGAATGAAGACTAACGAATAAATACCAACCATTGATATTGGTGACGTTGGATTTGATTTTAATTTTCTATTTTTTTAAAATATAAAACAATAAAGTATCATGATTTTATATTGACTTCGGAGTTAATTTCCGTTCACACCAGCAAAGTTAAATAAGATGCATATTTATTTGGCTTAATTGTATTTTTGGTCTCCCTATTATCATCAATCCGCGATTTTATCCCCCTATTTTTTTCCCCCGATTTTAGTCCCCCTATTATTATTATCAATCCACGATTTTTGTCCCTCTAACACATACTTGGAAGTATAAAAGAAACAAAATTTTGAACTACATTCCGGATTAGGAATAATAGGGGGACCAAAATCACGAAAAAAAAAGTAGGGGGACCAAAATCGAGGAATGATAATAATAGAGGGACAAAAAATGCAATTAAGCCCTTATCACACAAAATAATAATTAATCAACTAATAAACTCATTGTCATGTTTTTAAGAGGAGGGAAGATTGATAATACCAAATGGGTGAAGATTCACTTTTGGTGACTCAAGATCATGGTCAAGAAAAAAATATTATTTTTTAATTTTGAAATTTGTATTAAATTGTATTGATGAAGGTATCTAAATACTAACTTCAAAACATAAATTGATGTCTCCATATGAGTTATAACATGTTTAGATAACACCAAAATTATGTTATAAACGTGGGTTCAGTCCAACGCTACATTGGAATGAATTATCGTTTGTAACATAATTTTGATGTTATCCAAACATGCTATTAATATAGTTTGAATCCTATAAAAAAAACTAATAATATTCTGTTAAAATTTCAAGAAGAAAACATTCATGCATAAATGTTAAGAAAAAGGGCATCTATAAAAACCATAAATAACATGACAATTTTAGAGTTGAAGAAATTTTAACAACCAAAACAACTATATTCAAATCAAACATCATACATTTATAAGAAGCAAATTGATGAACTGGGAGGAGAAGAACTGCATCTTTTTTAATATCCAAGAGAACTACATCATCTAAAGCAAAAGATACTCTCAAGCTAGAGTCATGTTCTTGTTTGATTCTTTGGTCTCCACCACAGCCCATTTATTAATGCGATTTCGGGCTATCTCTACCTACAAAGTCCAAATACTATTGTTAAAATGCTTAACCTAAACATGGAAAGTCATATTGTCCAAAAAAAATGGAAAGTCACACAGACCAAGAAAAAGTGAAATCATAATACAAAATATAAAATGGAAAATCAATTTAGATAAAAAAAAATGGAAAATGAATTTCAAATTGGTTAAATAAATAGTTCACATAAAATAAAAGACAATCAATAATAGACAAGTCAATTACCTGCTTGTCCCAATCAGTTTTAAAAGTGATGATAATGAGCACTACAGTTTGAACAAATGTTCCAAACAGCATCCCCATCCAAACACCCTACACAAGAGATATACACCATTGATCATCGTTTGTTTTAATCATTACATAGTAAAAGGGGGCAAAAGAAGAAAGATTAATTACCTTGACTTGATAATTGAAAAAGAAACCAATCACTATTCCAACAGGAATACCAATTAGGTAATAACAGCCCATGTTTACGTATGCTACAATTTTTTGCCACCCAGCTCCAATTGAAACCCCTATTGATAAGATTATTTTATATATTAAATTTCTCTCATCAAAATAATATAGTATATGAATAATTTTAAATAATGCAGGGAAATAATTAGTATGTAAAATTATTGAATATGCATGAATTTATACACAAGTGTGCTAGTGTAATTCCTACAAATTTTAAATATGTCAATTTAAAATAAAAAAGGTTTGTGTATGTGTATAAAGAAATGCAAAAAACAAAAAAAAAATATATATTACCAGAGAGCACAGGTTGGACACTATTCATTAGCATGGAGATTGCAAGCAAAGTTGACAAATCCCCAACTGCTTCAGCCACATCAGGGTTTGGAGTGAAAATGTAAGCAAGTCTTTGTCTCAGGAATAGGAAAACCAAGAAAAACACAACTCCAATGGCAAATGATGTGAGAACTGTTATTTTTATGGAGTATATTGCAGCCTTTGAACTCCCTCTTCCAAGTTCATTGGACACCCTAACACTGCAAATTAGTCAATATACATGCACCCAATCATTCTTTTATTTTCTGAACCTAAAAGGTGTTGTTTCCTTTGAAAATATTTTATTAAGTAACCCTTAATATTTTTCTAAACAAAATTATTTTACTCTGAAAGACCATATTGTGTTTAAACAAAACTCCTAAATTTTGCTCCTTCATTGTCCATATTGTGATGACACTAAAGCACATACCTAGCTGCAGCAAAGAAACCAAGGGATATCATTAATCCCCACCCATTGATGTTTAGGCTGCAAAAGAATGATAATTTGATGCAGTCAGTCAAAAGATTAATTTCTACTGATGAAAGAAGCAAGGAAACAAAATGTAGAAGTAAGAATGATATAGAGTTACCATATGGACAGAGCATCAATGGAAACCTCAGCATCTTTCATGTGCCCAGTTAGAAGGATCAAAATTGTATTATACCAGGTTTCAAGACTGTAAAAGGACCATAGCTTTAAATTAGAATTTAGTCGTAGAACTAGAACTGTTTTATCACATAAATTTCTTAGTCTTTTTCTTTTAAGATTGATGATAGAACTAAGTATGGGGACAACAATAAATTGTGAATCTATTTTTGGATAAACTTCTTTGAAAGAATTTCTAGAAGAAGAAAATACAATGAATGGGGAGGTGAAATCCATAAATTGAAATTAATATTTGCAACTCAACTTCTCCAGAAACTCTCTCATTTAACTTTTTTATAGGTAACTAATTTCAAATTTATGGAAGAAATTAAATTTATTATATCTTGTTGATTCATTCTATTTTTTTTTCTAGAAATACTTCTATGGAAGTGTATCCAAACTGAGCATTAAAACTATACCTACACTACACTTTTAAGATAAAGAAAAATATCTGAAACTGATTTTATTGTTATTGATGATGAAATATGTTTAATTTCTTACTTACCACAACATAACTCCAGAGGACAGGGAGAGCTTGATAACAGGCCAGAGGTCTTTGAATGCCAAAAATGAAAAACCTTTCCATGTGTCAGGGCATTTATACATGACAAACATGAGCTGGCCCAAATTGGGTATCCAGTATGCCAAGATTGTTGATGTCATTGCACCATTGAGCCCAAAGTTAAACTTAACAGTCAAAAGCCATGACAGAAAAAGGTGAACAGAAATTGAAAATGCTGCTAAGTAGGCAATAATCATGTTCTTGCTCTGTGCTTGTAGGAAAGTTTGGCAAGTGAATGACACAATGTAAGAAAAGACTGAACCTATTGCCCAAAGAGCAATGGTTCCTGCTACTTGAGCAATGCTTTCATCTTGGCCTAGAGCCTCTAAAAGTGGGGTGGTAAAGATGAAAATAGGAAGAAGAAAGGTTGCAGTCAAGGTCAAGACTATCCAGGATCTTTGTAGGTACACTCCAAGTATGTCATACTGTTTTGCTCCATATGCTTGCCCACAAAGAGTTTCCAATGCACTTGCCATGCCAAGCTGTAGTTTTCAAAATTGTGTAGAATGTAAACTTCATACACAAAATATGTAAATTGAAGTAGCATTTTGAGTAAGAGTAACACATACCAATATACCAACTGCAAACCTGCCTAGAACAGTGTTGATAAGGGCATATGCAGCAAGTTCAGTGGAGTTAATATGGCCAATGAAAGCTTGACTAACTACACTGATACCATAAGTTGAAAACCTTGTGGATATGGCAGGGCCTGCTACCACCCATATCTTCTTCATTTCTTTCCATACCCTTTCCCTCACTGACTCTTCATTCTCCTCTGAATTGGTTTGCTTCTGCAAAAGCTTCTCCTTTAGCTCGTCTTTCATTGCCATTACTACTATGGAGCTGCCAATTTTGATTGACACAAAGATGAATAATAAACATTATAGATAGTTTTTATGGAAATATTTAATACTTAATGTTTCAAACACAATAAAAAAATGTATAAGAAATAGAATGGCATATAATAAACATTATGAAATTGAATGAAAGATTAAAGTACATAAAGTTTAGATCATAGCATAAAAAAGAGAAAAAAATTGTAGATTGTTATATACTTATAAAGATAATTAGGTTTAATTGTACTTTATGTTCCTCTAATTTGGAGCATGTGTACTTTTTGATCAATACTTTTTTTAATAAATCAAGTTCCTCTATTTTCAAAATTAAACAAATACAATATTTTCATGAATTGTCTTCTCCCTAAAACAATATAACCCTCGCATTATTATTTTATCTAAATATTTGGTAATTATGATAGATTTGATATATGAAATAATTTTAAGGTTTTAAAAGTAAAAAAAAAATTAATAGAAATTTGATAAAAACATGAAGGATCTTGCAAGATGTGGGGGCTAGGGTTTAAAGAGGGTAAAAATTTAAAATTTTTCAGTTTTTAGTGAAATTTAATATTTTGGTTGATTAATTTAAATTTTAAGAAATTTAAAATAATTTAATCAATTCAATTTGTGAAGGTGAGTAGAAAATGAGAATCTAAAAATTTCAGGTAAAAGACAATTGACAGATACGCATATTTGCTTAATTTTAAAAAAGTGTTAATAAATCCACATCATTAATGAATTTATAGGTGTATTTAGCTTATAAATAGTAGTAATTAGGATTCTTTTGTGTGTTAAATAGTTTAAAATGTTTAGATTTAGGAAATTTGGTGTTTAATTCATTGTTTGATGTTAAGTGTAGTTTTAATGTTATTTTATTCATAATTGTAGGTAATTTGAGCTTTAGATGTTTGTGGGAGGACAAGAAGGTTTCCATGTCCCAACAATAAGTCAAAGGAAAAACAAATCTCAATTTTGCTTATGCTTGCGGGGACATGAAGATTGATGCCCTGAGAGGACACGAGCCATCAGAACACATAGTAGTTAGCGTCTCTTCGTATGGGCACACACAGAGTTGTTCCTATGAAGACACGATTGGATAGGATGCGTCTATAGCCTCTGGATGCTCGCATGATGACATTTAGAAAATACCATGTCTTCACACGAGAAGACAGTAACTATATATAGGCAATTGTAACTGTCTAAAACAATTTTAGTTCATTTTTCTTTCATATTTTTAGATTGAAAAACACAAATTCTCTCTTTTCACTCATTCTCCTGAAGATCCAAACCAAGGTGGATGGAGTGTCTTCTAGAGTTTGCCTTTCATTTCTCTTCCCTCTTCTCCTTTGCAATGTTGTTCTAAATTTTTTAGGTTAGGGATTGAATAATTTTAATTCAAACTCCATGTGAATTTCGTTCTTGATTTCAATTCATTTTGTTATGATGCTATTACATTGTTTTCTTCTAATCTTAACATTGACTTGATCAACCAATGCATGAACTTAGAGTAATTCCTATAATCGGAAAATTTAGGAAGAACTTGGATCTGAAGTAAACAACATGAGAGGTTAATTACTTAGAATAAGAGTTAATTATCATGTGATCTTTATCAATTCTTGATACTAATGCATGTCTCAATTAAATTCACCTAAAGAATTAGGATTCTTGATTGTAGATATAAAGTTAATTCACCAAGGAATTGAGTTTTAACTAAACTAATGAATTGGATCATGAATTAAATCATAATTATTGACTTGAACTTTCTGTTAATTTACATGGAGTGAGAGTTAAAATGAACTAGGCCCTAACCACTTGTTGTATTGTTCTTCACATTTAGTGAATTCTTGACTGTTCTAAACTTAATTCAAGTTTCTTTTGGTTGATATTTCTAGTTTAATTTTCTGCATAGGTTACATGTCATTTGATATAAATATATTTTTCTTATCCAACTAGATAATTCCTCTGTATATGGTACTTGAATTTTCAAACCCCGTGGATACGATAGTCTAAAATACTTGTAATAATTTGGTACATTTACCAAAAATTTACATCATGAGTCTTGTTTTGCTAAAGGAATTTAAGAAATCAAAACTGCACAAAATTAAAACTAGATTGAGACTATAAAGTGCCTTCATTTTCCCGCTTCATGTCATTAGAGATACTTTACTCATGAAAAATGTTAATTTGTACATATAAAATATATAACAACTTATACAATAATAATGAGAGGAAATAGAGAAATATGAAATCATTGAGATGTGATGGAGAGATACATAAAGAGAGCAAAAAGTATATTATTATTGTATGTATTAATTGTATGAATAAAAAGACTATTTATTTTACTTTACTCATAGCTCACACGTCTATAGTAAGGATAAATTGTTTTCAATGGGCAAGGAAATAATGAAATCCCATGCCTTTCATTCTGGTATATGAAGTTCAAAATGTAGGATAATCTTGCTTTAATTTCTATAGTAAAAATCATGAAAGGAGAGAGAGTTTACCTTAACTTTCTTTAATCTGTATTTTCCCCAACCTTCTTACACAGCACCGATAAAAAAGTATAGATAAATGATGATTCACCTGTAACTAGCATTTCAATTTTGCACCGTGATATATAAATAAACAGAGAGATTATTTAAAAAAAATAAAAACAGAGAGATATAGTGGAAGAACATGCCAGACAGCAGGCAGAGCAAGCATGACCAGAAAATAGCCAAGCTTAGGCGAAAAGCACACTCAGAGGCACCAAGCTCACTGACAAACACAAATTACACCTGGTTATATAAAGACAAGTACTAAAGTATGTGTTTTGTAAGTTTGGTTTATAGTATGTTTGGTTGCGCGTTTCATCTCCCAAACTTGTGTTTTTTCAAAAGCAACTAATTGTTGTTTTTAAAAAACTTGCATTGCGATGATAAATTTGTATTGAAATTACAAAACATGACCGCTTAGTTTGTGTTTGGTTTAAAGTTTGGATATGCTCAAATAAAAAAAACACGTCTCAATGCATGTTTGGTAAAAGGATGGTATAGGTGTTTTGAAAAAAGTATATTGGAATGTGTTTTTTTTTCTTTGAATATATCTAAACTTTAAACCAAACACTCATTTAAGCCCAATTTGGATACACACCTGCAAGAACTTTTAGAAGATAAAAATATAATAAATCAAATAAGTCAAATGAATTTATCTTCTTCATAAGTTGAAATTAGTTACTTAGAAAAAAGTTAAATGATAGAGCTTTTAGAGTAGGTGAGCTATAAAGACTAATTTCAACTTATGAAAAAGTTAAATGCATTTGACCTCTTTGATTCATTCTATTTTTTTTCCACTTAAAAGTTTTTCGCAGAGCTTTTAGTATTGTAAGGTAACTTTCGTTTTCAAATCACAATTTTTTTTATTTTGAAAAAAAAAAATTATCTAATGAGATTTGTGTCAAATTCGTTGTTAGAGCCATTAATATTTACCAAAAATACCATCAGGCAAGTCAATTCAAAACACGCACCCAAAATGCACCATCTTTCCCCTTCTATAATATGTTTGGTTTCCGCTTCAATTTTAGAGGCCCCTTGATATATATAAGAATAAACAAGTTATAGCATTTCAAAATACCTTTTGCTATTATTACCAAAAAAAAAAAATACCTTTTGCTATTTGCTTTTTATTTTTGGTATCAAAGTTAAGTATAGTTATTAATAAAAATCAATTGTAGTGGTGCATTTAATTGAGACATTTATTATATGATTATTTATAATATTTTTATTTTATTTGTATTTAATATTTATATTTATTGATATAATTATATATATTTACTTTTATTAGCTTTTCCCAATTAATAAATAAAAAATAATTTTATTTTAATTTTTAACATATTTCAATATAAAATTTAATAACTTAAAATTAAAAAACATTATAATTAAGAAAACTATATTCTCTCTCTTCATTTAAAATTGAGATGAAATATTATTTGTATTCATTAATGATATTATTCTCTATTTTTCTATTTGTCATTTTTAACTGTTATTTATAATTATTAGTTTTCATTTCATTATTATTTCATATGTATATATAATTTTCAGTAAAAGATTTTATTTTTGTAAATTTTAGTAATTAATAGGATTTCATCCAAAAAAATATATAATAATCAATTGATAAATTTGAAAAATATGGAAAAGGCCAAACATTAAAAAAAGGAATAAATAGTATATATACATTTATGGAAGGTGTCAGAGGACGACAATGGTGTCAATGGTAGAGGGTGTCAGGTATTATTAGCAATGAAGGTCGTCGAATAGTAGCATTGATAGAAGGGAAACTATGGTGGTGGTGGAGGATATGGCATGGCCATGGATGTTGTCGAGAGGTGGTGTGGGTGAAAAGTGTCAAATGATAATGTGGAGGGGGTGTCAGACAACAACAATAATGACAATGATAAAAGGTGTTGGGCGACGATGATATAAAGGGTGGTAGTGGCGAAGGCGAAGGTAACCGTTACCCAACACCATCCTATATCGCACAGTTGTCACTTTCCATCGTCAACGCCACCCCCACCCAACACCCTCCATTGTTATTATGGCCCAATAAACTACCACCTATAATGGTTATACATTATCACTTTGTTAGTGTAAAAATAATGTGTACTGTCATCCAATTATGAATCAGTTAAACTCAATAATTTTTTTATATTATGTAAATATTGGTATATTTTTTAGAGAATTTTATGAAAAACTAAAATTAATTTGTGTTTCATTGTAATCATATAAAAGTGTTTTTTAACATTCTCTCCACTATTGCACTTAATTATTTTGAGAAGCCAGTCAAAATAGTTTCTCAAAATTCAATTTTTTAGATTATACTTCTTTCTAAAATCTTAAACAAATACATTGAAAAGTTCTAAAAGTAATTATTTTTAAAAAGAAGTGAATTTTTTCCAAAATTAATCTCAAACAAATGCACCCTATATTTTGTCATATAATTTATTGAGTTTAACAACAAATGAGGTGTTATATTTATCATATGATGTACCAAAAGTGGTTGATCACAGTTGAACTGGACTGTGACCCCATACGGACTTTACCTGCAAGGTCAGGGGTTAAACCCACAACTATGCCTGTGGGGGATTTCTGGTCAAAGACAAAAAAAAATTATCACATGATGTGACAATATATGATAAGATAATAATGTAAAACTTTTTACATTAATAATGCTTGGCCATTAAAACTATACACTACAAGAAATTCGGGAATTAGCAACGGTCAAAAGTCGTCGCTAGAAGAGGAAAATTGTTGCTATCATGCAATTAGTGACGGCTTGGCAACGGCCACACAGACTTTGTTAAAATAATCATCGTTAATACACTAGCAACGAGCAAAATTAGTTGTCGCTACTTAGCGTTTGCTCGTCCGACGCTAAAGTCGTCACACCGTAGCGATGGTCGAGGTCATCGCTAATAATTATATTAATTTTTAATTGAATTTACAGTTTTATATTTAATTTTATTTTAATTTAATTTACGGATTTACGATTTAATTATTATAGAAATTTATTTTTTTATTTATTTTATAATTTTTATATCATATTTGTTAACGATATAAAATATAAAAAAACAATAAATACTATATAAAAACACTCATATAGAAAATAAAAGTATATATAAAAAGTACATATAGAAACTGTACGTAAACATAAGTCAATAAAAGAAAAAAAAATCAAGGTTGATGGCGATGACGCTATTGTGGTGGTAGGTCACGATCCTCATCCAAGGGCTGGTCATCTAGGTGGTCATCGTAGTGTGGGTACGCTTGAGCCTGACTCCCGCTGGTAGAAGCAGCTGCATTGCGAGCATCCGACACTAATTGCAACTATTGTCGGAATCATGTGAAGTCCTCCTCTAATCGTGCATATTGCGCCTGACAGTGATCAACCCTTTTTTCAGCTCGACTGACTTGCATCTTTGCTTCGATGACCTCCTGCCTTAGCGCCTCGTCAGACAAATGCCGAGACCCATCGCTCCTGCTAGTATGGGCCCAAGACTCCTGAGTGAGGCTGGTCACAACATGATTAATGTTGCTTGACAAGTCCCCGGTGCCATAACAGCGTCCTCGAGTCTTGCCACCAACAATATCCTTCCAGATCTGTAACTTGGTGGACCCATCAATGATGGAGTTGTCCCCCATCTGTGACTCCACCTCCCTCAGGCGTTCATAGTAATTTGTCTGTTGAGTATAGATGAACTTATAATTAGTTAGTTATTCTATTGCAAATATATCAAATTATATAAAAAACACCGCTAAGCACAATTTTTCCTTACATATGTGGACCGCGCTCGATCGTCTACCCAACCACCGTCCTTTTTTGTGTGGGTGGCCACAAAAAACTCATCTGGATCTACAGCTCGTCCAAGCTCTTGAGCCTACACAGAAAAATTACACTGATTAATTATTTTAATTACAAATACAAAAATAATATAGAAAAGTAGGTTTATACATACCATATCCAAAGCCCCCTCAATGTGAGCCTTGCGGCCCATGGTGTGAACTGCTTCGCCTCAACCAGAAGCCCGATTGGTCTTGTTATGAGCGGACTTCCCCTTGAACTCATTAGAGGCACAATAGGCCAAAAGACCCTCCCAGGTCTCCTCACCACACCAAGTGGCCCTAGTCCCACTCGTCCGAGCCTTGTTCAACATATCTGAAAGACGTCTGGCAATCCTCTGCTTGTACGCCTTCTTAATTTGGGACTCATCCTCAGGGGCCTAAGTAACTTTTCTTTGCAAAATAAAAAAACTTTTACCTTGTGTTTAGATGGAGAATTTTAGAATTCTCAAAATTATAATAGACAATGTTGAGTGAATTTTTAAAATGAGAGAAATTGACAATGACAATCTAAAAGTTTGAACATAAAAGAGAAATGTTAAAATTCTCTCTCAATATTTGTCATTTGAAATTCCCCTATTTGTCATAAAAAATCCTCCTATTTGTCATTTAGAATTCTTTCTTCTACTATTTTAACACATGAATTCTAGTAATTTCAAATTTCTTTATCCAAACACAAGGTTAGGGTAAGTCATTTGGAAATTAACTTATGAAAAAATAATGTAAAATGAAGGCATTTTACCGTAAACTTCTCCCACCACTTGTCCTTCACATCCTGCGGGGTGACCTCCCACAAGTAGTGAGGACCCCAGAACTGCGATCGAATCGCATGACCAATGGTTGCAATGGGGGGATTGTTAGGCACCCAACTGCAGAATAAAAATATTCAATATTAACTCTAAGAACTTATAAAGATTCAATATTAACAATTCAAAAGAAGTATATATATATATATATATATATATATATATATATAAACTCACCCTCTGCCATAAGGTCGGATAATAACCCTACTGTGAGGGTCTAGCTTATGAGGGTTACTGGAGCTGGCACCCCAGTACTGAACATGCTCAGCATCAGGCTCGGGGTTAGCCTTGACTTGACATTAACCTCAGCCTGAGCGTCGGCCTCGGGCTTAGCGTCCACCTCGAGCTCAGAGAGATGTGGAAGCCCATCCTTAGGGATGGCAAAACGGGCTTGGCCCATCCGTCAATTTTATAGGGCTGGGTTGGGGACTTTCAACCCATTGGCCCGTCTAACCCGTCCCGTTCTGGCCCGTTGAAAAACGGGCTGGAAAAAATAAAAAAACTTATAAAATAAAAAAGGGACAGTTGTGTTGGATCAAGCGTTTACACTAGGCCAAAAGCTATAGCTGTTAGCAAGGGCACAACTTTATTTCCTTAAGGATTCCCAGAGCCGCATCTAGCTTAAGGGCTGCGCCCATTATAGGCGCCATGGGTTGGGATGTTAAGCCCATCGAATCCTAAGGGTGACACTGACAATTAAGCCAACAATCTCCCCCCCAGTGTCAGCCGGGGGGGATTCGAACCCATGACCTTGCTCTGATACCACTTGTTGGATCAAGCGCTTACCACTAGGCCAAAAGCTATAGCTGTTAGCAAGGGCGCAACTTTATTTCCTTAAGGATTCCCAGAGCCGCATCTAGCTTAAGGGGCTGCGCCCATTATAGGCGCCATGGGTTGGGATGTTAAGCCCATCGAATCCTAAGGGTGACACTGACAATTAAGCCAACAAGTTGGAGGTGAAAAAAAAATTAAATGGAAATACTAAGATACAGAGATACAGAGGGTCTTCTATTGGTTCTCTCCTTGAAAGTTCAAACACAAATACTGAGATACAGAGACGCGAGCGACTGCCCTGCCCTATGACCCCCTCCTTCAAGGCTTCTTCGTTCTGAACTCCTGTCGTGTGTCCACCTTATGCGGTTCGTCCACTAGTCACAGCGCCGCTCCGCATCGTCTTCTCAGCGCGCGACGTCCAGCAGGAAGCAATCACAGTTTCTGGGTTCTCCTCCGCGCAATGTCTAGCAGACAGTCGTGACAGCTTCTCCTCCGCGACGTCCAGTAGTCACAGGTATTCGTTCTGCTGCGCGTCGCCGCCTCGTCTCATCCGCGCAACGCATCACTGCTTCTCCATTCTTCCGCGCGCTGCCGCTCGTCTCCTCCGTGCGACGCAGTCACAACTTTTGCGAGATCTAGCGGGCACAGGCTGCAGCAGCGGCTTCTCCGCGTCGATTGTCCCTCCGGTCAGGTTCTCCGCGTCGATCGTCCCTCCGGTCTGCTTCTAAGTTTTCAACAGCTTACGTAGTTACGTTTGACAAAAAAAATAATCTGTTGTAAGGGCTGGCCTGTTGGCCCGTTCAGCCCATTTAAATATGGGTTGGACTAATATTTTTTGTCCATTTTTTTTATTTAGGGCCATCCCAGCCCGACCCATTTTTCTGACGGGCTGATCGAGGGCTGGGACGAGCTGGCCCATTTTGCCACCCCTACCCATCCTCAACCTCGGTAGGGATCTCATGATATCCCGGTGTAGGGATGAACTCATGCCCTCGAATGCTAGCTGGTCAGATGCAGCAGGTTGACCAAACAATGGAGGGGTGGAAGAAGAAGACTGCACATACGGTGGAGGGGCTGAAGTAGAAGGTTGCTCCGGAAACTGATGGGGGAGGTTAAGGTTGGTCCTCTCCCGTCGTGTGTGAGCTGCCTGCGCAACAAGCTCGTCCGGAGGGATAGACCTCCCTCTAATTGGTGGAACCTTCTGTCCACCTCGACCCCGCATACTGGACATTAATATCTAATAATTATATACATAAGTTAAAACTAAATTAATCTAAGGGGATGGGAGAGACATATTAAAAAAGTGAGGGAAAACACAGAAGGAAAACTAGGAAAAGCAAGAGGAAACCGAGTAAAACTAGTGAACTAACAATTGAAAACGAAGTATTAAGGAGTAAAAATAACTAATGTAACTAATATTAAACTAAATATTAAATTATTAAAATTAACGTAACAATTAAACTAATTAACAATTACCACTAATTAACACTAATCCCTAAACTAACTAATTAACACTAAACACTAAACTAACCATTAAAACTAATTAGAAACAATTAAAACTAATAAACAATAATTAAGAACAATTAAAGCAAGTAAAAGATTAAAGCAATTAAAGCAATTACTTAGAGGAGGAGGGGGAGGGGGGAGGAGGAGGGCGTTGGAGGAGGGGGGAGAGATGGAGGAGGAGGAGGGGGAAATTATAAGGAGGAGAAGAAGAAGAGAGGAGTGAGAAAAGGTTTTGTCACTTTTGTGCGTGTAAGTTTTAAACTTAGCGACGACCCTGACCGTCGCTACGGCCGTCGCAAAGTTAAAAATATATGTAGCGACGACCAAGTCGTCGTTTATGTGACGCAGATGCACCAATTTTAATTTTTAATTAAAATTTAGCGACGGTTTGGCCGTTGCTACATATATTTTTTAATTTTTAGAAAAAAATTGATTTTTTTTGTGTAGTGACGGTCTGATTGTCATTACAATACGAAATCTAGCGACAATCAGACCGTCACAACATATTAATGACACAGTTACGCGTTGAACTTCGCATTTAATACTGCAGCGATGACATAACGACGACTTCGCTTAAGCTGTCGCTACGAGCGACAATATATGGCTGTTGCTACGTTTTCACATTTAAAAACACGTATTTTTGTAGTGATATGTTTATTCACTTAAATATTTTTTTACTACAAATGTTTATTAAAAAATATATCTTTTCTCAAATATATTTTTTTATAAATAAGTATAAGATGTATGGTAATTTTATAAATTATGAGAAAGTAAATATGCACACATACGAATAGTGTGATAAAATTATAAATAAAATGATATATGTGTATAGGTTTGATATGATTTGAATTGAATTGAACTAGATAAGATTAAATTTAATTTCAAAGACAAATTTAAGATAACAAAATAGAGAGTTATTATAAAATTTGATTAAAAAATGCCAATTGAAATTATGATTATATATATAATGCATTATGAAATTATTAAAATTATTATGTAAAATTTTAATTAATAATGATAATTTTATACTTTAACTTTTAAATATACTACCTAATTACCTAAATATATTCAAATTCTCAATTCAATTCCTTGCCCCCGAAAATTCTTAATTCAAATTTCTACCCAGTCTAATAATTGATATTTCTGCCCATCTGTGATTTTGTCGCAAGGGCTGGCCTTGCTGGAATCTGACTGGAATCCTTATGTCGGCACAAATCCTTATTTAGTTTCTTTATTCCGGAAAAAAAAAATTATTGATTTTTAAAACTAAAAACCTTTCAATAAATAAACATAAATAATACTCAACATTTTGGATACTTACCTGCACCTTTGGTGAATTTGTTTCAAGGTATGTAAAAATATTTTCGGGAAAGTAAGGTTGAGAAAATGATATTCCCATGTTTGATTCAAGTTTTAGAAAAATTTTCTCGGGTATTATTGATTCCCGGAAATGTATTTTAGCCATGACTTGCCCACTTTTTATTTCCATGGTGAGGGGTGGAAATCTTATATTCCCATGGGAATGGAAGTTATTTTTTCCACTTCCACTTCATCTTACAATATTTTTTCTATTTTTATTTATTTTAATTTTTAAAGTAAATGATTTTAAAAAATATTCCTGAAAATATGAAATATATACCAAACATACATATAAATTTTACTTGAGAATAACATTCCTAGTAATAGGATTCCCAAGAATATCATTCCTAAAAAAATAATTTCATACCTTAAGACAAACTGACCCTGAGTATTGTATGTAAGCTCACCGCTCTGGATCTTCTATAACTATTTTCTAGAAGCAATTTGTAGACTCAACGTATTTTATTTGTTTTTAGTTAATTACGTTTCGCCTAAAAGACGGTTAAGGACCTTCAAGAATAAAAGACAGCTTTAAGGAAATTAGGAGAGAAAAACAGCACAGAAATATACTTCTAGTTCTAGAAAAGGATATTAACGTTGGCACTTGTCGTTCCCGATGACCCACCACTTCAAACGACAATGGTGTTGGAGCTGAGTTGGAAAATCACCATTCTGTTAAACAAATAAAAACAATAATATAAATTAATTAATTTAATTAAATGATTAATTAATTTTGTTAACGGTATTCTCAAACACAAGCATACATATATTTATATTTATGTGAAATGCATAATAACATAACTCATTCTTAAAAATGGGTGAGCATATCCTGAAAAAAAAAGCAACTATTAGTAACGGTTTAATAATTAATTAATGAATTACTTTACATTTTTTCCTGATTAAATTTAAATTTTAAAAAAGTAAACGTTTCTTTTATTTCCATTCTCTTGTTCACTGGTTCATCCATTTTATGTGAACCAGACAAAATCACGAAGCGTTATTGCGTTCTTCATCTTCTACCTTTCGCCAATTCAGGAACCCCCCAAAACCCTAGATCGAACGCCGCCACCACCGTTTCGTGATTTTCGGTGGTGGATACTTCCGTTCTCTGCTGCTGAAATTCGAATATCTGGGAGTTTTTTTTTCCGGCTTTTTTTTTTACCCTTGGAGTTGTTCCAATTTCAATTGCAGTTTCTAGGGTTTCCTTGTTTCTGATTGGGGCTCGGAAATGGGAAGCAGAAAGGAAGAAGAGAAGAACGAGAAAATTATCAGGGGTCTCATGAAGCTTCCGCCGAATCGAAGATGTATCAACTGTAATAGTTTGGTATATTCAACTCCTTCTTTGATTTTCTTTTTCTTCTTCTTTGGTTCGATGAAAGTGTGTTTTGGTTTCATTACCTTTCTGTCTTGGGTTTCTGTGTTGTGATTAATTCGAAGCTTAAACTCTTAAACCTTTGACGCTGAAGTGGGATAGTTGCTGAGAACTGAGAAGGTTTGAATATGGTTTTGGAATTCGACCTCGAATTCTTTAATTTTTGAATGTCACCTTCCATCCTGTGGATCCCCAAAACTACAATGATTTAGACAATATTAAGCAAGTGATTAGCACTTGCCAAAGGTGGTTTTACAAAAGAAGAAATAAAATTGATCATGTGATTTTCTTTTTACTGGCATCCTATGCAAGGTTGTATAATTTTATTATGTCATTCTCTAGGAATTCTAGAGTATTTGTGAAAAGAAGAACTTAGGAAAGTTTTGTCTCTTTTATAAGAGGATTCCAGTTAATTGAGATGCAATTATTTGTGCAGGGACCGCAATATGTATGCACAAACTTTTGGACCTTTATTTGCATGACATGCAGTGGAATACAGTGAGTTCCTATTCATTTTGTTAACTCTTGCTTTGAGCTCCTTCTCTTTGATATTCTTCGTTTATCTTGTCCTGAATTATGTGTGTTTAAATGTGATTGGGATTCACAGATTCCGTATAAAGTATTATTAAAATATTTCACATTTAAGTTGGGGCAGATACTGAATATATATGCCATTCTTTTTTGTGAGGGCACTGGTACCACCCTTTAGCAATTAGTAGCCAATTTCACTTACTTGAAATATAAAATACTGCAAATTAATAGTTTACTTATAATTCAATTAAAATAAATAAGACATGTGACTAAATATTAGCTACTAATTACTAAAGGTTCTAGTATGGTCATGAAAAAAGGTAACAAGGGAATGTTGGAAACAGCTTATTTATTAATTTAAATTATAGTACTCGCTTCAGGTTCAGCTAATTGTTACATTATAATAGTGCATCTAAGTCATAACATGTTTGCAATCGCATGGTGATGTTAGGTATTCTTCTGGTTGAAAATAGAACATGCATTATTTGAATAACTATACATTTGTACTCAATTTTATATGGAACTATCTTTTTTGAAGTTGTTGATAATAATTTGAAATTAAGAATTGGAATTTTTGAATTTCTGCTTTACTTGTGGATAATTTATGGTGTGAGATAAAATTCATAGAAAAATGAAACCACCTAATAGTTATTTCCTTTTAAAGGAAATATTTGTTTGTTATGTTTAATAAATAAATGTCATACTGACATAAAAATATGATCTGAATCAACTTATAGTCAAATAATTTTGTGTTTCTTGAACATTATGCTCTATCTTGTATTATTCCTTTTTTGTGATGTTTTACACTCATTGCACCACTGATATGTCCCTGTTCAACAGTTATATTTGGTAATAATATATGCTTAAAATCACTTGTTTATGTTCATGTTCATGTCATGCAGTCGTGAGTTTACTCATCGTGTGAAGTCCGTGTCAATGGCAAAGTTCACTTCACAAGAAGTTGATGCTCTTCAAAATGGTGGTAACCAGGTACAAGGGTGATCCCCACCCCCCGATTTTGTAGCTACCTTTTTTTCCTCCCTAACAGCGAATTTTCTACATTTATGACTACCTTTATTTCATTGTTGAAATGAGATTTATCTGTGGTTCTTTTTTAAAGCGTGCAAGGGAAATATATTTGAAAACTTGGGACTTCCAAAGGCAGCGGTTGCCAGATAGCAGGTGCAATTACGTGGTTTGCTGTTACAGCTATTAAATTAACATGATCTTTACATATATAAATATGTGTAATTTGTTATGTAACATGATCATGTTATGTTTTTGCAGCAATGTTGATAAAATAAGGGAGTTTATAAGGAATGTGTATGTGGATAGAAGATATGCTGGAGCAAAGTCTTCTGAAAAGCCTCCAAGAGATGCACAGGCAATATATTCTTGGATATTGATTTGTTTCTCAGAATTTCTTTTTTCAGCTTAGTATTTGTTTTCTTTTCCTTTGTGAAAAAGAAGTATTAGGTTTGTGATAATATAATATGATATTTATGTGTGCTTCCTTTGTTCTAAATATTATTATTAATTAATTCAAATGAATTTAAAATTGTATGAATAAATAAATAAAAATAGAAATAATTAAATAAATGAATGAGGTGATCATCCAGTATTGTGCATATAATTGTTTAATGGAAACTTGAACTTTTGAATGTAGTGAAGTTAAATGACTCCTTATCATTGATAAGGAGTCATTTATCATTCACTAAAAAAATCAGCTAGACATAATTAAATAAACCAGTATCCTTGTAATCCAAATTAATTTCAAGTTTCAACCTTTAGTTAAATGCTAAACATTTTATATTTGCAATTGACTGTAGAGCCCTATAATTCATGAAGATGAGATTAGGCGTGCCAGTTCTTATCATTCATATTCTCAAAGTCCTCCATATGATTATCAATATGAGGATCGGCGCTATGGAAAACAAGCAGCTGCTTTAACCAGGAAACCTGGTTCAGATAAAGCTCGTTATGAAGGGAAAATGTCCAGTATTATCTATAGTCCCGGTCGCTTCAGCGATCATGCATATGATGACAGATTTGCAAATGAGGGATCTTCTGGTCCTAGAATTTCTGACTTTTCTGTGTCTAGTGGTTGTGAGCAATTCAAATCAGATGCTCAATCTCCTAAGTCTAATAAGGAGATTGGGTTTAGCAGTCCATCCTATCAGCATTCTGGTTCCAGCTCAAGTGAAGATGTATGGTCTCAAGCAAGAAATGCATCTCTAGAAACTAATGCCAGTTCCAAGAGAGATGCAGATGGAATTCATCGTCTGCAGGTTTTTTTTCCCTTCCGTGATATATAAATATATGTATGCTTGCTTAAAAATATGTTTGTTTTTCACTGGTAATGTTATATTAATATTATGGGAGTGCTTCAGATGCAGAACATGATATATTCATGTTTTCACTCCTCTTTTCTAATATCATGTGGTGGAGCATGTTGTTTTCACTCCTGTAGGATTCAAATAGTATATTGCCTGCATGTTGTTTCTGTTTTAGGATGAAAATTATTATCAAGTAACACAATGCAAAGAAAGTAATTATTAGTGGAGCAAGGGGAAGATAGGAATGGTAAAAACTAGAAATAGGAACAAGGGAAAGATATAAAATTTATAGTGGAGCATTACATTTTCCAAAGATAGTGAGATAAACTCTTCAGGGAAGCAATAGTAAAAGTAACATCTGTATCTGTACTAGTAAAAAGCAGAACCTTGCAAAAGAGAGGAAATTGAGTCTCTTTGTTTCTCGTTAATAATGTGTTTCTTGATCAATGTTTACTACACCTAACTGTCTGTTGGTGTCAATCCTATCAGGCAATAGTCTATTAAAAATTGAGATGCAGTCTTCTTTGTGTGATGTCCAAACATTCAAACTCTACCTGTCTAAAATGACCAAGGATTGGCTTAGTTTGAGTAATTTTTATTTATGATTCAAACTCTTTGTGGATATACATTCACTCTGAATGATTGTGTATTTATTACATTACATTCCAATTTCCAAGTACTTGTGGCCATATTTTGTAGCAAGCTGATCATGTATATCTCTGATGTCTTTCACATGAGTGACATTATATTGCATTCTTTCCCAGAGAACTACATCATTGCAACCGGCAGACAGCAGCTCTTCATCCTTAGGATCTTACAATTCTGGTGGTTTAGTTGATTTTTTCTCAGAACCTATCCAATCTTCAGGATCCCTTCAGAATAAAGCATCAGGAATTCCACCACCATCTGGTCCTACCAGAACTGTTAGCTTGGACCTTTCCAAGGCACCACCGGCATCAGCTTCATCTGTTGATCTTTTTCAATTACCAGCAGCACCATCTCAAGCTCCATTGATGGATCTGTTTCAATTATCTGATATGTCAGCAGCTCCATCTTTCAATGGGAATCAACTCACACAAACATCCCAACTCACATCTATTGACTTATTTGCGGATCTACCTCAGCAGCCTTCTACTGCAACCTCAGATGAGAAATCATTGGAGTTATCTGTCCCTAAAAATGAAGGGTGGGCAACGTTTGATACGCCTCAGTGCGCATCATCTACTGCACAGCTGGAAATTCCAGCTGTGGTACCTTCAAGTGCTGAACCTTTGCAGGATAGATTTGATCCATTTTCAACCGTAAATGCAAATATGCAATGGCCATCTTTTGAAATTTCTAGTGCCGGTGTACCTTCTGTTACATCTAATATATGGCATGATGGTGTGTGGAATGGAGGAGAACAAGTTTCTGCAATGGCAACAAACACTGAAGTAAGTACAAGAAATTCGGTCCA
The DNA here is from genome assembly GCA_026901365.1 of Sesbania bispinosa. Lineage (NCBI taxonomy): Eukaryota > Viridiplantae > Streptophyta > Magnoliopsida > Fabales > Fabaceae > Sesbania > Sesbania bispinosa. The sequence goes on from QLOH01000428.1 coordinate 213,133, forward strand.
TGGATGGTTTTTCATTCTTGTACTATGCTAGTATTCATGTGCTTTCACTTAATAACTTAAAATTTTGGAATGGTTGGTTCATGATATGCTATTTCTCCATAAGAAATGGACATTGTCCTTCACTTTTGTTCCCCTTCAAAATTTGAGACATTGCAGAATAAATCGAAACTTAAATAAGGTTTTGTAAGCTTTTCTTCTTTGTGACTGAACAGCCATGGAATGCATTTGAAGATTCTGGTAACCATCTTCCTGTGGATACCGTTAGTCAAGGATTACAGTTGCCCAATTTTCCATCAGCTGATGATCATAGTTTGGGTTTACGAGCTTCTGAGGTTGGTGTACGGATGTTGTATTACAATGATAATCTGTATGATCTTGAAAAAAAATCGCAACTCACAACTTCTTTCTCCCCCCCCCCCCCCCATAAAAGAACCAGGGACCCAATAAAGATGGAATGCAAGGAATTGCCCCTATTGGTGGATTTGATAATCAAGACATCCCATCGCATGTAAGTGGCTCATCATATCTTTTACCCACACATTCTCTAATGGTTTGTGCTCTTCGGACTTAGGTTGATTGAGATTCTCTTTTATTTAATGTTTATTTTTTAAATTTTTTGTTATTAATTTTGTTTCTTCTTTCAGGGTGATATTCAACCTAATGGAATCAATTGTAAATCAACTAATCCATTTGATTTTCCCTATGATTCTGATGTAGATCACAGCAGTATGGTATGTCATGGACTGTTTATAAATGTTTATCTATTACTTAGTATTTCTAGTTATGTGCATAAGTCTATCTCCGTTGTTGAACTAGTTCCTATTTCCTAATGATACTTGGTATTTCTGCAAGATTTGCTCTCGTAAAATGTTGATAATTCCTTTCACAACACACTTAAAGGTTCCTAGTGTGTGATTTTCAATATATATGCTCTGCCCCTCTCAACTTGAAGCTTTTCTAGTCAGTTCATTTGTAAATTATTATGTTGAAAGTTGAAACTACACCACAGCCCCAAATATCTAAAGGATTGAATTTCAGTTAATTCTTGCAGCATGGTTTCAGTACTCTGGTATTGCTGCCTACTGAAATCTTCAGTTTAATATCATATCTAACATGTCTGGTGTTTCATTGCAGTTCCTTGATATGAGCACTTTGCAAGCTGCTCTGCCAGATGCCCTGTTGCCAGCCACCTTTCATGGTGGTATAGCTGAACCCTGGCTCCCTCAAAGTACAGTGACCCCATATATTTCCTCTGCAGAAGGTAAAATCCTAAAGAACTTGTACTGAAAGTTCAAACATCACTAGTTGAAAATATTTTAATCTATGTTTATTGCCTGACTTTAATTTTCTTTGTTATTTGAATAATCTAATATACTCAGTCTCACTGTAGTATATGCAATTCAAATAGTTGTGTTGTCATTTATCTTACTGTAATCCGATTCTTATCTTGATTCAATTGTATAGGTGGTTTGTCATTCATGGCTGTGCAAACACCAAGTACTCAATTACAGTAAGTTGCATAGATTGCCTTTTTTGTCTCTGCTTTCTATTCTTCCATTGTTTTGGGGGGATATGGTTGTTGTAATTCATTGAAATCTATTGACATGTGTATTCCTTGTAGAAAGCATTCATTTTACTAAGATTGGACATATTTGGCATTTATAAGTAGCTGTGACTGTGACCACTAGATGATTGTCATTTGGCATTTTTATTATTGCTTAGACAATTAGTTCAACAGAATATAACAGTTACACTATACTCACAAGGGAGGGAGGATGTATGTAAATATAGTATAGGAAGGGAAAGATCCTTCACTTAGTTTTACTTAAATTTTTGCATTTTTTCGCCCTTTATAGATATTCTTGGCTATAAAGCTGTTTATAGTATGGATTCCTTACTGATCATGAAATGAAAGTATGTTGGCTGCAACTGTACTCAATGAACTTCATTTTTGTCCATTTTTGTCCAAGATTATTTGTATCCTAAGTTTTGTCTTTAGTTGACCAGATGTGTATGTGTGATATAAGGTATTAAGGTTTGATGCAGCAATTTCTGACAACGTGTATATTCGCACTTCTGCTTCTCTCTCTAAATGTTGGTGAAAAACAATGTATCTATTTTCATGAGTTGTATATTTACAGGAACATCCAGACACAGGAACCAGTTGCTTCAATTGGGGGAAATCCTTTTGCATAGGATTATGCTGTAGAATGTACCTGTTTTCAAATAGAAATTGGTGTGTATCCAGGGTAGTTACTCAAGGAAGTAATTTTAATGCATTTTTAGATGAAATTGTAACTCATTACTTCCATTGGAGGAAGGCCTTGACATGCATAGTCCATGCTATGTTCAGGCCATGCACCTGTAATACTGTAATCGAACATTATATAGATAGAATTCTTTGGTGTTTAATTGGCAGGTATTGAACTTCATCAATCTGGGTTTAGGTTGAGAGACCATTGGGGGTATTTCACTTTGTGCATAATTGTAATTGTAATTATAAAGAGCATATGATGTTGCTCACGCCTGATCAATACTCCCTGCATATTGGAATATAAGCAAATAAAAACTAGCTCACACTAATTAAAAATATGCTAGTTAATCTCATTTGATTTTTTTAACATTTTCTATATTATCTTCTATGAAAGACTTTAATTTTATTGGAACTCATTACAAATGAAAATTGTGTTTTGAAAAGCATATATGGATTTGTTAAAGAGCATCATTGAAAAAAATCTAAATTAAATGAGTATTTTGAATAACGTTATTAAAAAGGCATGAAATTAGTTAATATTTATTTACATTTTAGATCATCATACTTAGGGTTTTTTTCCCTTATATTTCAGTTTAGAGGGAGTATAATGTATCACGTCGGTTACATGACTATGGCTCCATCCTGTTGAGTGTTGTGGGCCCATCTTATCATCTGTGAGGATGCTCGTTTTTCTTGTGTTTTTACTTTTGAGGGAAAAGGGAGCCATTTAGCCTCATTTCGCACCGTCCCCTGTTTCTAGTACTTGTGCTCATTCTGCTTGTGTTATGAGCGAAGAGGGAGCAATAGTTTTGCCTGTGCCCGCGTGTGCATTTCTTGTATTTTGGGATGGATTCTGCATTTCTAGGTTATTGTTCTATTTTTTTCCCAGCTTTTACTTCCTACCTAAATACTTTGTCCGATTTGACCCATACGTATTCGGTTCATATCAAGTTGGGTCTCTATTGACAAAATGAATTGCACCTGCATGTGGTCGGTTCGGTTATAAAAATAGGCGTAACTTGACCTGTGTGCACCCCTATTTGTGAGGAAAAAAAATTTAAATTATTGTGGGGCAGTTGTCCCCAAAAACTTGTAGATAGGTTTGTCCATATTTAGTTAATTATGTAAAATCATCAATGAATTAATACAAAATAACATTGGTTAAAAAACAATTATAATTTAATTAAACACTATTTAAAGATCATCCAAACTTATTTATAAAGTATTATAAACAAAATCATTTAAGTAAATTAAAATATAATATAACAAGTGTATTAAATGAAATGTATAATGTAATGTTTAAATATTGAGTAAATGTAGCAATAATACATGCACACACATGTTAATGTTAGTATGCATGACATTTTAATTAATTAATTTACAATACACACATATGTAGGTATGGGGCGAATTGGGTACTTTAGTACCCATATCCTCACTAGTCCCATTAGTAATTATCCATACTCACACCTATACTAATTTAATGAGTAGTTACTCTATCCATTATGTGTAATTTATTCAAGTACTTGTTCGGTCCATCACTCATTATCATTCCTGGATATATCATTCCTTACAGAAGTTTGAGAATAGCCTTAAACCATTTTCTTCTTCACCTTCATCTTCATAGGTAATGTTTGTGTAAGGATCCTCTCCAGGCGTGTATCTTCTCCAGCCTTGTTTAGCTACAAAATAGCTATGCATTAGCTACGAATTTTAGTTGCCTAGTGATTCTGTAACTATAGTTTGCTGCAGAGGCTGTAGGGGCAGGAGAGAATCCGGATTCGTAATATTCGTAGTTGATGTATGATGAATGGTCAAGTGTGTCCTTTCAAATTTGATAAAGGTGTATCGTGACCTGGAGAGTTGACAGAAGGCTAAGTTGCTACAACAAGTTGTCACCTACATTTCTAGGCATGTGTGCTTCTCTTGCTTTATTGGCCCCAAGTATTGTTCTCGTCCTTCATCTTGAGGTCACACAAGAATGCAAAAGTTTTTTCCTCATTACAACACGAGTCCTTTAATATTCTTTTGGACACTGGGGACAACTCTACTTGTTTAGGGCATTTTGCCCAAAACAAATGACGTGTATATTTTGATATTTGTATTTCTTAAGCTCTTGCTAAAGATATTCAACTCATGTTTGTGTATCTTCCTTGTACTTTATATACTTTACTTTGTAAGGTTGTAAAAAAAATAGAGTGAGGGCATGGTGTCCTAGTGTAGGGAAAGCCTCCAGACTCAAAGAACACTTACTGAGATACTTACATTTAACTAGTAAGGTGAAGAGAACAAGGAAAAACTTGAAGACACATGGCTGAATTTTTGTTCTAATTAAACATTATGTGGCTGTTTTATTTTTCTTTGTAATGGGTGGCCAAACTTAGTTAATTTAGTGGGCTGCATTTTATTATTTTTGGGGCAGTTACACTTTTATTTTTAAGGCTGCCAATTATTTGTTTAATTAGAGTTTAAATTTTGTAACCTTTTCTGAATGCCAAGGGGCTATAAGTATAGCCAGCCAAGGCAAAGAAGAACAAAATATCATTTTGGTTAAAGAAAAACTGAGTTGTGAGAAGTGATTTCTCCAGGATTCTTGGCAATCCATCTATTGAGATTTATCAAAGGATTTCCACCCCTTTGTGTGTTCAATCTCCTGGACATATCTTCCATCTTTGGAAGTGTGGCGTCCTCTCATTTTCCATTCCATATTCTTTCCTTTCCATTTTCCAATTCTTTTCTTCTTATATGTTCATACGCAAGGCTGCATCAATCTGACCATACATGTGCAATTTTTCTGGACTCCAATTGGACGCAAATTTGTGATATAAACCTGCACATTGTTTCCTTAAATTTCATTGCATTTTGCGTGGTTCTAAAACTGCAGCTTTTGTGGTAATTTGATCGCTGGATTATTCCCTTCATTTTCGGGCCCTACTATGCGTTGTTTTTGGGTCAAATTATGTTATCATTGAACATCAATTCTGAATGCCAATTTCCTGCACCGTTCTGCACCAATTAATTTAGCGTTGAATTTACATAATTGGTTTCCTTTTTTTTAATCTTTTTAATTCACGCCTTTTTTTTTTGTCAATTCTCTGATTGGGATAATTTGAATTTTCTTTGTCTAATTTATCAAGGCAGCAACTATAATTCCTAGGGTCCTTATTCAGAATCCTAAACCAACCCTCTGGATTAATATCATTTGGTATTAGAGCTCCGGTTTCTAGGAATTGCAAGGCTGCAGTCCAGGTAATTCCTTTCGTTAATTTTTATCATACCATCACATTACCTTTTGTAATTGTCATAGGCTGAACCATTGCAAAAGTTAAGCCTTAGAAAAATAATTCTGAAGTCTGAAACATTAGAGCAAGGAAAATTGAAAAGAAAGCATGCAAATGAGTTAAAAAAAATTGGCTGAATGGTTCATGCTAGAAAATTTTCATTTCTTAAGGTAATATTGTGGTTGATTTGAAGGAAAAATTATTGCACCTTGTTAGTTGTCAATTCTGAATTTTTGGCTGCACTTTCTTGGTTGCAATTTTGGTTGCAAATTGTGCAAATTCCTTTCTGTTTTGGTTGCAACTATATTGCGCATACTTGCTGAATTTTGTTGCACCTATTGGCTTCATTTTAAGCTAAATTTCTGTCCTTTGTTGGTGTCTAAAATTCTGGTTGCTGTCCTAATTGTTTGTTGCCTTCTTTGTGCTTCATTTGAGTCATTTTTGTTAGTTTTTCTTGTGTTTATTTGGCTGTACACGGGTTGGTGATAGTCCTTGGAATTTCTCTTCTTGGTTTGTTAAGAAATCAAGGAGGAATAGAGAGGAAAAAGGCAAGAGTGCTCATTATTGTAAAAGCCTAAATTGTGTGCAAACACTTGAGTGTGGTAAGGATTAAAAACAACAACTACATGTTATCTTGTTACTTTTAATTTGTTTGATTTACAATGACAAATTCTCAAAAGAACATTTTCCATACAAGGTGTTCAGTGAAAGGTAAATTGGGTTTAGTTGCTATTGATGGAGGGAGTTGTAGTAACATTGTGAGCACAAGAATGGTGGAGAAGTTAAATCTTTCTACTACTTCACATCCTAGACCCTACGAACTCCATTGGTTAAATGAAAAGGGGAAGTTAGAGGTGAATAGGTAAGCTAGGATCAAATTCTGTCTTGGAAGGTATGAGGATGAAGTTGTTTGAGATGTGACTCCCATAGAGACATGTCACTTACTTTTGGGGAGGCCGTGGCAATATGATACTAAGACTGTCCATGATGGTGTAACCAACAAGATTTCATTCAAATACCATGATAAGAAAATTGTGTTGAAGCCTATGTTGCCAAGTCAAGTATGTGAGGATCAACAAACGTTGAAGTTGAAAATTGAAAGAGAAAGAAGAGAAAAAGAAGAAAAAGAAAGAGAAGAAAAGAGGAGAGAAGAATTAGAAAAGGAAAGAGAAGAAAAGAGGAGAGAAGAAATAGAAAAAGAAAGAGAAAAAATGAGCAAGGAAATTTTAAATTCTAATGTTAATTCTTCTCTTGTCTGTGATGTTATCTTATAGGGGCAAGAGGAAGTAATTTCTAATGAAGCACACAAGCTGCCATGTTTGAGAAAGAATGACATTGATATCATTCCTAATGCTTTATTGTACACCCAGCCCGCTGTTGAAACACAGCCTCTTGAGGATAATGAAAACCAACACATGGAGTTATTTGTTTTTACGAATAGTATCCAAGCTGCACATTTTCATAAACATTTTGGGGCTGAATCATATGTGCTTGACAAAGCAATTTTGCAGGTTTTGAAAAGAAGAATTGCCCTTAATCGTGGTGTTTGGGTTTGGACATAAAAAAGGAAGACTACCTTGATGCATAATGAAGGAACAAACAAATTTGAATTTCTACAAGTTGTGTTTGATCCTGGAGGTTGGGTTTGTTCGTTTCAATTTCAAGTGAATAAAGCATTAGATTCGAGGACGAATCTTCTCGAAGAAGGAGAGAATGATGAGAACAAGGAAAGACTTGAAGACACATGGCTGAATTTTTGTTCTAATTAAACATTATGTGGCTGTTTTATTTTTCCTTGTAATGGGTGGCCGACTTAGTTAATTTAGTGGGCTACATTTTATTATTTTTAGGGAAGTTACACTTTTGTTTTTAAGGCTGCCAATTATTTGTTTAATTAGAGTTTAAATTTTGTAACCTTTTCTGAATGCCAAGGGGCTATAAGTAGCTCCAACCAAGACAAAGAAGAACAAAATACCATTTTGGTTAAAGAAAAACTAAGTTGTGAGAAGTGATTTCTCCAGGATTCTTGGCAATCCATCTATTGAGATTTATCAAAGGATTTCCACCCCTTTGTGTGTTCAATCTCCTGGACATATCTTCCATCTTTGAAAGTGTGGCGTCCTCTCATTTTCCATTCCATATTCTTTCCTTTCCATTTTCCAATTCTTTTCTTCTTATATGTTCATACGCAAGGCTGCATCAATCTGACCATACATGTGCAATTTTTCTGGACTTCAATTGGACGCGAATTTGTGATATAAACCTGCACATTGTTTCCTTAAATTTCATTGCATTTTGCGTGATTCTAAAACTACAGCTTTTGTAGTAATTTGATCGCTGGATTATCCCCTTCATTTTTGGGCCCTGCCATGCGTTGTTTTTGGGTCAAATTCTGCACGTTAATTTTTTGAGAATTGTGTTATCATTGAACATCAATTCTGAATGCCAATTTCCTGCACCAATTAATTTAGCGCTGAATTTACATAATTGGTTTCCTTTTTTTTAATCTTTTTAATTCACGCCTTTTTTCTGGTCAATTTTTTAATTGGGATAATTTGAATTTTCTTTGTCTAATTTATCAAGGCATCAACTATAATTCCTAGGGTCCTTATTCAGAATCCTAAATCAACCCTCTGGATTCATATCATAAGACTCGAACTTGTGACCTGTTAGATATGAAACCATGTCTTGCTTAACTCGACCAACCCTATGGGGTCAACTTTATACTTTACTTTATGAATATATGGTTAGTTTGAGTTATTTTGTTAAAGCTCCTATTCAAATAGAGTAATATAGTGTAACATCCATACTTTTCTTAACTACTTCATTATGCAAGATAATAAAAAGCAATAGGCTTAAAAATTTTGTATGAAATTTATAAGTAATAATCTGGATAATTGAAAAGCATCATAAACATAAACATTGAAAATGAAAATTAAAAATGCATCATCTAAGTGAAGTCATGAAAATTGAACGAATGCCACATCCTATTTCGAGCCTAAAAGATAAAGATACTAGTCCTGAATTTACATATATATATATATATATATATATATATATATATATCGATGCGTGAAGGAAACAAACAAACTAATCCCTTCATGCCAAAAGGAATCATCTACAAAAAATAAAAAAATAAAAAAATAAATAAAGAACCAGAGATTTGACATAAAACTAAAAATGTTGCTATTATGGGATGGGAATTGGGATGGAGTCGACTCGTTCCTCCACACACACGGATATATATGATAATTGCCTCAGGTATGAATTTGTATTTACAAGATTTCAATTCTTATAATTTTCTTAAACATGTGGACTTATATATTCTATTTCTAAATACGTCATATAACTTCGTATACAGGAGATGGTTCACCTTTTATTATTTTTATTCCTTTTAAATATTGTTACTTAAATTTAATCAATTATACTTTTATCGTCAATATTAAAACATGCTAACTTTAAAATTCATAAATTTAAATTTTGTTACATTATATAAATTTATATGTAAATCATGTTATATCTTGATTAAAGTAATTTATTTTTATAATATTTTTTTCAATTTAAAAATTTCACTCATAATTTATATATCTATATATATATATTTATAGTTTCAAATATTTTTTTAAATTCAAAAATACCATATATATAATACTTCAGATACTTGCTAATACAAATTAATGTAAATACTACAGAGAGATATCATCACTAATCACTGATCAGAAATTATCATTCATCTCCTTCAATATTCTCTAAAATTACTAATTAAGCTATATTTGTAACTGACTTCACGGCATTGAAGCAATCTTTTATTGAGATAATCAAACTTTTGGGAATTCAGTTTGTCTTTTCTGCAGTACCAAATATTGAATTCTGCTCTTAATTTATTAAGAAAAACAAAACAAAAAAACATAGAAAAAGAATATATTAGAAAAATATAAATATAAAAAAAATATATAAATATGAATTTTCTTTAAAGCCTCAATTTATGTGGATGTCTACCAAATTTATGTGTAAATTTAGTATGGCAGATTAGTGTCCTTAGATATGAAGGATACCACGCAAACACTTTAATTTAATCCAATAAATAATGATGAGAGTGACAAGACCATGATGCCACGTGACCCATAAAAGGGCAAAGAGAAAAAATGTTGAAGCTCCCCGCTGACTTTGGTTTCCATTTAGACTGCAAAATAATTAAAATAAAATTAAAGTGAGTTTAATGAGGGAGGTGAGGTGACTTGGTAGTAAGGTGCACGTGAGTAGTGTAAAAACAAGTACTTGTTGCCTTCCTTTCTTTCTAAGTCTCCCTCCTTGAAGTTGTATATAAAGAAAACATTCACATGTATATGTTTGTATATATATATTGGCACTATTTGAAAGCTCCATAGGAAGTTGAGTATCAATTGAGGTGAATAGAGAAATTAAACCATGGGGAGGCCTCCTTGTTGTGACAAAGTAGGCATCAAGAAAGGTCCATGGACACCTGAGGAAGATATCATCCTTGTCTCTTACATCCAAGAACATGGTCCAGGAAATTGGAAATCAGTCCCAACTAATACTGGTAATTAAATTCAGATTTTATTATTGACTTATTCTTTATCTCTTTTTATATATGTGTGTCAGTGAATACTTTTTACTTGGAAATTAATTAAACAATTTTTTGAATCAAACATTATTTAATTTCTTTTTGGTGGATAAAAAAGGGTTATCAAGGTGCAGCAAAAGTTGCAGACTTAGATGGACTAATTACCTCAGGCCAGGAATCAAGAGAGGGAACTTCACTACCCATGAGGAAGGCATGATAATTCATTTGCAAGCTCTACTGGGTAACAAGTAATTGTCAAATTTCATATTTATCTTTTCTCCTAAAAAAAGGAAAACAGTGAAGATTGAATCAACATAAAATACAGCCACTTAATTACATAGAGCTCATGTCCTTTTCAATTTTAATTAAATTTAAATAAATTATACTGTGTCATTTATTAATTTTAATTGAGCAGATGGGCAGCCATAGCTTCCTACCTTCCACAAAGAACAGATAATGATATAAAGAATTATTGGAACACTCATTTGAAGAAGAAGCTGAAGAAATTTCAATTAGCCTTGGACTCCAACTTGGCATCAGATCACTCAACAACAACCAATGGTGACTCTGTATCTAAGATTTTTTATGATAAAAGAAATTTAGTTATCAGCAGCAACCATGCCTCATCCCTTAGGCTTAATGATATTGATCAGTCTCAGTCTTCCTCCACCTATGCCTCAAGCACTGAGAACATCTCAAGACTCTTAAAAGGTTGGATGGGATCTTCTCCAAAGCCAGACACAGAGCATGAAAACAATAAGGTAGTAGTGAAGTCTGCATCAGTGCCCCTGCAGGAAGAGTTTGATTCTATTTTATCCTTTGAGAACCTAAACAATAATGCTGCTTGGGACAAGTCCAATTGTGATTCTATGACTCAAAATGGTTCTGAAGTTGCAGCTGATGACAAGGGTCATGAGATGTTAGAGAGGAATAGGCAAAAATCTGATGATAACAGTGCTCTTCCATTGTCATATTTTGAGAAGTGGTTGTTGGATGAAAATGTGTGTCAGGTGGAGGAGATGATAGAATTATCTCCTATGTTCTGAAGGTGTGCAGATACCAATTCCTAAGTTTGGGATGTGACCACTCAAAACATTATCAGCAATAAGAAAGGGAAGAATAGAAAAAAACAACATCTTTAATGTGACTAAGGTTTATTTCTGCATAAATGTTGAGGTTCTGAGAAGTTGGGATCTTTTCAACACAATGATTTGATTATCATCTCAATTTAGACTTAGTGTGTGTTGCTGTCTATACCATGTAGAAAACTACAAATGTTAATCACTTGAGCCCAGATAATAAGAAATCTTTAAAGTATTTCCAAGGATAAACTTCTCTAATTAGCTTATACTATATATATTGTTTGTTTTCTGATTCATAGCATAGCATTAATCTAGCTAATTGTATTTTATTGATATATAAAAAGGGAAAAAGAAGTGCATTGGAAAACACTTATTCTATGCATCTTAGTAGTAATTAGCATGTATCAGAACAATTAGTCAATAATTGAATTAAAATAGGAAATATGTAGGGACCAAGGTATCTAAATCTAAGTATATATGCAAGGTAAGTGAGACAAACATGTTTTTGCTGCTGTCATCAGTTAACTTTAATGGGTAACTTTTTCCATTATTCGGAGGATGAGTCATTCAATATTACTAAATCAAATACTTGGAAACCAACCATATGGATCAATGTTATTTTTTCTATCAATAATTTAGTTAAAAGGCATTTGAATTTGAGGAAGATTTATGGGAAAAAATGACAAAAATGCATATTTTATGTATCTTTCATAGGAGTCAATATTCTCGAGCCAGAAAATATTAAAGCTCAATCTATATATTTACGAATAGGATCCGTAAAGCATTTCTTATTTAAGATGAGAACATATATGAATTGCATTATACTAATTACGCTAAAATTGAGTGCTTACTAAAGAGAGAAAAAAATAAACCAAATATTAAAAAATCAAGATGATATCACGAAAATCTTGCCAGAAAATAAGGTAAATGGAAATACTTTCTCTTTGGAAAAATATTGATTATATGGGAAGCATGTGATCTTCTTTCATCTTTTTCGGTGTGAGAAGGTGGCCACCATTGCTAATAAGCCTAATATTATGGCTGTCATATGTGCATATAAACTTCGCTATATATAAGGAACAAATTAAAGGGGTTGGTATAGATCAAATGATTAAGAAGTACTAAGAAAATATTAACACGCATCAATTAATATTTTGGTGAGGTTATTAAGCTTGCGATGCAAATTGAACGTAGGGTGTTCGCAGATCGGTTTGGATCGATTTTTAGGCAAAAAAACTATTCGATCATTGCGGTTTTATCGTTTCATCATCCGATCGGTTATGATATTTTTTTTAAATCTGATCCAATTTAAATTGGATTGGATTTGATTGGTTTTCGGTTTTTTAAAACAATAATATAAAATTATATGAAGTAATAGTAAACTTTTTTTATTGAAACTTATATTTATTAGAATTAATATAAAATTATATAAAAAGAATGACATGAAACATGAACACTAATTTAAAATTAGTTTTATATTGATATATTTATAGAAATATTAACATGATATTAGATAATTAAATTATAAAAAATATATTAATATAAGTATTTTTTATAAATATATATATAAGTATTAATATATGATTATTTTATAAGTAATAATATATATATATATAAGTTCGATTTAGATTAATTTTCAATATTATATCTAGAAATTAATTCAATTCAATATAAAAATTTTAATTTTTGTAATTTATGATTTTTTAAATTTTATTTTGATCCGATTTTCGATTTTTCAATTTAGTTTTTAGTTTGTATTAGATATCAAAATCCTTAATTGCGCGCGACAGCGTAGCATAGCATAGCTTGACTTTAAGACTATTGATGAGTTAATGCAGCAGCTTTTGTTACTAAACGCGTCATGTTGTGATTGGCAATCGACAACTATTGATGAGGTGCATCATTTAATGATTCCAAAAAATTATTTTTGAGGAGACCAAGAATAGGACGTATTTAGTTTGCATTTTCATTTTTTGTTTTTATTTTTTGTTTCTTGTTTTATGAAATTTTACAAAGGAAAAACTGGAAATGCTAGAATCAAAAATTTGTTATTTTCAGCATTTCCAGTTTTTCCTTTATAAAATTTCAAAAAACAGAGAACAAAATAAAAATAAGAAATGGAAACAGAAAATGAAAACGTAAACCAAACGAGCCTCTTATATTTTTGTTAAGTGTTAGAAATGTAAGAAACAAGCTGATAGGAAAAAACATGATAAAAAAATAATTTATGTGATGAAAAAATATAAAAGAAAAAGCTAATAAGTATTTGGGATACTGGTTAAGAAATAAAAAATAAATTTTTTTATTGAAATGTGTAATATGTAATGTTATAGATGTAATTATTGTCATCATTTTTAATAAAAATATTAAATCTTCTATATATACTAGTACAATATTATTAACCAGTGTCACGAGACATTGGTTAACATGATTGAAATATAAAATATATAAAATATAATATGTAAAAAGAAATATAAAATATAAGAATAAAAAATTATTGTAATCTAAAATAATACATTAATACAACGTGAGAAATTTATTATAAACGTGTAAAATGAACGGTAAACATAGCAGTGGTTTCCGTATGTCAGAGTCGGCATATTTTAAATACCTACCTCTTTAATTAGAATTATTAATTATTTTATTGTAATTTAATTTATTTGTCATTTAAAAAATTACAATAAGTTGAAATCATATAGGTGGGTATGAGTCAATTATTCCATACCACATGTATTTATATATAATTCGTGTTGATTTGTACTAATATTATTTTTTTTTTTTTACACTTTTAGCGTTTTTATTAGAAAATAATAAATTAGGTGAATATTAACTATTTTTGCAAAGTAGTATTTACTCAATGGCTATGTAAAGAATTAGGATTACATATGATTTTCATTCCTACATTTTTTTGTGTTTTTATTTTTAGTTCCTAGGAACTTTTTTTTTTTATGTTTAATTGTTATTTTAGTTCTTAAGTGTAATGAAGCTCTATTAAGTGTTGATGTGGTAAATAGAGTTTTATTTAAGCATTTTTTATTGTGTACAAATTTACTCTATGTGGCATGGGTTAATCTTAATAAGTTAAGATAACGTGTAATTTAAATGATATGTTTTCTTCAAACTCCCCCGTTAGAAAACCTAACTAGTTGCCATTTTCAAAGAGTAAGAGTTTGCAGAGCTTTAGCAATGGCCAGTAGCAAGGTAGTTTTGACTTCTTCCTCATCCTCATCCTCCTCCTCATAGGTAAAAGATTTTTGAGTTGTCCAATTGGAAGGTGCATTATGCTGTTCCAAATTTTAATTTTCTATGGTTTTTAAAAATAAAAAAATGATTTTTAATTTTCAATTTTAAGTTATAAAAATTTTAACCCGAATAGAGTTTTTGGTGTTCAAAATAAATTTAATATTTTGTAAAGGTGGAAAGGTGCAACTTTACGATGGACTTGACAGTTTAAGCCAAAAATATATACCTTGAGGGTTAGGGGCTTTGCCAACCTCTTTCCCTCTCCATCCCTACAAACCACGCTAGCTGTTGTTTTAAAAAATCCAGCGGATGTTAACCGTGATGGATATTGTGCTAAACTTTTTAAGTTAGTCAATCAATATATGTTCATTCTCATTTGTTTGAGCATAAGCGCATAGATTATTTAACAAAAATTTTATTTGTATTTATAAAATAATTTCATATAATAATGGGAGAGGAAAGAAAGAGGAGTGTTGAATATATGACTATGAGGAGAGATAAAAATATATATAGTATAAATTAGAATTTAATAATTATATAATTTTAATGTAAATAAATTTTATACCCACATTTAATGATATGTTTTCACATTAATTAATAACTATATCTCATTATTTAATAATTAATACTTAGACTTTATCATTATATTTCAAAAATAAAATGAATAATAGGTCGTAGATTTAAATCACCCTGAACTGAATGAGTGCGTCTCATCAATGAATAATATTATATATGTATGGGTGGGGATCAAGATCAACTATTGGTGTGTATAATTGTCGTATTAGTATCACATTATTCAACGGTTAGATTTGTTAAATTTACTTTCTATAAAGAGTTATTAAGCATGGTAACTTTGTCAGAGTTACTTCTAAAGTAAGCTATATATATGTGTTTGTCTTGGATATATGTTTTAAGCTCAAGAGATATATAAAAAGTTTTTGATGAGTAGAGTAAACAGAATCTCATATCTAATAGGTTGTAGATTTGAATCACACTCATTTTTTTAATGAGATCAATGTTAATTTTCTATTATTTATTAAGTTTAAAAACTTTGTTTTCTTGAATCAAGACATTATCTCCTTATCCTAAAATTTATTAAAAAAATTATATTATGAGCACATAACCAACTAATTTGCCTATACGTCAGGCATGTGCATATGCATCAATTTTTTCTTTAGACTTAAAATGGTGACATTGGTGAGAAACCAGCGCAGAAAAGATACCACTTGAGTCCCTTTGTTATTTTAGCTACACTGCTAGTATATATAAGCTCGACAGAATCTTTATTATTGCTGAAACTGACGTTTGTTTAGATTGGTTCCAGCAGAGTATAATAATCAATCACCATCACGAATTTAAGTATTTGGCTCTCCTTTTCTGCATTCACTGGTCCACATGCATAGCCTAATATGGAGGTCAATTAAATTGCATTGAAGGCAGAGGGATCACACGGTAATGGGCTAATAACAATGATTCTTTGCATCCCCCATTGTCTAAAAATTCATGTGTAGCTTCACTTAATTGGTCCTTTATATATAAATAACACTTTTGTTTAATATATCTCTCTTTTTTGCATTTGAAAGAGATTTTTTAAGGCAGCTTATTTAGACTGAGGGTGCATTTGTAAAAACAGTTTAATTAAACATTTATAACAAAAACTCTTATTTTATAAATATTTATTGAATAAACTCTTAATAAAGTGGATGAAAATTGAAAAGGGAATAAGGTACTTAAACTCTGCACAAGTTATTTCATAAGCTACTTTGAGAAGTTTAAGGTGAAAACAACTTATAAGTATGTCATAAATTCTATTGACAAGTTTACTCAAACACTTACATAAGTATTTATATCATAAGATAAACTTAAATAAGCTTTTTCAAAAACTATTTTATAATGTAAGTACTTAAGCAAATATTTGGTTAAACTTATAAAAATATTACTAGTTGAAATGGGTAGAACAACAAATGATATACATTAAATCTTCATTATATATTATCTTCAACTACAAATGAAACCTGATTGCCTCTAAATCCTCTTCCTATTATCTGGTAATAACAATACAAAGTCAGTAATCAGTATCAAAATCAGAACTGATGAAAATACTTTATAACATGTAAAAACGCTACAATGTCAGTATCAAAATGCAAGAAAAATGTTCTCACATTTCTAAAGGTAAACAAAAAACACTAAGACACTTCTGCATATCCAAAATGATGTTATCTTTTTCACCAAAAATTTCTTGGTACAGGTATTGATTTTAGCCCTTTCTCTGTAATTGGAGGGGACCTAGAGTACCTCTTAGATCTATTAAGCTTCAATTTCATAGCAGGAACCTTACGTGCAACAGCTTGCCAAATCATTTGGACAGCATCACCCTCCTTAGCTGGGAAATGATACTCAAAAAAATGTTCAACTTCTTTCAACTTGTTCCACATTTGTGTCCACTCATCTTTGCCTATACTTCTGATGAAATTGATTAGAAAATTTTCTTTGATAGCATCAATGGTACGAACAAATACACAGAACTCAGAGTAGTCAAGGACATCTTCAAATGGAAGCTCAATTTCATCACTGATTATGACAGGGACACAGTGACTAGCAATGGCATCAAATAAACGGTTTGATGAAGGGGTGTCACCAGCTATGTTGAGGCAGAATTTGGAAGAACGCATGCCTTCAGTAGCTTTCTTGATTCCATCATTGTGAATGCTTCCAAATGAAAAATGTACATCTTTTTCATTTTTTAAAAGATAATATAGCTCTTGCCGAGCTAAACCTCCCTGATCATGAGAAAAAAAAAAGAAGATCTATTAGTTAATTAGTACAATGATTTTCAATGGAAAAAATAAATCAAGCAAAGGAAACAAATGATGAATTTGTAATATATTGAACTCTTTACACCAGACATGTGTAAGAGAAAGAACAAGAATTCTGATAGACTGAAAAATACAAACAAAATCATAACTGAAAAATGCTAAAATTCTCTCTTAATAAAACTGAAACAAAACTATAACAACTCATAATTTTTTATTTTAATTTTCTAGTAACTTCCCATAATTGTAGGAAACCAACAATTGTAACTGATAGATACTAATGCATATTCTCAGCAACATGCTTCTAAAACTTCCATTTAAGGAGGAACCAGACATGATAGCTCAGTAGCAGATAAAGGTCTTCCAATGTCTTTCAGGAAGTAAACATTGCCTTTTATAGGGAAAACTTCCCATTGGATGAACTCAAAGAAGAAATACATATATAAGAACTTAAAAAGTATGCTACATAGTAAATACACTCACAAAGACACCTTGATGCTGTTAATAAAATGAAAAGATACAATACAGGCATCAAATATATATGCACTGCAGTTAGAGCCAAAATCAGGGATAAGAAGCCATGTGATATTGATATTAGTGTGGAAAAATCATGACAAAACATATGTACAATTTAGACCTTGTGTACATAATCCAACTGGAGGAAGTAATTGACTGAGAACTGATTACAAAAGAAGTCCAACAGCAATTCCAGACAACTTTAGGTAAGAATCAAGTGAATAGCATTTTGATTTCACTTGGAAATAAATCCCATATTCAGATAATGGAGGTGGTTTACAAGACAAATTATGATGAACAAAAAATTGCAAAACATTATGCAACTAAGATGACCAAAATATCATTTTTTCCAAACAAGGAATCAACTCTTCTGGATATTGATATTGCATCAAACCAAGATGTATATATAAAATTCACTTAATATGACACCAGTAATCCCAGAGAAAGAAAGACATTCTTTGGAAAAGTTCCATCTTATTGTATTAAACTTAATTAAGCCAAAATATGATGGTTAACAGATATATTGAAAGCATGGAGAAGCAAACAAATAGCATGTAACAAAAACATATTTCCTGCCAAAGAATTTGGTGTTCAACCAACCAGGATGCACAGGAACTCAGAGAGTTTGAATTTCACCAATTTTAGAAAGACTGAATCACATAAACACTCCAATTTAACTCATCTAAGTTCCAATGCCTTTTGGCACCCTTACACATTGTTTAATTTTAATAAAACAGTAAAGGCCTGCATGTTCCCTAACTCAATAAGTTCTGAATGTAATGCTAAATTATCTTCTCTCAAAAGCAAAAAGAAGAAGAGATAAAACAAGATATTAAAGAACAAGAGGGTCATACATCTTTTCTATATATTGCTCCTTGGAAGTACAGCAATGTTTGACGGCTATCAAAGGTGGAGACATCATTGACATAAGAACTGATTAAATGTTTATAAGGTGCAATCACATCCTTTTCAACATTGGCTATGCTTGGAGGATATCTCCCAAAGTCAGAAAGTATGAATGTAGCAGGCCACAACTTCATTCTTGCATCCAGCATACTATTAGGATGGTGAGCTAAAATCAAATGATCCTTTCCCCCTGACCTCTTCCATTCCTCTTGACTTGTCAAATACTTCACTAACTTCTCTTGTAGTATCATGTTCCTAGTCTTCTTCTCATGTGGATTAGTTTTTGAGTATCTGTTAAAGCTCAAAGAAGAAAAGAATGGCACAAATATAACATCAGCTTCACTTGAGTTTCTAACTCTAATTACAGTTCTAGCCTTGGAAGAATTAGGAAATTCTGAAGCAAGAATATCTAATGTAAGCCAAAACTCTATACTATGTTGCAAATTCAAACCTCCAGGGTAACCAGGTATTGCAGTTCTAATATCAGGCCAAACACTATTCCCACTAGCTTTCCAATTCAAGAGTCCAAAATGGAACTCTGATGGCAAATCATACATGAAAACCTTCACAACATCTTTATCATTTTTCATGCAATTCCCACCATCAAATTTTTTAGGGTTTTTTTTCTTCCCATTCTCCTCTTCTACATCTTCACTATCCACAAGAATTGCTCTGTTCCCAAATGAGGACTCAACATTTTGGTTCTGCATCTGAGACTTTGTGCCATCATTATTGAAAGAGAAAAGCTTTGAATTAGGCAACAAGTTGTGGTCAATGAAATGAGGACGATCCGTGGAACGCAAAACAAAGAACCATGACATGAGAAACAGAAAAGATGTCATTGTGAAGAAGAAAAACAATGAGTTTCTAGAAACAATAGCTTTGAGGGAAGACACGGTTCTCTCAGCCATTGTGATATGTAGTACACCAATCCAAGTAAGGAACCACTAATTCAACATTTCATATGAACCTGCACTTGTCTAATTTGATTATACAATAACCATGGTTCATTTTGCAATGGTTTGAGAGAAAATGTTGAATGACAATGAATAAGGTATTGAATAATCAAAGTCATGATACACAATATAATTCAAGAAAAGAAAAATGATGCAGTAGTGTAGTATTAGCTGTGGTTGTTGACAAAAAGAAAGAGTGTATAGTTTCTATGTGATTTTTGTGTAATGGAAGAAGAGAGCGTGAGAATAGGGTCTAACTGTTGAAGCGGGCTCCTCTGTTTTGTGGTCTGATTCATTCTTGTTAAGAATAGGATTCAATGAATCTCTCTCTCTCTGCAATTTCTCTGTTTCATTTGTTTGTGTTAATTACAGGTATTCCTGGGCAACCTATTCGGGACTTAGTCACAGCTCCTCACTCCTATTAAGGGTATGCTTAGTGGATGTAACTCTTCCCACAATCTCAATCTGTGTTACTATCTGAGTCACAACCTTTGGTTTTCCTCTATTTCATTTCATTCTTACTTTCTCTATCTTCAACTCACAAATCACATACATCCTATTAAACTATATGAATAAGATTTGATTCCTTGAATTTTTCTTATATGATCATACTGACCTTAATACTGCATACGTGTATGTAATCAGCAAATTAGAAATATAAATAAATATTGTTTGGTGGTGATGCATCCGAGATAAACATTGTAATAATTTTTTTTTTTTTTTGCTTTTAACAGGTTTAACCTCGAGATTGTTCCTTAAGGCCAGGGTAACTTACCCAAAGTGGAGGTTATAATATTCAAGATCCTTAATTACGACACTTGAGGATTAATTTAATATATGTTGTTATGTGGGGTGGGTATTATTTGAGGAAGGTAATAAGTAATATTTTATTTCATTTGACATTTCCAGTTTTAGTAGCTAAAGCCTTTTTATTGTTGATTTTCTAAATTGAATTAGGATATGAATTACCATAGTGTCCTTCAAAAAAAAAATTACCATAGTGGAACTAATATATAATTATAAGAAATTCTGTCTAAAATTAGGCTTTTTGAGAGGCTTGTGCTTAAATGTAAAATTAAAATAATAAAATTAATTAAAAAAAACATATTTACAGTCTCGCTCAATTATATAACCTTTTTCAATTTTACAAATTCAGTTAATCAATCATACTGCTATACCTACTTTCAATTTTCAAATAAAGAAATTGATTGTTTTTATTACATGTGTTAGGTTTTTCGTTTTATGAGCCCCAACAATATCACCTTGTCTTAAAAATTGATGTAATAAGTAATTTCCTTTCTTCAAATTGTAACTAATAATCTTTTACCAAATTCATTATAATGATATTTATTGACATTTATCTTCATATATACCTATAACAAAGAAAGTACGAATAGTATTGTAAATTCAAATGCCCCCTAATTTCTATTGAAATTGAAAGTGGGACAATGAAGATGTGTTTGTGGAAGAGGATTGAAGATAATTACAAGAAGACATATAATACAAAGAAAGGACATTAGTGGTGATTTGGGCTCCTTCTATTATGGAGAAGGGAGAAGGGGGGATTTATATTCCTTGTATCATATTAGAAAATTTAATTTGGAATTTTATTTAAAAAGTTCAAAGTTCTTACCCATTCAATTCCTTTATACTATATATATATATATATATATATATATATATATATATATATATAAACACATGTTATTGCACATCAACAAATATATACAGTCGTATGTTATTGCACATCAACAAATATATACAGTCGTGGGGTTGTTGAACTGCTTCCTTTTAAGTAGCAACTTGATCAATTGGATACAACGCCCATAATAAGATAATCAATAATTTAAATTGAATAACATATGCTGAGTGGGTAGAAGGAGCACTCCTGTTTGTAAAGTACAAGGATGACGTGTGATAAATAATAAACAATTAACAATTGGATCACTCAAAGAGTAATTGACATTAATCTTCCTGTATCCAC
This sequence comes from Sesbania bispinosa, assembly GCA_026901365.1. NCBI lineage: Eukaryota > Viridiplantae > Streptophyta > Magnoliopsida > Fabales > Fabaceae > Sesbania > Sesbania bispinosa. The sequence goes on from QLOH01000428.1 coordinate 234,753, forward strand.
TATCCACCGTTTTATAAAACAATATTTCAAATTTTTTTATAATTTTCTTTATAGATAAAGTATATAAATTTAAGAGTATTTAATATTTTTTTTATATTTACCCTTATTGATCATTAAAATTTTTAAATTGACAAAAATTATATAATAGTGAAATTTAATTTTAAATAGGGATAAATTTATAATCTTGCAGAGAAATTTTTAAAAATTCAATGCATTAATTGTTTTTCTTAATATGTGTGATTTGGTCTAAATTATCTTATAAATAGAATCAGAGGGAGTATTTTATTGGCCATCAATCATGTTTGATAAATTTTAAACATTTATTACAAAAATAACAATTAATATAACATTTAAAGACTTATCTTGAAGTATTATACTTGCTATAAGAATTTTATAACAACTCCCTTAAAAAAAATCTTATAGAAATATTTTGTAATAAGGGTAATTTAGTCATATTAATATTTCTTTAACATATTCTTTCATTATCTGTCTATTTTAAACGTATGATAAGATAAAATAATGTTATCCGTCTTCTTATACTTGTGTGCATCAAATATAGGATATGATAAGAATTTATCATGCTCTTATCTTATCATGTTTCTATCCAACTTGTCTATTATAGCTTATCATATCCTGTTCACCAAACGAGTCCTATATGTGACTATTTGATCCGTCATATATATATATATATATACACACACACACACATATAAAGAGAGAGAGAGAGTAATGATTTGTTGACACCGGGTGTCAAACATTAAGAGTTACACCTCTTAATAACTTTTTGTGAAATGAGATTTTGACCAATCCAACCGTTAAATTGAGAGTTCTTATAAAGTAGATCAAGCTTATAAAATTTCATAAAAATCGAAAACTAATTGTTACTGAAGTTAATATTGCAATCACAAGAAGTGGGTTGAATTGTGATGTCTTTTAAATTTCTGCAATTTCTTCTAATATTTTCTTGCTCAAGTATCACTTGGCTAAATATTAGAAGCTTAAGGTCAATTGAAGAATGGTTAATTTATGACAGTGTATAGGATGCAAAAAATATGGTCCCTTTTGTGTGGAACCTTGAAGTATCACTTACTTAGGTATTAGGTAGATTTCAAAATGATTTTATGCAGATGTAGTGATGGAAAAATTAATATAGGAAGTAAACAGCAGAAATGGTAAGAGAAGAAGAAATACACACACAGATGTATACTAGTTCACCTCTTAATCTAGAGGCTACGTCCAGTCCCTACTTTCAGTAGGATTTTCACTAGGTCAACTTTGTTACACAAGCTTCTTGGGTACTTCTTACCACTAGTATTCTTCTGCAGCCTCTTCAGGCTATTCACACTATTCTTCTGCAGCTTCTGCAGGCTAGAAAATACACAGACTCCTTCTGCAGTCTTTGCAGTGACTTTACAAGGTATCTGTATCCAAGATTATGCTCACAGCAACTTGCAAATACAGCTAATAACTTCTCAAGAAGAACTGACACTTTTATGTTGTTCTTGAGAGTTTACAGAAGATGGAAATAATAAATTGCGGTTGTATAAGACTTAGTTTACAATCAGAGTTAGCACATCAGAAAATTATAGAGCCAACACTCTCTTTTTCTCACTTTCTGAACTATTTGACTCAAGGTCTAAGTATTTTGTAGAGAGAGAAATTTTTCCAGAAGGTAGAGATGGTAATTTAATTTGATGCAATATGTGTTCCTTTTGGTGTTGTGTGTCTCATAATGAAGTGAAGGACTCCTTTTATAGGCAAGGGCAGGCTTCTAGCCGTTGGAGTGCCTTGAGGAAGAGGCTAAACCTCTGGCTGTTAAAGTAGGAGTTGTCCCTTTCATGTACAATTGTCCCTTTTCTCATAGTTTGACTGGTCATATCTTCTGGAGAGTACTTCTTATGTAGCTTAGTATTCCTTCTCTAAAGTAAGCCTTTTTCTTCTGGAAAGGATTTTGAGAATTCATAGGAGGAGGAAATTTATGTAAATTGAATTTCTGCAGCTTGTGACTTCAAAGATGCTATAAGTTTATGGATCATGATGAAGTGCTTCTCCTGCAGACTTACTGTCAGTGAATTTTTCTTCTGAAGTTCTGTCAGCAACTTCACACTCTTCTTCTGGACAATTTCCTTATTTCTTTCATATTAGAAGTGATGTTATTCTTCTTGCATAACAGATATATGATCAGAGATCCTTCTTGTCCAGAATGCTTCTTCTGATAGAGTGCTTCTTTCAGAATTTTAACAAAAATTTGTAATGAGTCTTCTCAATGGCTTTCTTGCTTTCTTTTATAATTATGACATTATTTTGAAATAGAAATGCAACTTCTGATTTTGCAGATTGATCCCTTGAGTGATTTAGACAGTGATACATTGTTTCTTCTAATACACAAGTCCTTTGAGATTGTTAATGAGATCTTATGGAGAATTTCTATTTGTATCTTCTTAAGACAAACTCAATTGAAATCATTAGTACTTTTAATCAGAATTATACTAAGTGAATTTTGAGAGATTGTCATTATGAAAACATCATTAGAGGATTCTTGGACCTTACAATCTACCCCTTTTTGATGATGACAACCTTTCAAAATTTAACTTTGTATGATTATGATTTTGATAAAACATATTAAGATCTCCCCCTGAATTTATGCTTAATTTTCAAGAGATATGATTTCAGACAATACCAATTAAGATGTGATATGCATTATTTTACCAATTCATGTCATGTTGGTTTGCTAATGATAAAAGACAAATGTTTCAGACAATACCAATTCATTCCATGTGAATTTTTTTAATAGTACATTAATTGGTCATTAATAAAAAAGATAACAATCAAAATCAACAAAAGCCTATATCAGCCCCACCTACTACATTAATTATTACTTCTCTCCCTTTGTCATCAATCAAAAAATAACAATTTCATGCTCGAGGAGAAGCAGAATCATCAACTTCTACTTGGATGGAGAAGAATGATCAGAAGATGATGAGGTAGTTGGCTGGAGAATGTTCTGTGGAGGCTGGAAAGGCACAAAAGGCATTGGGGGGCTTGAGGTTCTATGGCAGGAAGCACAAATGTATTGAACCAGAACTGATGTTGAGTGAATCTCTCAATCATTTCATTCACAGTATTTTGCAAAGTGTTCACATTTTTGAAGAGCTTCTTGACATCAGCCTTGATTTTCCTCACTTGTCTTTCAATGGAGTGGGAGTTTGAAGATTGAGGAATATTTGATGGTTCAGCCATTTCTTCAGCAGCAACAGCCTTCTCAGTTGGTTGAGGAAAAGGAATTTGTTCCCTTTCATGACTTAGCTGCTGGAGATAGGTCTCCATTGATGATAGGTATGCAGATATAGTGGGAATACTGTCTCTGATAGGAACAACAGAAGGAAGATTAGAATCAAGGATAGGTGAAGCAAGGAATTGATTTACCATGTCTGTTGCAAATGTTCCTGCAAAAGGAATAGATTGTGCTTGACCCTTTGGATCTTCCTCTTCATCTGTTAGATGAAGTTCTTTTGTCCTAATAGGAGACTTATGATCAGAGCAACTTCTGTTTTCTATCTCCTCTGTCCGAGCAGGAGATACCTGAAGTATGGCAAATTAAGTGTTGTAGGAAGGAGATTCTGAGCAACTTTTGGCTAGCATAGCCAATGCATTAGTTGCTATGCCTTCCTCTGAAGTGTTCTCCATATCTTCTTCAGAAGCATCCTTTGCTTCTTCTTCAGAAGCCTTCTTTTCTTCTTCTTCTTCTTCTTCTTCTTCTTCTTCTTCAGCAAGGTCTGTAGAAGCAGTATCTACTGGAGATATTTCCATAGGCCCTTCTTCTTCTGGTTCATTTTCCTCAGCAATTCTTTCCACAGAGGAGACCTTTGTAGGAGATACTTCTTCTATCTGGCCTTTATTCATTTCTTCTTCTTCATATATAAAGGATGCAGGGGGTTCAGGTTCTGGGGAATCTAATTTTGCTCTAGCAGAAGGACCAACTTGCTCCTTATTTGATCCTCTTTCTTCTGCAGAGATAAAATTCTCTTTTTGATCTCTTTTTCTCTTTCTGCTGAAAGTTTGAAGCACTACTTTTTTCTTCTTGGATCTTGGAGCATTAGAGCATTCATCCTTCTCCTCTTCTTCATCATCAGATTCACTACTCATAAACTAAGAGGGATCTGGTTTGGAGATATGCATCTTTCTTACATTACTCCTATCAAAATAAGTAAATTCTTCATAGCTTTCTTCCCCTTCTAGTGAAACTTGGTGGTGGTTGAACAAAATGGTAAGAAGCATACCATAGGGTAAGCTTGCATAGGCTCTAACTGGATTGGCAGCAGATATCATTGTTCTAAGAATTATGTAAGCAAGAGAGATAGGTTTACCAATGAGGAGGTGATATAAGACAAGTAAGTCTTGATCTGAAACCTTTTCCAAGGTACCAGCTCTGGGGAGGATTGAATAGCAGCAAATCTCGTGGAACAATCTACAGATTGGGGTCAGCCTGTTGGACATAAGTTTGGAACTCGGTTGACTTAGAACTTTATTTACAACTTCTTCTTTTATGATGCCTGCAGAAGCATACAATTGTTCATCATAGAGGTGGTTGGGACAGTGAGGAAGACCTAGTGCTTCTTCTATAGATTCAGGGGTCAAAACAATTGTGGAACCCTCAAGGTCAACCACTAAAGAGTCTCTATCACTTCTATACTCACTTGTAGAGGCATAGAATGCCTTGACCAATCTAGGATATACAACTTCTTTAACCAATAGAAAGTCTCCCCATCCTTGCTTCTGGAGAAAATGGTTGGCATCCCAGCCTTCCTTTTTAACTTCATTCAGCAAGAATATCTTTCCTAGGATAATGGTCTTCCATTCCCACTTTTCGTAGAAGATCTTCAGAAGGTCTTTGTTTTGAAACAAATCTTCATTTACATTAGTGTCTTCTTCTGAAGGGTCGCTCTCAGTAATGGTCTCATTTCTTTTTCGAGGATTCTTCTTCATTTTCACCAGAAGACTTGCTTCTTTCCTCATTTTCATTAAGAGATTTTGAGCATTCTTCAGAAGAGATACTGGGAGAGGCATCTATTCTAATTGGTCTACCTTTTTCATTTCCCTCATTGTTGCTACACTTTGCTACTCCAGCTCTAATCCTATCTGACCTCCTAATATGAACCACTGAAAAGGAAGCAGAAAATTTTACTTTTGAAGAGGAAGGTGCTGTGGGAGGAGAAGGTTTGGGAGAAGGAGGTGAAGGTTTAGGAGAAGGGGGTTTTACTGGCAGAGGTTGAATTTCTAGAACTTCTGTATGAGGAATTATCCGCATTTCAGGCTGCGAGGGAGCTTCATGGCTACTATAAGAGCAGCCAGATGCACTGGGAGATGAGGTTTTCTTGTTTTTAGCTACAATTTTGATTCTCGTGGTGAAATTTCAGAGAAAATTGAATAACAGAGGGTTCTGGTGCTTTGAGAGGAGTTGAAGAATAGGGCTTGAGGATGAATTGCTTGTGATGAGCAAGAGATGGAAAGTCAGTGAGTGATGTTTTCCTTGCAAAATAGGTCTATGATATAATCCTCTAACTAGCCGTTTGAGTGAGAGACGAAGAGAGAGAGAGAGAGAGGAAACTTACGCGCGCACAATATTTTAGGAATACAGTTTTATGCTTCCAACGGTCAGAAATTAATTTTTGTTTTTGTGCTAATACTAGGCTTTTCCTTTGCTTGAGACAAAATGTCACTTTTCCTTAGTTACACTTGGTAGCATAACTGAATGAGATGAGTCCCTTTCAAGATTGACTCCTCATTATAAAATCATTTCCTGGACAAATGACTTTATGGGAGTTCGTGAGTTGGAAATAGACTTTTCCTAGGATTTTGGATATAAAGAATTGCTCTGATCAATCAAAAGGGGAGATGTTCTGGCTTCTTATAATTCCAGAAGATGCAGTTCCTTCTTAAGAAGAAGGGAACTCCAGAAATGTTCGAGAAGAAGGACTATTTCCTTCTTTGTCAAATTAACATACTTCTCACAGAATTAACTATCATTAGTTCAGTCTGCATATATGCAATTTTTCTCTTATAAAATTAAATCTATCTTCTACAAGGGGTTTAGTGAAGATGTCAGCAATTTGCATTTTTGTTTCAATAAATTTCAGCTCAATTTCATTTTTCTGAACATGATCTCTTATAAAATGATGTTTTATATCAATATGCTTTGACCTAGAATGCTGGATGGGATTCTTGGATAAGTTAATAGCACTTATATTATCACAGAAGATAGGAACTTTAGTACCTCAAACTGTAATCTTTCATTTGATGTTTTATCCAAAGAATTTGAGAGCAGCAACTTGCTGCTGATACATACTCAGCTTCTGCAATAGATAGGGCAATTGTAGGTTGCTTCTTACAAGACCATGAGATGAGTGATTCTCCTAGAAATTGACATCCACCACTTATGCCTTTTCTATCCATTCTATCTCCAGCATAATCAGCATCATAGTATCCTATAAGATCAAAGCTAGAGCCTTTTTTGAACCAAAGACCAAGATCAGTAGTTCGAACAAGATATCTAAAAATTCTTTATACAGTAGTTACATGTGATTCTTTTGGAGAGGATTGAAATCTAGCACACAATCCCACAGAGAATAAAATGTCTGGTCTACTAGTTGTCAAATATAATAAGGATCCTATCATACCTCTATATTCTTTTTCAGAAACTGATTTTCCATTTTCATCTAGATCTAAAATTGCATAAGGATGCATACGAGTGGACATAGGTTTTGCATTTTCCATTTTAAACCTTCGTAGAAGATCCTTTGTATATTTTTCTTGATAAATAAATATTCTAGTATCTTCTTGTTTAATTTGAAGACCTAAGAAGAACTTAAGTTCTCCCATTAAACTCATTTCAAATTCTCCTTTCATTAATTCAGAGAATTCATGACACAACTTTTCATTTGAAGATCCAAAAATGATGTCATCAACATAGATTTGAACAATCAAAAAATCTTTCTTAGATGTTTTCCTAAATAATGTTGTATCAATTTTTCCTCTTGAAAAATCATTTTTTAATAAAAAGTTGTTTAATCTTTCATACCAAGCCCTAGGTGCTTGCTTAAGCCCATACAAGGCTTTTGTTAGTTTGAGAACATGAGTTAGATGTTTTGGATTTGCAAAACCAGGAGATTGGTGTATATGCACTTCCTCATTTATGAATCCACATTTAGAAATGCACTTTTCACATCCATTTGGTATAGTTTGAATTTTTTATATGCAGCAAAAGCAAGAAGAATTCTAATGGCTTCTAACCTTGCTACTGGTGCAAAAGTTTCATCAAAATCAATACCTTCCTTCTGATTGTATCCTTGAGCAACTAATCTTGCCTTTTTCTTGTTACTTTACCTTCTTCATTCATCTTATTTCTGAATACCCATTTGGTTCCAATGATTGTATGATCTTCTGGAGGAGGGACAAGGGTCCAAACCTTATTTTTCTCAAACTGATCTATTTCTTCTTTCATGGCCTCTATCCATGAATCATCTTCAAGAGCTTCATTAACATTCTTGGCTTCAATTTGAGATAAAAAGTGCTGCACTGTTTTCATTTCTTCTAGATTGAGATCTAGTTCTTACACCTTCTAAGGTGTTTCCAATAATCTGCTCATGGGGATGAGCTGAGACTAATTTCTAGCTTTTTGGAAGATTTTTTCTGTCATGATTCTGTGGGTGATTTTGAACAGCTGAATCATGCAAGGAATCTTTCTTTTCTGATGGATCTTCTATAAACTCATCTTTATTAGAAGATATCTTCTGATAGTTATCAGTTTCATCATTTGAATCATCTTTATATTTTCCTTGAGAAGATAGGTTAACATCATTGAAAATAACTTGCATACTTTTTTCTATAGTTTGGTTTTTAATGTTATATAATCTATAGGCTTTTGATGTGGATGAATATCCAAGAAAAATGCCTTTTTCAGATTTAGCATCAAATTTTTCAAGATTTTCTTTGTTGTTTAAGATATAGCAATTACATTCAAATATATGAAAATATGAAATGTTGGGTTTTCTTCCTTTCCACAATTCATATGGTGTCTTATTCAATATGCTTCTGATGGTGACTCTATTAAGTATGTAACAAGAGATGGCAACTACTTCTGCCCAAAAATATTTTTGAATTCCCTATCACTTAAAAGAGTTCTAGCCATTTATTGATGTGTTCTATTTTTTCTTTCCACAACTCCATTTTGTTGAGGAGTTCTGGGACATGAAAAATTATGAGAAATTCCATTTTCATCAAAAAATATTTTAAAAGAAAAGTTTTCAAATTCCCCTCCATGGTTACTTCTAACAGAAGCAATATGTTGACCACTTTCATTTTCAATCTTCTTAGAGATGGTTTTGAAAGCATCAAAAGACTCATCCTTTGTGGTAAGGAATAATACCCATGTAAATCTTGAGTAGTCATCCACAATAACAAGTCCATACCTTTTTCCTCCTAAGCTAGGGGTTTTAGTAGGACCAAATAAGTCAATATGCAATAGTTCTAATATTCTTTTAGTAGATACCACATTTTTGGGATGAAAGCTTGTGTGTGTTTGTTTGCCCTTTACACTTGCATCACATACTTTATCTTTATCAAAATTGATTTTAGGTAGTCCTCTAACTAATTCTAATTTTGATAGTTTTGAAATTGTTTTCATATTTAGATGACCTACCTTTCTATGCCAAATCCATTTATCATTTTCAAATGAAGCAAAGCATGTAAGATCAGATAGTTCTTCTAAGCATACACTATAAAGATTTTTACTTCTCGTTCCAGAAAATAGTACTTTCTTAGTGGATGACTCTCTGATCTCACTTAATGTTGGTTGAAATATAACTTCATAGCCACTATCACATAATTGACTTATGCTAAGAAGATTATGTTTTAAACCTTTCACATAATAAACAGTATTAATCTGAGCAGAATTGGTCATACCTACCTTGCCAATTCCTTTGGTATGGGCTTTGTTGTTGTCTCCAAAAGTAACTATTCGTCCTTCTATTTTATGTAGCTGGATGAATTTGCTTTTGTCCCCAGTCATATGTCTTGAGCAGCCACTGTCCAAGAACCATTGCCCTTTTTTTCTTGAAGGTTTTTACTTGATCTTGTATTAAAAGTGGATAAAGATTTAGGTACACAAATTCTGTTGGGTCCTGTTTGGTTAGATACCTTTCAAGCTTCCTTTCTTCTTGTAACAATTCTGAACTATATGTCCAATTTTGTTAAACCAAGAACATTTAGGAAGTTGCCTTTTAGCTGGGACAAACATATTTTTGTATAATTTTTGTTTTTGAGGTTGACTGTATCCTAATCCAGCTTTATCAAACATTCCTTTTTTATTTCCAATAAGTTTTTTCTAAATTATTAGTTCCTTTTACAAAGTTAATTAAGTCTTGATGTAATTCATTTACCTTAATCTTTGGTAAATCATTTTCTTTCTGTAGTGAGTCATTTTTACTGCTAGCTTCTTCTTAGGGTTCTAGTCTGTGTGATTTTAGTTGCTCAGAAAGCTTGAAGTGAGACTGTTGTAGACAGTGATTTGTCTTAAGCAGTCTCTCATTATCACTTTTTAGTTTTTCATTTTCTTCTTGAGTTTTGGTTAATTGAGCTTTGAGCAAAGCACATTTTTGAGCTAGTGTCTGTGAGTCAGATAATAAATTTTCAAAAGCATCTTCTAATTCTCTATAGGTAGGAGAGTTAGAATCAAATGCCTCTTCTTCTTTTTTTCCTGCCATGAGGCACATATTTGCTGTTTCCTCTTCTGGATCATCTTTTGATGAACTTTCTGAGCCATCCCATATGACTATCATTGCCTTTTTCTTCTTTTGAAATTTTATGGGATCCTTTTTTAGTTGAGGACAATCAGCTTTCATGTGTCCTAGTTTGTTTCATTCAAAACATATGATCTGAGTTTTGGTTCCTTCAGTCTTTTGCCCTTCCTTTTTAAAGGTGAAGTATCTTTTTCCTTTCCCTTTTCTCCTCAACATTCTTTGAATTCTTTTGGAAATGAAGGCAAGTTCATCATCATTTCCAGAGGTAGATTCTTTATCTTCATTTTCCTTTTCTTCTGAAGATTTTATATTTGTGCTAGCCCTTTTTGATGTACTGGCTTTTAGTGTTATTGTTTTGCTTCTTCTTGGAGGTATCTCATCCATGAGTTCTTGCTCATGAACTTTTAATGACCCAAAAAGCTCACCTAATTTCAAGAAAGCAAGATCTTTTGCTTCTTGAATTGTTGTTACCTTAGGCCTCCAAATTTTTGGAAGGCTTCTAAGTATCTTGCTTACTTACTCTTGGTTGGTATAGGTTTTACCTAGAGATTTTAAGTCATTTATGATGACTGTGAATCTACTGAACATTTCATCAATTGATTCATGTTCAGGCATATAAAACATTTCATATTGATGAATCAAAATACTTATTTTTTATTCCTTCACTTGATCTGTTCCTTCATGTGTTATTTTGAGAGTATCCCAGATTTCTTTGGCAGTAGCACATCCAGTCACTTTATCATATTCTCCTCTGTCGAGAGCACGTAGAAGGAAGAATTTGGCTTTGGAATTTAGAAGATATTTTTGCTTATCTTTTGAGGTCCATTCTTCTTTTGGTTTTGACTGTGCAAGCTCATCCTTAATTACAGATTCTCCTTCCTTTTGTTGGGCCAGTATTCTGGTTCTTTTTATAACAAGAATGAAGTTCCCTTTTTCAACAATAACCCAGAGATCAATATCTTGGGATTCTAAGAATAGCTTCGTCTTATTTTTCCAGTAGTAATAATCTTTTCCATCAAATGAAGGTGGTCTATTTGTGGAGGATCCTTCTAGAATGAACATTCCAGCTCCATGGTTCACCATCTTCCCTTGTTGATCTTTTTCCTCTCGCACTGTTAAGTGTGTTCAACCCTAGAGGAAAGCTGTGGTACCAATTGAAGTAAATATTGCAATCACAAGAAGTGGGTTAAATTGTGATGTCTTTTAAATTTCTGTAATTTCTTCTAATATTTTCTTGCTCAAGTATCACTTGGCTAAATATTAGAAGCTTAAGGTCAATTGAAGAATGGTTAATTTATGACAGTGTATATGATGCAGAAAATATGGTCCCTTTTGTGTGGAACCTTGAAGTATCACTTACTTAGGTATTAGGTAGATTTCAAAATGATTTTATGCAGATGTAGTGATGGAAAAATTAATATAGGAACTAAACAGCAAAAAGGGTAAGAGAAGAAGAAATACACACATAGATTTATACTAGTTCACCTCTTAATCTTGAGGCTGCGTCGAGTCCCTACTTTCAGTAGGATTTTCACTATGTCAACTTTGTTACACAAGATTCTTGGGTACTTCTTACCACTAGTATTCTTCTGCAGCCTTTTCAGGCTCTTCACACTATTCTTCTGCAGCTTCTGCAGGCTAGAAAATACACAGACTCCTTCTGCAGTCTTTGCAGTGATTTTACAAGGTATATGTATCCAAGATTATGCTCACAGCAACTTGCAAATATAGCTAATAACTTCTCAAAAAGAACTGACACTTTTATGTTGTTCTTGAGAGTTTACAGAAGATGGAAATAATAAATTACAGTTGTATAAGGCTCAGTTTACAATCAGAGTTAGCAACAGAAAATTATAGAGCCAACACTCTCTCTTTCTCACTTTTTGAATTATTTGACTCAAGGTCTAAGTATATTGTAGAGAGAAATTTTTCCAAAAGGTAGAGATGGTAATTTTGATGCAATATGTGTTTCTTCTGGTGTTGTGTGTCTCACAATGAAGTGGGGGCTTCCTTTTATAGGCAGGGGCAGGCTTCTAGCCGTTGGAGTGCCTTGAGGAAGAGGCTAAACCTCCAGCTGTTAAAGTAGGAGTTGTCCCTTTCATGTACAGTTATCCATTTCTTACATTTTGACTGGTCATATCTTTTGGAGAGTACTTCTTCTGCAGCTTAGTATTCCTTCTTTAAAGTAAGCCTTTTTCTTCTGGAAAGGATTTTTTTATGAATAAAGGGTCAAAAGACCAAAAGAAAACAAAAACAACAAAAAAAACTACCTAAATAGCCCTCTCATACAAGGTCCCAGCTATATCAAATAAGAAAAGAATTATAGCAAAGCTAGGGATAGAGTTAAAAAATCTAATCCTATCAGGCCCATTTAACCCCTCTTTAGCAAAAGAGTCAGCTAAAGAGTTAGCCTCTCTAAGAGTGTGTTGCCAAATCACCTCATCTAACCCTCTAGATATTTCCTGAATCTGTTGCACCCTCTGATAGCTAGGGTGGGTTTCAACACATCCTTTAGACAGAAACGATACAGCAATGGATGAATCGAACACGAAGATAACTCTGGAAAATCCCTTCTTCTTCGCCAAGATCGCGCCTCTTCTGATGCCTCTCAACTCCGCGTCTAACACAGTAACATCACCCAAGTTTTCACTAAAAGCTCCCAAAATAGCTCCCCATTCATCTCTAATGACGCCGCCGTAGGATGCCACATTTCTAGGTTGAGATTGAGCTTCATCAATATTAATCTTTATCCAATGCGCAGGAGGAGGGATCCATCGAAGAAGGTAAGGATGCGATATCTCAGTTCTGTTAGGGTTTTGCTCAAACAGAAAATTAGCTTCTAGAATAGCTTTATATGTGTTGTTGATTTGGTTAATAAGAACCTCAGATGAGCAACGAGTGTTGTTAAAGACTATATTGTTTCTGTGCATCTAGATAGCTTCAAGGGTACAACAAAAAATTAGAGACTTCTTCTGAATGGCAGAGTTGGAGCGCTTTCCATGGATGTTCTCCATAAGCCACCGGTGAATGGATTTGGACTAAAAGAATTTGCCTTGTTCTTGCCCGGTAATCACTTTTTCCCAAATAACTATGCTTTTTGTACAATCTCTGAAAAGATGAAGTTCTGTTTCTGATTCTGTATTGCAAAGCACACAGTGATCATCCATGGAAATATGTCTATTTTTCCTTTGGATATTTGTTAGGATAGCATAGAAAGTTATTTTCCAAATTAGAATGCGAATTCTTTGGGGCCCCTGCCAGCTCCAAATTTTATTAAAAAGAGGGTTTTTAGGAGAATTATAATCTGCAACCAACTGCTCATAAGTAGTGTTAATAGTGAACCAGTCATCCGAAGAACCCTTCCAAATAATAACATCATTTCCACTACCAGGATTAGGAGGATCATGATTACTAATTAATTGACAGATATCCTGAGGTAAAAGGTCCTGAAACTTCTGAAAGTCCCACTCTCCAGAATCAATAATAAAATTACTAATAGGGAGGTTTATGTCATTAGGGTTGATTGTGTTAGTAGCATAAGTGATGAGCTTATCTCTGTTCTGCAACCAATTATCATTCCAAAATTTTGCTTGATTCCCATCCTTAACTCTCCATTCACAGTTAGAGATAAGATTTTCCCAATTATCACAAATTCCCTTCCACAAATTGAATTGGCCAGTTTTATGCTTAACAATCAGAATGGTGTCATTTCCACAGTTGTACTTAGCCCAAATAACCTGGACCCAAAGCTCATTAGGATTCTTAATAAGGTCCCAACCCACCTTCATCATATAGGCTTTGTTCATATCCCTAGTCGTTTTAAGACCAAGGCCTTTAGAAAGTTTGGGAGAACAAATTTTATCCCAATGCACTAAATGAATTTTTCTTTTTAATTCTGTATCACCCCACAGAAATAGCCTCCAGCTTTTGCCTAACTCTTCACAAATAGAAGTAGGGAGATAGGAGGATTGCATAAGGTATGAAGGTAAAACATTCAGAATCGATTTAGACAAAGTGAGTCTGCCAGCGAATGAAAGATTTTTAGCTTTCCAGGTTGATAGTCTTCTTTGAGTATGATGAATAACATTCTGGAAAGATTTCTTAGTGACTTTATTATGATGTATATTCACACCAAGGTATTTACCCAGATCAGTAGTCCTTTGAAATCCAAGAGCTCGAGAGACTTCCTCCCTAACCTGCACACCTACATTAGGAGAGAAAAAGATCCTAGTTTTATCTTTGCTTATTTTCTGACCAGAGCTTTTACAAAAGACATCAAGTACAGTTTGAATAATTTCAACCTACTCCATTAAAGCTTTTGTAAAAAGGATCAGGTCATCAGCAAAGGCAAGATGAGAAATATTGGGGCCTTTTTTGCCTATTTTGAAAGGTTTCCAGAATTTATAATCCACTGCTAAGTTAATCATTTGAAAAAAGCCTTTCAATGCATAAGACAAATAAGTACGGAGAAATATGATCACCTTGCCTAATGCCTCTCGAAGGATAGAATGGCTCAAGAGCCTCACCATTTAATAGAATGCGCATATTGGGAGGAGTAATGCAGTTCCAAATGACAGAAATTAGATTTTCAGGTAAACCAGCATCATAAAGGGTGTCTTTAATAAAATCCCAGTTAAGTCAGTCATAGGCTTTCTCTAAATTGAATTACAACAGCTTGTAACTTCAAAGATGCTATAAGTTTATGGATCATGATGAAGTGCTTCTTCTGCAAACTTACTATCAGTGAATTTTTCTTCTGAAGTTCTGTCAGCAACTTCACACTCTTCTTCTGGACAGTTTCCTTATTTCTTTCATATTAGAAGAGATGTTGTTCTTCTTGTACATAACAGATATATTATCAGAGATCCTTCTTGTCCAGAATGCTTCTTTCAGAATTTTGACAGAAATTTGTAATGAGTCTTCTTAACGACTTTCTTGCTTTCTTTTATAATTATGACATTATTTTGAAATAGGAATGCAACTTCTGATTTTCAAATTGATCCCTTGAGTGCTTTAGACAGTGATACACTGTTTCTTCTAATACACAAGTCCTTTAAGACTGTTAATGAGATCTTCTAGAGTCTTTCTATATGTATCTTCTTAAGACAAACTCAATTGAAATTATTAGTACTTTTAATCAGAATTATACTAAGCAAATTTTGAGAGCTTGTCATTATGAAAACATCATTAGAGGATTCTTGGACCTTACAGTTACTTCATCAAACTAATTTATTTTAACGTATAATATGTTTTTAAAATATAAATAAAAGTTCACTATTAGATAACATATCTACGAATGTTTAAATTATCTGAATTTTGATATACATGATCATGAAGGTAATGTAATGTGATTTAACGGTTGAATTGGTCAAATTCACATTTTACAAAAAAATATCAAGAGGTGTAACTCTTAAAGTTTCACACCTGGTGTTAACGGATCCTGACTATATTTATACGTCATTTGTTAAAAGATATCACCTATATTTTATTATATCAAACTTTTAATATGATAAAACGATCAGCCTCTTCCGTGGCGTAATTGTTGTCATATGTTGCTATAATATAGAATTTTACTAAAAAATCATTCTTATATCTTATATTCTTAGAGTATTTTTTTTTCAAACATTGAATACTTTCTTACAAGAGTTTTATAATAAATATTTTTTAAACTAAAATTGAGTACTTTATTAATATTTTCTCACTTTTACCATGGGTGATTATTGAAGTATTGTGTCAATTTTATGTAAATGGAAATTGAATCATTATACATTTAGTCACTATATTTATCATGGTTATCAGAACCGGACCGGCCGGTTCGACCGATCCGACCGGTAACCGACAAGGTAGCCGGTCCAATATAACCTGAAAATTGGAGGGCTAAAAAACCGGTCAAGAACCGGCAAAACTGGTCAAGAACCGGTGACCCAAGTGAAAACCGGTGGTTTACCGGTCCTAAACGGGTCTGGACATTGCAGCAAAAATGACATCCTTTTACTGTTTTTTTCAAAAAAAAAAGAAAAAAAAATATCTGAATAAGAAATCCTACA
Source organism: Sesbania bispinosa (assembly GCA_026901365.1). Classification (NCBI taxonomy): domain Eukaryota; kingdom Viridiplantae; phylum Streptophyta; class Magnoliopsida; order Fabales; family Fabaceae; genus Sesbania; species Sesbania bispinosa. The sequence continues at coordinate 250,597 of QLOH01000428.1, forward strand.
CCCCTTAACCAGATCTGGTGATTCTAGTCTCTGAAAGTGAACCCTTATCACTTCTATAGCTTCGCTTTTATCTCTGTTGTGTTCGATGATGATTGTTGCTTGTCGTTGGTGCTTCATTACAACATGCAACATTGCTTGCGTTGTGCCCTGTCGCTATGTGTCTTACAACTGGAATTTCTCTCCTACTTCCTCACACGGTCTGGTGGCGGCTCTTTTCTTGCCCACACTAGTAGCGTCGCAGCAGCACACTAGTGCAATACCATGTTTGAATAAAGTAGGGCACACTAGTGCAATATGGTGTTTGAATAAAGTAGGGCAATGACCCAAAGTTTAAGGCCTAATAAGAAACACAATAAGGAAAAAAGATCACATGGGCTAATAATAATTAAGTACAATGATCAAATCTAAATAAATAAAAATAACTGATTTGCTTAAAAAAGTGGAGTCATTCCCACGAGATACAGTACAATTCAAATTCTTAATTTAGTAAAGTATTAATTATTAATAATTATTATTAATAATGAATAAGAAATAAATAAATAAAAATGAAATTTGTAAAGTAAAAATTCAAGTTTTATTTTATAATTATACAATTATGGTTGGGGTGTAATTTTTATTTTTAAATGATGTAGATTTATGGATATAATGTTTCATTTACTATTTATATATCATTTAATTTTTTAAAATATATTATTTAATTATAAACCGGTTCGACCACGGTTCAATTACGGTTCGACCATTGAACCTTGAACCGGTTCAATGACCGATCTGGTTTTAAAAACATTGATATTTATAATATAAAATAGATTTTTTGTTTTGATAATTAAATATTTTTTTGCATGTTTCAAATATAAAAAACTTTGATCAATTTTTAGGAAAAAAATTAACTTGCATACAAATAAAATAATGACAACAATTTCTAATATGTCAAATATAGAAAGAAAACTAATTATGTAGGAAAGTTTGTGTTTTCTTATGACTATAAAAAAGACATACATTTTTCATGATTATCATATAATATGTGTGTTTTTTTAGTATATATATGTCATCCATTTAAAAAGTAATTGAATTGTATAAATTTACTTGAGTTGGCATGAGACATTTAACATATAAAAAAACAATAACACCCTTCTATTAATTTTAATCATTTCTTCTTCTTTTTATTATTATTTTTATTTATCAAACATAACAATTGTCTCAAAATATTAATTATTCTATTCTTTTAACAATTAGTTAAATGTTTTCATATTAATTCTTTAACAAAAAAGAAAAGTAAAACAAGAAACATTGATAGTCATTATATGTTTTTTTTGATAAATGGAGAAAAGTAATAGTAAAACAAAACTAGAAACAAAAAGACAGAGGCATTAAAGTCTAATAAACATCACACATAAGAAATATGCACCAAACCTTGAAGATTATCATACTATCATGCAAAACTAGAAATTGAACATCATCGACCATAGCCCTCTTAACTAGTATATCAACCCAATTATTCCCTCCCCTAAAGTTGTGTTTAAGTTCGATCTTTGATTTGTATTCATCAAATATCGAATTTCCAAGATGCTGGTGATATATATATATATATATAATCCTGTCGTGTCACAGAGAATAAGTTTGATCATTTTATATAATTTTAGTTGTTTGAAAAGATAATATTTATTATTTTTTAAATAATTTTCTTAAGTTAAACTTGTCAATATTAATTATTGACTAATATTACCTTTGGAAAGCACTTCAATTCACCTATCAATTCACTTAAAAGGTACAAGGACACTCCCTCTCCAATCTTAAATTTATATGGTATGCATCTCCCTAGGCAATGAAATTGGAGCTCCCAAACTATATTCCTCTTCAATTCCCCATTCAAAACAACTATTTAATATATATTTTAGATAGGCAAGAAATATTATATTATAGTACTATCAAGTTCAATATGTCTGTCAAATTTAATATGCAATAAATTTCAATAAAATTAATCTTCCTACTTTTATCATTATTGATTATTGATTATTATTCATTGATCAAATAATATTATTTTATATGATTTCTTTAATTACCATATTGGGGAGCATGAATAATAATATGATGACATTAATTATAATTGTTATCCTAATTACTAATATAGATTCTTTTTGTTTGCAAATTACTCTCTCACAACCAATATGTTGTGACATGGTGGAGGACTGACAAAGTAGAAAGTCTTGCCTTTCGCCAAGTTTCTACGGAAAATTTGAATACGAAAGAACGTGAAGCTGTCGATAAAATCGATGGAGAATAAAATGAACCTCGAGTTTGAACTTGGTCAACAAAGAAAATGCATCCCTAGCTAGCTCAAACTCGGTCGAGGAATGAAAAATTTTCTCGAGCAAGAACTCAGATGACTTTCTTGGGCAAGAAACTCGGATGCCCAAGTCAGAACTCAGATGACTTTCCCGAGCAAGAACTCGGATGATAAATTTCCCGAGTATTGAACTCGGATGATAAGTTTCCTGAGTATTGAACTCAGATGATAGGATTATACTTTTGAAAATGATTAAGTGTTTAGCCTTTACCGAGTTAATATTCGTTTATGGGAGTCGGAGTATGAAAACGATGAAACCATTTCTACCAAGTTATTATGCGTATAATGATGATAAAAGTTTGCGTGTTCAATATACGTTTGATAGACGAGCGTAATCATGATGCTATTACGCTATAAAGAAAAGGTAAAAGAAAATACGAAAGGACAAAAAGTTTTAACATAGTTGGGGTGAAAATATTGGAGAAAAGTCATACTCCATACATAGCAACAAAGTTATGCAAAAAGTAAATTTAAAAAGCATATTTACCTAGTATTAGGAACTGTCAACCAACTTTCCGCCATGAATGACCTTGAAGGGACCAATCTCTTTTAAACTTATGCTTGGATGATGGAACTTGACTTGCTCAGCGGCATAGTCAAAGCCTTTCCCATATTGATAGGTTATTTCCATCTTCAACTCCTCTACCTCTTTTGCATATCTTTCCTTCTCATCAGTAAGAATCTTTTCAACATTTAAGAGTTTGAAATTTAAATCTTCCTTCTCGGTCTTAAGTGCCTTTCCTTTATCTTGTGCAATTTTTAGATCTCCCTGCAACACACTTTTCTTTATAGCCAAAGACCTTTTTTTGTCTCCTGAAGGCTCTTTACTTCTTCTAGTTTCTTATACTTTGCAACTTGTTCTATATAACCTCTCAGTTGTTGATCTTTCTCTTTCATCTCTTTTTTATGGCTCCCAACCCTGAATCTATAGCATGAGACAAGAAAGTCATTTGAACAGAGAACACCTGAGCAATACGACTAAACCGAAGACCGACACTTACGAGCTCGGCACCCTAGCTTCGCAGGGCTTGAGCTCGGGAGACTATGTTCTGTAGGGGAATCCCCTCCTACGAGCAGACCGATATCTAAGTGGGGCTCATAAGTAATAAGGTGGGTCGAGGGATTACCCTTGACCCAGTAGGTAGTTGTTTTTGGTGAAAAAATCTAATTTCGAAAATTAAATTTTAATCACTTTGATTCTACGAACAATCTGGGGATTAGAATCAGATCCTCTTACGGGACTCTTTAAAAAAGTAGATTTATGGTGTTTCTGATCTATAAAAGACTTTCAAAAGTTCAAGTTTTCTGAAAAAAAGGTTGTTTGGTACAGAATTTCACCAAATCAAATGCTAAGTTTCAGAAATCCAGAAATGATAAGTTTCAAAGAGTTTGATTCAAAATTCTATCAAAAACTTTTCTTTCACTAAGAATTAGAACCACTTGACTTAGAATTCTATCAAAAGTTCTAAATTTTCACTTGACTTCTTTTAAACTTAAAGAAAATCACAGTTTCAGAATGTTTGTAAGAATACAGAATTCAAAGCAAAGAGATAAAAGTGCATGGAATGAAGAATACAGAATGTAAATTGCAGAAAGTAAATGAATTGAAAGAAAAAAAGTTGCATAAAGATAAAAGTGGATGGGTTCATCACATACAGTCAATCCTTGTAAACCTGTTAGTCGCAGTGTGATTGGACGTGAAGGTGTTTAAGGGTATAAGTGTAATGAATTGCCAACCCTTATTACATCAAGAGTTCACCTATTTATAGTTTCCTAATTCTAACGGCTAACTAATGTACACATGTCACATCATCTAGCCCTATGTGCTGGCAGCGTGCATGCTTGCCACGTTTTATGCTAACCAGAAAACCGTTTCTGATCTTCAATAACTGTCTTCTTTTTGTCTTCTGACTTTTCGAACTTTCTTTTGATTTCTTCAGAAATCTTCTAAGTCTTCAGATATCTTGTCTTCGAATTCTCTGTTCCTGTTTCTCGAATTCTTGCTTTCTGATTTCTCGAAATCTTCTTTCTGTTTTCTCGAAATCTTCTTTCTGGAATTTTGACTTCATGGATTCGAGAAAATCCTTAACTTTAAGACTTGGTTTTTTCTTGACACTTGAACTTAATGAGTTTTTCTCTTTTCGAGATTTTGACTACACTTTTCCCTTCGTCATGTGTCAAGCTTTATTTGGCTAATTCAAAGGTCATGAAGACCACCAGCTAGCGTCCATTGTACTTCACTCAATCTCACTATGAGAATTCTTCTCATTGGACGTTAAAATGGTCTTGTTAATGACACTAGAACCTTTTCACTCCTATAAATGGGAATACTTTTGCAGAATCCTTTCACAATTCTTCATTCTTTCTTCTTCCTTTTTTCTAAATTCTCTTAAAGAATCTCTTCAAAGAATATGAAGAAGTTAATCCCTTTGGCTACTGCGTACAATTCAATCTGGAATGATTTCATTTTTTATGGGATTGACGAAATAGCCAAAGCTATTGACTTTTCCAACCTTTCTCTTTGAAGGTTTTCTTTTGGATTGTACGTAATAGCCAAATATAGGTTCATTTATATAATAAATGAATCTATTATTGTTTTCCCATGCTAACCTTGATTTCTTCCCCAAGTCGAAGGTGGTTCAACAAATTGAAAAACATATTCTTCTTTGCCTTGGCTCTAGCAAAGCCTGTGGGGGGAGGAAGAAAAGGAAGAGGTGTGGAAGACATGAGTCAAGGACTCATTATAACCACTGGATTCTCAATTCACGAATCACGATTGCAGTGCCAATTCTATAAATCCATTGGTAAAGATTCTTGTGCATCGCAACGTCAGTGAGCCTAATGTGTAATAAACTACTTCGAGAGCTACAATATTTTGATATCTCTCTATAATAGCCTAATATGTGGAATATTATATTACAGTTATTGAAATTCACACGGATTTAACCTCTTCTATGTGATTCAGGTGCAATCTTATGTGTATTTTTTTTATTTTATGTTTATTAAGTTGTGGAAATCCCTTCAAACAACCAAAACAAGGTTAAACCTCTATATCAGAAAAGGAGACTGAAAGAGGGAGAAAGGAGAGATAAAGTAAAAAATCCTAATAAAAGAAAGTTGTAGAGAGAAAATATATTTTATTGAAGGGGAAAATAATTTAAAAAAAGAATAATTAATTTTATGGATGGACTCCATAAAATATTATTAACGGATAGATTGAATGTTTTTTATTTAGAGTTTAATTACTATACACTGTCAGTGTAAAAAGTTTTACACTGACTGGTGTTTTCACATTATTTAATGAGTACGACATCTCATGTATCATTAAACTTATTAAATGATGTGACAACATATCATTGGATGTCGGTATAAAACTAGCATAATTATTAAATTCTTTTATTTAATAGGTCATGGATTTTTTTGTTATAATTTAATGGGTCATGGATGGATTGGGTATTTTTAATGGATCATAAATGGATTATTTCAATTCATTTATTTCAATCCAAGTCCATCCATTTTCCACCCATTTTGTGCGTAAGTTGTGCAATAAATATATGACTTATCAATTTTTTAAAATAAAGTCATATATAAAAAATGTGATTTGTATTTTTAAAATAAAAAGGAATTTTAGAGTGAACCCCTAGATTTTGGGTATACGGTAGATCACACTTTATTACTATTAAAAAAATTAAATTAATAAAATAAATTATTAAATTTTTATTATTTATAATAAAGGTTTATCATAGACTTAAAATAAAGGTTTTCATCTTAAAATTCTCTAAAAAAACAAAAAGAAACCATCAGTAAAAAATATGAGCAGTTGAGCACCCATAAGTTTGACTATAACAAATAAAAAGTTCAAAATATCAATTTGTTCAAGATCATAAAAAACATCGACATATTAACATCTTATATTTTTTATTTAAATCACATGTATCCTCTATGAAAGACAATCCTGCTCGAACCAAGAACATTCATAGACCTTGCTTAAGGAGAGTGAAAAGTGTATCACTTAAACAAACTCTGATCAATTAAATTGCGTCTTATATTGAGTATACAAATTTTAATCTATTTCTAAATGATCTTCTTGTTGCTTCGAGCTTGATCTTTGAAGGTGATTCTGCGACGGTGAACGACAGAACTGGGACAGAAAAGGGCGGAGTACCTGCAAGGACTCCGACGCTCAAGTCAGTGAGTGTATGAGCAGAGTAACAGTACTTTGGAATGACAGCGTACCTCAAAATGTCTCTAAGCCGAGATATTTATAGAGGAAATATGGCAGGAAAAATCGTTATTCAGTTTGTAACAGATTCCGTAATATCCGCTGAGACGCGCTCGTAGGATCGTGTACACACGCGCTGTAATGAATGTCGGTTCCGTGTAAGAAGTTGCCGGCGTGCAATGTCGTAACCAGCATGTCGGTTGTATTTAAAATGACACATACGATTCCCTTGCGTCGGATTATCCCAACAGGTATGTCGCACGCCTCGTTATCTCGGACATGGCTTAACCACGTCGGATACAACTTTATTGTCGTCTAGAGGTCTCGGAGTATGTCGGTTGATGTCAGATTGGGGATGAATAATTACACCCCAGAACAGTTGCCCCCCAAGTCAGTCAATCCGTGGTGAAGTGGTCGACTTTGCTTATCCGGCATCAGTGAAAGAATATCCGGGTTGATTCAGGCAAACATTTCGAGATCAAAATTTTTCCCGCGTGGATTCCGCGGACGTTTCTGGGGTCACAGTTGAGTTTCCTGAGTAACGGCTACGATTTTTGAAATTAATTATTTTCTTGAACCGCTGCTACACGTGTCCAGATCTCATGATATGGGCTTATGGGCCTCGCTAGCTGTTTCGGTCGTGGCTGTTGATTCAAAATAAATAAAATCGATTGGCTGGGAACAATTTCCACTTTCCCTCTTCATCTTCCTCGAGAGCCCTTTCTTCTGCAGAAGCTTGGACTCTGTTTTCAGTCACTGTGCCCTCACTGCTTCCCTGTTTCTTGCGAGCTTTCTTGGTTTACCTCTCCTACGGGCCCTCATTGCCATTGTCCTCCGTTCACTGCGTTCTAAGCTGTATTTCGAGCCAGTGCATGAACTTTGGTGTCGCTAATTTTCACGAGCAGTTCAAGGAGGTTTCTTCCAGAATTCTGAAAGGTACGATCTTCCCCACTTTCTTGTGTTTTCTATTTTTGGTGCATTATGATTACAAGAGCCAGGGCTAGGGCACTTTCTGTTGAAAACGGGCGACAGTGTATTGTTGTGACAGAAGAACCTGAGAATCCGGATATCTCGGATCTGGTTATGAAGCGTAAACGTCTGCCTGGGATGGTTGGTGCTGGGGATTTACAACGCGAGTCAGTTCAGGAAACTGCTCGCATTCTCCAAAAATGGGGTTATCCCAAGGTGTTATCCGCTGAATCCTCCGGGATTGGCCTCGAACGTCCCGGGGTAGATTCGTCATTTTCCAATTTTAAATTATCTCATGGACTTTTGGGCAGGTCCGAGATGGGAAGGCGGAAAATTCACACCTCGCCGGCTACCAATTATCCCGTTCCCCCAGCGTTAGCATCTATGACTTGGGTTGATAAGGAGGCGCTCGGTACCTCCAGTATGTATAGCTCCATTGAGGCGTTGGAGCTGGGTTTCCGTGATGTAAAATGGGTGGAACCGTGCAAGGAACAAGAATGGGATTTGGCGGTGCCCGATGAGGATGATAGGATATGCTCCCAGGGGGACCTCGGTGAAAACTTGTTCATTCCGATGTACAAGACGGTCTTTGACGACCTCGGCTTTTGGCTCCCCTTCACATGGTTTGAGTTAGAAATTTTTCAACATTTAGAAATTGCCCCTTCACAACTTCATCCCAACGGTTGGGCCTTCATTAGTAGTTTCATGGTTCTGTGTAACGCCCCGAACCTCGAGCTCAGCTCTCATATTTTCTTCTATTTATTCCGTCCTCTGGTGGTAAAAGATGGTCCTAACCGGCATTCGTGGTTGACTCTTCGTTCCGGTGCTGGCAGGAAGATCTTCGAGATCTTCCAAGAGTCTTACAAAAACATCAAGGATAAGTTTGTCTTCGTGGTTCCACAAGGTCCGGGAAGGGAGAACATATTCGGAGAAGGTGGCCGGGCAATCCTCAATCCGTATTGGAATACTGGTCACTTCCAGCGGTCGTCCAAAGACTACACCGTGGATTACAATGAGTTATCCCGGGATGAAAGGAAAGTGGTGGATACCATCAAGCAGTTTGTCAAGGATCACAGGACGTTAGACAGTCAATCCGTGATCTCAGAAGGCGGGTCTGCAACCTGGCAATCCTTGGGTAATGTTAAGTCTTGCTATTTACCACAAGTGCTTATAAATGCTTTACTAATCGGTTTATCCCTTTTGCAGAGACATTGCGACCAAGCAACAAGCTAAGCTGGCGGAGAGGCTCCTAAAAAAAATGCCAGGGAGGCGAAGAAAAAGGAAAACCAGGATGCCACTACAGAAGATGTTCAAGTAGCGGATAAGCCCAAGGTTAAGCCCCAAAGGATCGATACTCCTTCATCTCAAGATATCCCGGTGGTCCATGCCCCGGTCAAGCAATCTGCCGAGGTGTTTTCAAAGGGTTCTTCATCCATGCTTCCTTAGAAGGGTGACAAAGGGAAGATAACCGCAGAGGGTTTCCGGCTTCCTGAATTATCTATTGTCGGGTTGCCGGCTTCCAACATGACCGTAGAGGAAGTGCGGAAATACTTAGCTGTTCAGGGCCAAGCGCTGTTTAGTGGGAAGTCGGAGGGAACTTACAGAGCTGCTGAATGTTGCCTCTAACTGGGGAATGAGGTTTGCAATGATGTCCCAGTATTTCATAGGCGCTACCAGGGACCTTGTTGCATTTCTCCCCATGAAGGAGGAGCTTGAGAAGGTAAAAGCGAAGCTGGAGTCGGATGAACTGTTGATGCCAAAGGCGTTCTCCGACGTGAAGCTGCTAACCAAAGAACGGGACCAGCTTTAGGAAAGCAACTCCGACCTCTCCAAACAAGTCGAGACCCTCACCACAGCAAAGAAAGAGGCCGAAGCCCTAGCAACTTCGGCTACTGAGGAGGCCAAAATGGCAACTAAGGCGGTTAAACTTGCACATTCTGAGGTCACCACCTTGCAGGATAGGGTGAGGGAACTGGAGCTGGAGGTCGAAAAGGAGAAGGCGGAGAATACTACTATGGAAAAGATGTGGATTGACGCTTCTTCAGTATACTTTTATGTCGCGATAAAGCAGATGAAGTTCCTGAATCCCGGGGTAGAGCTGAATACCCAGGGAATGTCCGCGCTCTGCATTGTTGAGGATGGGAAATGGTACCGCTGTGACCCAGCTGGCAACGTGGAATACAAACCCGGGGATGAGGTTCCCTCTACTCCGGCGCTACATGATGATGACAGCGACGAGGAGGAGAAGGCGGATGTCGGCGAGTCGGCCAACGAGGTTGATAAAATCGCAGAGGTCTCCGATCCACAAGATATTCCGATTCCTACGGCGGACCAGTGAGAAGGGTCGGGATGCTGGTTGCATTTGTTCTTTTCCTGTTCTTTCTTTTTACCTCAGACTCGTTATTTACAGCTTTGCTATCCCAGCATCTGTCAAACACTTGACTTCTTTTGGATGTTTAAAAGATTCATACCTTTAGTTGTTAATCAATCTAATTTTCATGTGGTATGCCCTGTCGGGGCTTCGTTTGTTTTCATTTCAAAGTTGATAGTCATGATTATCGTATGGTAGCGTCAGTGCTTGTGTTTTGGGATTGTGTATCCGAGTTTGTCGAGGGTCTGCACCCGAAATGTGCAAGGGACAATCCCGAGATGGTCGAGGGACTACGCCTGAAATGCTCGAGGGGCAAGCCTGAGATGGTCGAGGGATAACGCCCAAAATGCTCGAGGGACAAGCCCGAGATGGTCGAGGGACAACGTCCGAGATGCTCGAGGGACAAGCCCGAGATGGTCGAGGGACTACGCCCGAAATGCTCAAGGGACAAGCCCGAGATAGTCGAGGGACAACGCCCGAAATGCTCGAGGAACAAGCCTGAGATGGTCGAGGGACTACGCCCAAAATTCTCAAGGGACAAGCCTAAGATGGTAGAGGGACTACGCTCGAAATGCTCAAGGGACAAGCCCGAGATAGTTGAGGGACAACGCCCGAAATGCTCGAGGGACAAGCCCAAGATGGTCGAGGGAAAACGCCCGAGATGCTCGAGGGACTATGCTCGAAATGCTCAAGGGACAAGCCCTATATGGTCGTCGTTGGCAGAAACATAGTGAATTAAGGAATTTATTAACTGAGATGATGATCTCAAATACATATTATACATCAGAGAAAAGGAATTTACGAATGAATTAACTAAAGTACCTGCGGAGTTTATTCGCATTCCATGTCCGGGGTATGGCTTCTCCGGGGAGTGTTTCAAGCCGATTAGCTCTGGTACCCGTCTTTCATATTACCCGATAGGGTCCTTCCCAATTTTCCGCCAACTTGCCTTGAGCCGCGTTTTTATTGCCGACGTCCTCTCTTCTTAGCACGAGGTCTCCGATGTCAAACGATCGCGACACCACTGCTTTGTCACGGCGTCGCGCAGATTGTAATTTAATGGTGGCTTCACGAATCGAGGCTCTCTCGCGGATTTCCTCAATCAAGTCCAACTCTTCTCGCATCCTTCCGTCATTAAATCCTTGGTTGTAGGCGTGAATCCCGAAGCTTTGTTCTCCGACTTCGACCGGTATAACCGCATCAACGCCATATGCCAAGCGAAAAGGAGTTTCCCCGGTGGGCGAATGTGGCGTAGTGTGGTAAGCCCAAAGAACGTTAGGAAGTTGTTCTACCCAGAGCCCTTTTGTTGTGTCTAGGCGTTTCTTCAGGACCTTAAGTATCACTTTGTTGGCGGCTTCTGCTTGGCCGTTTGTTTGGGGGTGCTCCGCTGATGAGAACCTATGATTGATGTGGAAATCTGACATAAGTTCCTGGAATCCTTTGTCCATGAATTGAGTCCCGTTATCTGTCACCACGGTGTGTGGAATACCAAATCTGCAAATTACAAGCCGGTAAATGAACTTGGAAAGGTTCTTCGCAGTGAACTTCGCCAGCGGTTGTGCCTCGATCCATTTGGTGAAATAGTCTACAACGACTGCGAGGTACTTAAGTTGTCCCGGGGCTATGGGGAATGGTTTGAGAATGTCAACCCCCCACCACGAGAAGGGCCACGAAGTAGAGATGGACCATAAGGCTTCGGCTAGGGCCCGATGTATGTCGGCGTGCCTCTGACAGGATGAGCATTTCTTCACATAGTTAACACAATCGTCTTCCATAGTCGGCGGGTAGTATCCCGCTCTTAGTATTTTTCGAGCTAGCGAATGCCCTCCGGGATGATGGCCACAAACGCCTTCATGTAATTCTGCCATGACGTATTCAAGGAGTTCGCCCGTGATGCATTTCATCAATGGTTGGGCCAGCCCTCTCCTGTAAACTTTTCCATCAACCAAGTAGTATCGGGCCGCCTGTCTCTGGATCCGCCGCGCTTCCTCGGAATCACTGGGTAGTGAACCGTCTTGAAGATACTTTAGAATCCTGGTATACCAACACTCCTCGGAATCTAACGTCATGACCATGGTAGAGGCCAGTATTACTTCCTAGATCACGGACTTGTTATTCCCCGATGACCTCGTGCTCGCGAGTTTCAAGAGGATGTCGGCCCTGGAGTTTCTATCTCTCGAAATGTGTTTGATTTCCACCTCGGAAAAGCAATGACATAGATCCTTAACTTTTCCGAGATATTTCAGAAGCAGGGGATCTCTGACCTGGTAGTTGCCTTTGACTTGAGAGACGACCAACTGAGGATCGCTGTTTACCCTCACCCGTAATGCTCCAACCTCGGATACCATCCTTAATCCCGCGATCACGGCTTCGTACTCGGCTTGATTATTTGATGTCGGGAAGGAGAAACTCAACGACTGTTCCAGGATGACACCTTGTAAGCTCTCCAACAATATGTCGGCCCCACTTCCCTTTGGGTTCGAGGATCCATCAATTTGCAGTTCCCACCATTCGTCGGGGATTGTGGATGCCGGTGTAAGTTCCGCGATAAAGTCTGAGAGTGCTTGAGCCTTAATTTCCTGCCTCGATTCATACGTGATCCCGAACTCCGATAGCTCCACGGCCCATGAAACCATTCTTCCGGCTAGATCTGGCCGGTGTAGGACCTGCCTGATAGGTTGGTTGGTTTGTACAATAACTTGGTGAGCCTGGAAATACTGACGAAGTCGGTGAGCGGCGGTCACCAGAGACAGCGCACTTTTCTTGATTTTGGGATACCTGAGCTTTAGGCCTTGTAAAGCTTTGCTGACAAAGAACACGGGGAGCTGGGTGCCATCAACCTCTCGTATTAGGACTGCAGCAATTGCCTCATCTGCCACTGATAAGTATAAAAATAATGTTTCTCCATGCAAGAGTCTTGTTAAGATGGGAGGAGATGCCAGGATAGTCTTGACTTGCTGAAAGGCTTCCTCACATTCTTCGTCCCAAACAAATGATTTTCCTTTCTTAAGAAGGCGGAATAAAGGAAGTTCCCGCGATGCTGACCTTGCAATAAACCTGGTCAAGGCGGCGAGTCTCCCTATCAACTGCTGAACTTCCTTCACGGAGGTGGGACTCTTCATCTCCAGCACGGCCCGACATTTATCAGGGATAGCCTCCACACCCCGTTCCGTGAGCATAAAGCCGAGGAACTTACCAGCCCGACACTGAATGTACATTTCTTTGGAGTGAGGCGCATGTTATATCGTCTGAGCCGACTGAAAATTTCGCCGAGGTCATAAACGTGAGCCGCATCCGAGGTGTTTTTCGCGATCATATCATCGACGTAGACCTCGATGGTCTTTCTGATCTGATCTCGGAATACTTTATTCATCATCCTTTGGTAGGTCGCCCTGACATTCTTCAGCCCAAACCGCATCATACGGTAACAATAGTTTGAAAGGGAATCAAACATGTGGTCAGGGTGCAGCGAAAATAAATGGATTCCCTCCCTTGTTATAATCGTTTTGCGAAAACACAAATCAAGGCATAAAAGGTATTAAAATGAAAGGTCGTACCTTATTAGGATTATGAACAAGGCAATAGCAGCTACGTCTCTAGTGGTGTCCACGCCAACAGCCGAACTAGGAAACCCTCCTCAACTCTGCTAGTAGCCTTAGAGAGTAAAAAGCGATTGCTTATGTGTGTCTGGGTTAGTGCATCTTATGCTCTATTTATAGAGTGGTGGCTAGGGTTTTACCCCCTCACTCACTTAACCCTCACACTTATGGGCCTGGCCCATTATGTTAAAATTCTAATTAAATTAAATTAGAATTATTATCCTTTCCTAGTGGCTTGTTGTATGCGTATGACCCAATAGGCTTTTAATATTTGGTTATAATATTAAAATAAAACCCTTTTATATTTAATATCATAAATAGTGAGCGGTATCTAGAAATACATCACTATCCAAATATTGAGATTATCAATAACTTTGATAAATCCTATTTTATGATAATAATTTATATGATCTGTCCCTTTGTCCAAATATCTAATTGAACACAAGGGCATGGATTGTGTCAACCTTGTATAGTTCAATTTATGTTTTCTTGATCCCCAAGTAGACTGTACAGAAAATAAACATCTCATGTTTATCCTCCTGAGCATGGCCATGCATTTTGCAGTCTCACTTTATCAAGAGGTCTACAGATATAACTCCTGTTACATAGGAGGGACAAATCCCATCTAGGGCACTCACATTCCACCACATAATTTATTATATGTCCAAAAACCAACTTTATGATTACCCTGTTACAGGTAACGTTTGATGATAATTAAAACATATAATTCCTTATGTAGGAATCATAGTGATTTCAGGTCGAAGGACTTCATATAACACTTATCAATTTAAGAAACGTTCATGACACTTATGTAACAACCCATGCAACGTTCTTAAGGTGGGTCTGTCTAGTACACCATTACTCTTAATGTGTACCTATGTGAGCACATGATATCTCATATCCATGATCCGTGAGATGTGATCATCAATGAACTCACATACTAGTCTAAATGCATCTTTGTCCTAAGATGATACTTGACTAGGGACTATTTAAGAATAGTTCTTCATAAGATCTCAGGATCAAATCATCTACTTGATTGCAGCCGGAGTATGCGTCCATGAAAGATTAACGGCGATAGCCGGAAGATTGGTCGACCAAACGGTCGATATTAGGCAGGGGTAAGAATCCTTAGGGCAAGCTTTATTCAAATTTGTATAATCTACACACATTCGCCATTTGCCATTTGGTTTTTTGACTAAGACTACATTCGACAGCCAAGTAGTATATTTGACTTCCTTAATGAAACTGGCTTCAACGAGCTCGGAAACTTGCTGCTTAGCTGCTTCATCTCTATCTACCGACATCTTCCTGCGTCTCTGCTCGACAGGCTTGATTCTGGGTCCACTGACAAATGGTGGCAGATGACGTCGGGATCTAATCCTAGCTTATCGGTCGTAGTCCATGTAAAGAGATTAGAGTTCTGGCGAATGAGTGTACAGAGTGCTTCATCATCTTCCGGGGACAATCCGCTTCCGACTTGAACAACCTGGTCTGGAGTGGAGTCGATCTGAAGTGGTCGGAAATTACCTTCCGAGACAGGTCTGGTCTCGATGAAATCCTCACGAACATCAAAATTTGTCAACAATACCCCGGTCGATGAGGGTTGGCCTTCAATCTTCTCACCCTGGGGTATAGGTTTCTCCGGCTTGGTGATTTTTAACGATTCTTTATAGCATGAACGAGCCATCACCTGATCACCTTGAATGTTGATGACCTCGCCTTCATTGCATCAAAACTTTATCATCAGGTGATTTGTGGAAATGATAGCACCAATGGCGTTCAGGGTTGGTCTACCAAGTATGGCGTTGTATGTGGTGGGGCAATCAACCACCAGAAAACGCACCTTGGTGGTTTTAGAGAGCGGGGGGCTGACCAAAAGTGACCAAGAGCTCTACATTGTAGATGCATATACTTGTAGATATATTATATGCGGGTTTTGATGATGCCAATAGAAAGAAAATGAGATTGCAAGATTGATTAAAAGGAATTGCCAAAGAAAGAGCAAGGAGCAAGGTTAATAAAAGATCAAAGACTACAAGTGATGTTAGATAAGTATTAGTATAGTTACATAAAGTGTTAAAAGAATTCTAGACTTTGCAAGTTACTTGGCCTTAAATATAAAATTTAAGGGAAATGTTTTTATGAGGTAAAATCAGTTCAAAAGTTTTTTGAACTGGTAATCGATTACCACATTGGTGTAATCGATTACCAGAAGTTATGATCTTCAAAATTGAAATCTTTTGAACTGGTAATTGATTACCAGAATGGTGTAATCGATTACCAGAGTGCAAAAAATGCGAAATTTGAATTTCAGTCACAACGGTTCATAATCTGTTTGAATTTTTGAATGTGTAATCGATTACCAGTTTCTTGTAATCGATTACCAGCGTGATTTTTTAGAAAAACGTGAAGAGACACAATTCCTTATCAAAAGATACAAAGCTTCAATTGTTCTATTATAAATATGTGTCTTCATTTCAAAAATCAACAGATTACACAATGTAAAAACTTAAAAGAGTGAATTCATTACAAGAAATCAATTGTGCCAATTACTTGCAAGTTTTAAGAATTCTTATAGGCCTTTCAATTTGTGTTATCTACTCTAAAGGAGAGTCCAACTGTATTCAAAGATTGAAATTATTATTGTGGGTTGAAGAGAGGGTGCCTCTCGTGTGTTGTGGGTGAATCTCAACACAAGGGAAGGGTTCCAAGGTGTTAGAGGATTCATCATTTGTAAAGAGATTTACAAATAGTGGAAATCTCAAGTGGGTACTTGAGGACTGGACGTAGGCAAAGGGTTGGCCGAACCAGTATAAACTGATTTTACACTTTCTTCTTCCCTTAACTTTTACTTATTTATTGTGATTGATAATTTACTATATATTAAGAAATTAGAAAGTTTGCATTCATACTTCATCATAAAAGAATTGTTGTAAGTATAGTAAATCATAAAAGAAGTGAGTAAACAAAAAAGAGAAAAATTTGGAATAACTTAATTCACCCCCCCCTCTTAAGTTAGTGAGGCCACTTGTCTAACAAGTGGTATCAGAGCTTGTATCTTGTATAAGGATTAGAAGCCTCAAGATTAACTATGGCCTCATCCAATTCCCTTTTTGGTGAAGGAAACTCATTCAATAGACCCCCAGTATTTAATGGAGAAGCATTTCATTATTGGAAATCTAGAATGCAAATCTTTATAGAGTCAATAGATCTAAACATTTGGGATGCTGTAGAAAATGGATCTTTTATTCCTTCAATGCAACTAGGGGAAGAAGTTAAGATAACACCTAGGGAACAATGGAGTGAGGAGGATAAAAGGAAAGTTCAATATAACTTAAAGGCTAAAAACATAATCACATCTGCATTAGGCATAGATGAATATTTTAGGGTCTCAAATTGTAAGAGTGCTAAAGAGATGTGGGATACATTGGAAGTAACTCATGAGGGAACAAGTGATGTCAAAAGATCTAGAATAAACACCTTCACACATGAATATGAACTATTTAGAATGAATTAAAATGAGAGCATGCAAGTCATACAAAAGAGATTCACTCATATAGTTAATCATCTTGCATCATTAGGAAAAAGTTTTCCAAACGAAGATTTAATTAACAAAGTTTTAAGATGTTTGAGTAGGCAATGGCAGCCAAAAGTGACCGCAATTGCAGAATCCAAGGATCTTATGTAAGAAAAACGGGGAAACACTAGAAGGGGGGTTGAATAGTGTTTCAACGGAAACCTTTTGCTTTTAGAAAATACTTTAAAAAGTTTATGCAAAAACTTCAGATGATGAAAGATCGTCTGAAGTTAGTTACTACCTTCTGAACCTTGGTTCAGACACAAAGACAGTTTTGATAAATAGTTTTGTTTGATGTTAAGATTTTTGCTCTTGAAAACTTTTCAAAACCCCTTTGTTAGTTTAAAACTGAATTGAAAGAGTTTGAAGGAAAGAAAACTTAGCCAAGAATTTATCCTGGTTCACTCACTACCACTTGTGAGCTACGTCCAGTCCCAGGGTAAACCACCACTGGATTTCCACTAATCTTGCAAGATTACAATTATTCTTTTCTATCAAGCCTCTTCAGGTTCTACACCAAGTATTCTTTTTTGTCAAGCCTCTTCAGGCTCGACACCAAGTATTCTTTTCTGTCAAGCCTCTTCAGGCTCTACTACAAGTATTCTTTTCTGTCAAGCCTCTTCAGGCTCTACCACAAGTATTGTTTCTTCCACCAAGCCTCTTCAGGCTCTCAGACACTTATCCAAGTGTAACCCAAGTATTCTTTCAGACAATAAGCCTCTCCAGGCTTGTAACCCAAACTGTTTTACGATAAAAATAGATAAAGTTCAATCAACTATCTTCAGATGATAGATTGAACTTATCAAAAGTGTACAAGTAACTGAGATTTACTCAGGATAAGCAAATAAGCAAATGTACAGAAAATATCAGAGTATTTTTGCAGCGTTTACGCAGAGTAAGATTTCTTTGATAACTTTGCTTCGCTTCTCTTCTTTGCTTCAATCTGCATGGGCATATTTATAGTCTTCGAGAAAAATGTTGCCTGTTGTCAAATAGCATTAAATGTTTCAGGAGACGTTGAGACACACTCTGTCCAACACGTTCTGAGCAGTCTTAGGTGCAGCAGGTCTGTGCACACAATGCTTTTGAGCAGGTACAACAGTTTTGCAGATTTTCCTTAAAAATGCTAAACATTTGAACGAGGAGAGAAAGCAGCTCTGATTCTTATGCTGAAAAGGGTTAGACCATTGGGATGAACGTTCTTCTTACATAGTAACGTCTTCACGGGTAAAACCTCAAACTTGATACCTTCAGCCTTCAGATGCAAGGAGTGCTTCAGATGATCTTCAAGTCTTCAGATGATAAACACTCTTCAGATGAAGTTGATCTTTCAGATGATCTTTTACACAGACAATATGATCTGAAACAGTGCAACATCCTGTGAGAGCATAGTATCATATAAATGCCTTTTATATTTTATATTTGTTGTTCATTAAAACTTAAGAGAGTGAGACTCAAAATATTTTTAATTTCATATATTTAATCTTTTGAGACTCAACAATCTCCCCCTTTTTGATGATGACAAATATAAAATATGATAAAATCTAAAAAAGGTTTTAGTTGAGAAAATTCTCCCCCTTAAACAGGTATTTCATCTAAGATGATCATATTCCTTCTTAAATGTTCTCCTTCTGAAGTATTCTCCCCCTTTCTTGTTCTGAGACATTTTTTGAAGTACTTGCTGCATTGCTTTCAGATTTTGTTACTGCACAACTACTAATCACATCATATTATAACTATCAATCACATCATATTACTGCTCCCCCTTTAGGCATAAAAAAAGGGTAAGTAACAGACAGATAGCAAGTAGGATTGATATTCAGCAAAACTTTATGGATTAAAGTCAGAAACACGTGTGGACATAAACAGTGAAACACAGTCTAAATCATTCTAGACAGCATCATGAACTGGGTCTTAAGCTTCCCAGAGCTCTCTCAAGCAATTCTTGCATAGCCAGTCTCTGCCTTTCCAGTTCAGCTACTACAGCCTCTCGGAGATGATTTTGACTAGCTTGAATCTGAGCTTGAGTCTCTAAAATCTGATCTGTTTTCTGCATAAGCTGTTGATTCTTCAGATGAAGTTCCTCATTCTCCTCAACTAAAGCACCGACTTCGGCTTCAAGATTCTTTTCATAGAAAATAAGAGAGATATGCTTGCAGGTGAATCTGAAGTACTGAAAACCAGTAGGTAGGTGATACTGCAAAGGGTCCTTCACTCTGATATAAAATTCAGGGCGCACAAAAGGAAATGACACCATCCACTCTGAATGGAGATCCCTATCAGACAATGGAAAGCGTCCTCTAAAGAAGGTAGCAGTTTTTACTATAGTTGAACCTGCAATCACTTGAGAGTCATCATCATTCCAACTTGTTTCTGATGAACTCCCTTTCTTCTCAACAAGATTCCAGTGAAAGCCTCACATGGCATTATAAAGTGAATGATCCATGCCTTGGTTGATGAAGATATATTCTGCAAGATTGTTCCAGTCTTCTTCAGATAACACTCTTGGAGGTCCAGCACCGTGTGAAACTATCTCAGGTCCTTTGTCTTTGATAGAAAATAAGTCAGCATAAGGATACCTAGGTACTATCCTGTCTGGTTGCACCAGAATAGTAGTTGACAACTTTGTATGAATAGGTAGAGGGGTTTGAAATCTCTACAGCCAAAGGATCTGGAACAACTTTGATCAATTAGTTCAGCTTCAAGACACTGCATTATGACAGCGATCCACTCATCAGGAGATAGATTGAGTTGATCCTGTGAGAAAGGATCCAAAGCTTTCCACTTATGGCAAGGAGTGATGACTCCATATTTGATCTTCTCAAGAGCGTCTGAGAGACCACCTCCCCCTGAGCTGAGCGTCCTCCTTTGTCTTGCTTCTGAGGAAGTTTCCAGCAAAAACCTCGATGGTGGGTGAGATAACAATGGTGCAGCTTCCTTGAAGAATAGCAATTCTTCATATAGATTTGGGAACTTTGGTACTCTGGTTCGTACAAAAGTGAGCATATTATAGAATTTGTGAGGCACTTCAGTAGCCTACTTCAAGTGTTCATTACTGCGAATAGGTAGAGCTAGATCATAGATAGGTTGCGTTGACAGGTTCCTTTCTTTTTCTTTCAGCAGAATACTAACACGAAGATTTCCACCAAACCAAATGCAGTCTGGTTTGACATCTGAATCAAGTTCAGAGTAATCTGACAGAGAGGAAGAAAATGGTGATGGTGGGGGTACTTCTCTTGGTGTGCTGATAGCTCTAGGTGGAGGAGGGGCTTCATTTTCTGAGGATGAGACATTTCCAAATGGAACCCTAGGTCTCTTAACACGAGCCATAGAGCCTTCAGTAGCTGGCTTCTTCTGCCTCAGTTCCTCCAACTTCTTCTTTCTTTGAGCTTCGGCAACCTTCTGAAACTCGACAACATCTTCTTGTTGGATGCTTTTACTTCTAGTCAACCTCTGAGGGGCATCTGCAGCAGGAGACAACAATCTTCTCCTTTGATTTCTTCTTGTCTTAGAACTGGCTCTTCTTCATTTTAGCCTGTTGGCTTGCTCAAGCCTTTCATCTTCAAGAATGGTTTATTGAGCTGCAACAGCAAGAGCATAGTCTTGCTTTTCTTATTCTTCCTTCTGCTTTCTTTCTTCTTCTTCAATCTCTGCGACCACTTGTCTGATGTCAGATTCAGGCAGACTCGTAGCAAGAGGAATGGCTTTGACAAGCTCAGTTGAATCATCTAATGCAACTGAGATTGGTTCAGACTCTAGACTATTGTTGTCCTCTACCTGTCCTCCCGAGTTGAGAGTAGGTTGAGTAGCAAAAGCTAGGTTCTCAGTAACCTGACCCACAATCTCAGAAGTATGTGCAGACATACTCTGAGCAGGTTCAGAGTGTCTGAACTGAACTTCTTCTTTTGGTGATTCTTTCTTCTGAAGCAGATTTGTTCTTTTCTTCTTCAGAACTTTAGTGGGAGTCTGAGCAGACACAAACTTGTCTTTGTGAGTGTCACCTTGCAACTCCTCCTCCAGAATCTCTAAAGGACTTTTCCCAGTTCTGCTAGCCTTGGTTTGAACAGCTTCTTCTAGCAGAGTCCTTTCTGGTGAGGGCTTCTTCACAGCAATCCCAATCCTCTTGATGTTAGTCAAGGAGAAGAGAGCACGACCTTTGTGGTCATACACTCTTTCAATGGGAACATTGAACTTCAGCAGAATCTTTGTGATAAGAATGGTATGAGTATAGCTTGAGGCAGAATCATTTAACCTTTTCAGCATATTGTAGAGGATGATCTTGGGTATTTTAAGAGGCTTTTTGTCCAAAAGATGGATTATGCGGAATCTTTCCAGCTCAGACACATGATTCTTACTTCCATGCTTGGGCAAAATACAGCACCCCAAGATGGCATGAAGAATCCTTGCCTTAGGATGCATGTAAGAGCTTCTTAGATCACCTGGGTCTTCAATCCCGTACAACTTCTGGGTAAATCTCTTAACTCCACCATTCTTTACTTCCCATTCTGAAATGAACATATCTCCAGTATTGGGAACACCAGTTACAGCAACAATGATGTCAGCATCTATAAAGATTTTTATACCCATCACCTTAGTTTCAAAACCTTGATACCTTCCATCCTGGGAAGAAGTATCTCGAGCATTTTTCCAGAAGTCCACCACACTCTATTCATGCCACGCACAGTCAATGGCAGAGAAGAAATTAATCCAGCCACATGCTTCGAAGGTGTCAGTGAGATCAATGCCACCATCTCGGAGCATCTCCAGGTCTACAGTCCTGGAAGGAACAATCTGACCACCAACCGATTTCTTGGAAGCCATTGTTATGAACTAAGAAGGAGACGAAGAATACAAAGAGACTTCAAGGAACTTAGGGCACAAGAAAGGCAGCAGTTTGCACTTGGAGAGAGAGAGCGATAGCCAGTAACAGTAGCAATCACATCTCTTAAATAGCCGTCACACGTAGTAATGATGACAGTTGAAGTTTCGGAGATCGTGCAAACATGCTTAGAGTAGTTACTCAGAGAAGAAGACCAAACGTTTCAGCTTGCCACGTCATCATACTGAGTTGCTTCACACAAACATGCTATTCAGACAATCATGCATGTTCAGATGCAACAACTTCATATGCATATTTAGATGCAACAATTATATTTCAGATAAAGCCAAGATATTCAGATTATTTCTTATAAACTTAAATCTATCTTCAGTTAGGGCTTTTGTGAATATATCTGCCCATTGATGCTCAGTATCAATGAACTTTATATAAAAAACTCCTTTCTGAACATAGTCCCTAATAAAATGATGCTTGATTTCTATATGCTTTGCCCTAGAATGTTGAATGGGATTCTTGGATAAATTAATTGCACTTGTGTTATCACACATTACAGGTATAGAAGATACATTAATGTTAAAATCCTCTAACTGATATTTTACCCATAGCAGTTGTGAACAACAACTGGCTGCAACAATATATTCAACTTCTGCTGTGGAAAGAGCAATGGTGCTTTGCCTTTTGCTGGACCAGCTGATCATGTTGTTACCAATGAAATGAAAGCCTCCACTTGTTGATTTCCTCTCAATTTTATCTCCTGCAAAGTCAGCATCACAAAATCCCACTAACCTGCAATCCTTACTTCTCTTATAGCAAAGACCAAGATTAGTAGTACCATTTAAATATCTGAAAATTCTTTTTACAACTTTATAATGAGTAATTCTTGGATCAGATTGAAATCTGGCAGAAAGACATACACTGAACATAATGTCAGGTCTGCTTGCTGTCAGATACAATAATGAGTCAATCATTCCTCTATACAAAGTTTGATTTACTGGTTCTTCCCCTTCATCTTTGTTCAAAACAACATAAGGATGCATGAGGGTAGTCATGGACTTGCAATCACTCATATTGAATTTCTTAAGCATTTCTTTTGTATATTTTTCTTGATGGATCCATATACAATCAGATTGTTGCTTAATCTGAAGTCCTAGGAAGAACTTAAGTTCCCCCATCATGCTCATCTCAAACTCAGATTGCATAAGTTCAGAAAATTCCTTGCATAATGAAGAATCAGTAGAACCAAATATAATATCATCCACATATATCTGAACAAGAATGAAGTCTTTGTTAGACATTTTTCTGAAAAGAGTTGTATCTACTTTTCCTCTTTGAAAACCATTTTTGATTAAAAAATTGCTCAATCTGTCATACCAAGCTCTTGGGGCCTGTTTCAGACCATAAAGAGCCTTTTTCAGTTTGAAAACATGTTCTGGAAAAGTAGTGTCTTCAAAACCTGGTGGTTGTCTAACATAGACCTCTTCCTCAATAAACCCATTGAGAAAGACACTCTTAACATCCATCTGATATAAGGTGATGCCACTATTTACTGCATAAGCTAGTAAAATTTTAATGGCTTCAAGCCTCGCTATAGGAGCAAAAGTTTCAGTAAAGTCAATACCTTCTTGCTGATTATAGCCCTAAGCAACAAGTCTTGCTTTATTTCTGACTACTTTTCCTTCTTCTGATAACTTGTTTCTGAACACCCATTTGGTTCCTATTATAGTTTTCCCATGGGGTTTAGGCACAAGTGTCCAGACATCACACCTAGCAAATTGATTCAGCTCTTCTTGCATGGCTAGGATCCAACCTTCATCATGCAGAGCCTCTTCAATGTTTTTAGGTTCAATCTCAAAGAGAAGTGCAAGAGTATTCAAGCTTCTGAATCTTGATCTTGTTTTTACTCCTTCTGAGGTGTCACCTATAATTTGCTCTCTTGGATGATGAGTTCGGTATCTCCAATCGCGATTGTGAGAGGGTACACACTTTGTCTGAGACTCAACAATGTTGGTCTGAGAAGGTTCAGCTTCAGATGCAGGTTTAAACTTTTGTTTAGAAGGTTCTTCAGAATGACCTTCAGAAGGTCCTTCAGACTTTAGTTCGGGATTCAGTTCCATTCCTGCAAAATCCTCTTCAAGATCTGATAGTTCCCTATCAGTCTCTTTAAAATCATTAAATCTTACATGGATAGATTCTTCTACTGTTAAGGTTCTTGAGTTATACACTCTATAAGCCTTAGAAGATTCAGAATATCCAATAAAGAAACCTTTGTCAGACTTAGCATCAAATTTTCCTAAATCATCTTTTGTGTTGAGTATGAAACACTCACATCCAAAGCTATGGAAGTAGGAAATGTTGGGTTTTCTTCCTTTCCACAATTCATATGGGGTTCTTTTGAGAATTGGTCTTACCAAAATTCTATTCTGAATGTAACATGCTGTGTGAACAACTTATGCCCAAAAGGATCTAGGTAGATTGCTTGAAATGAGCATGGTTCTTCCCATCTCTTGCAAGCTTCTGTTCTTTCCCTCAACAACCCCATTTTGCTGAGGTGTTCTAGCCACAGAGAAATTGTGTGAGATCCCATTCTCATCACAGAATAGTCTGAAGCTTGAGTTTTCAAACTCTCCACCATGATCACTTCTAATAGAAGATATGCAGATTCCTTTTTCATTCTGCACCTTCTTACAGAATTTTGTGAAATTCTCAAAGGTTTCATCTTTGCTTCTTAGGAATATAACCCATGTGAATCTTGTATAGTAATCAACAATGACCAATCCATATTTCTTTTTGCTAAGACTCTCTGTTCTAGTGGGTCCAAACAAATCCATGTGAAGTAGTTCTAAAGGTCTGCTGGTTGAAACAACATTTTTACTCTTAAAAGAGTGTCTTGTTTGTTTCCCTTTCAGACAATTTTCACATAACATATCAGATTTGAATGAAAGCTTGGGCAAACCTTTAACTAAGTTATGTTTAGTTAGCTTTGAGATCAATCTCAGGCTAGTATGCCCAAGTTTCTAATGCCAAATCTGTTTTTCATCTTCGATGGAAACAAAACACTTCATATTCTGATTAGCAAGTTCCTCTAGATCAACTTTGTACACATTATTGTGTCTCTTAGCAGAAAAGAGGATATGATCTGAAGTATCCTTGACTATACATCCTTCTTTAGTGAAAGACACAACATATCCACTGTCACATAATTGGCTTATGCTTAGAAGATTGTGTTGTAGTCCTTCAACCAGAAGCACATTTTTAATGAGGGATAGAGGAGTCATACCTATAGTCCCAATACCAGTGATCTTCCCTTGCTGATTTCCACCAAAGGTCACCACTCCACCTGCCTTGGGTCTAAGGCTTTGGAACAAACACCTTTATCCCATCATGTGTCGAGAGCACCCACTGTCCAGGTACCATTTGTGGTGTTTCTTTTGTCCTGTTAAACACATCTGTAACAGGAACAATCAAACTCTTAGGTACCCATACTTTCTTGGGTCCTTTTTTGTTAGCTTTGGGTCTTGTTTTCCTTCTGTGTCTGCACTGAAACTCAATGTGTCCAGGCTTTCAACAGTTAGAACACCCATTACCTTTCTTAGGTCTTTTATCGGGCATATTAAATATAAGAGATTCATATGAAGATGTGTTTGAATAACCTAAGCCACTCTTGTCAAGGGAATGCTTCTGAGAACCCAATAATTTATTCAGATTATTAGTTCCTTTGACAAACCTGGCTAGATCGAAAGTTAATTCACTAACCTTGTTTTTGAGCTTTTTGTTCTTCTTAATGAGATGATCAGAACTGCTTGGATCTTGCTGAAGTAGCTTTTCTTTTAGAGCAAGATTTTCTTTTTGTAAATTTTCATTTTCTAAAGCAGCTTCTGTAAAAGCTGTTGAAAGTTCCTTGAACTCATTGAATAACTCTCTGCTACTTTCAACAAGGTCATCATACTGATCTTGTAAAGTTTGAGGAATTACCTCAGAGTCTGAACTATCTGAAGATGGTAGACTTGCCATCAGACAGAGATTATCTTCTTCTGAACTGTCCTCCTCTTCCTCTGAAGTGGAATCATCCAAATCTTCCCATGTAGCCATCAATCCTTTCTTTTTCTTGAAAAACTTCTTCTTCTGAAAGGTTGGCTTCCTTAACTTGGGACAATCCGTCTTCATGTGACCTGGCTGTTTGCACTCAAAGCAGGTAATTTTGTCAGTGATAGTAAATTCTTTACCTGATTTACCTTGTTTGACATTAGAAGGTTGAGATCTTCTGTATCTTCCTTTTCTTTGTAGCATTTTCTTAATCTTCTTGCTGAGAAGAGCAAAATCATCATCTTCTGAACAGTCTTCAGACTCAGTATCACTCTCTGAAGTGTCCTCTACTTGCATGGCTTTCATGCTACCATGCCTACACTGTCTGACCTTGCAGTTCAATGCTAGTGATTTCTTCTTGGTCTCATACTCCCCAAGTTCAAGCTCATGGACTTTGAGAGAGCCCAGTAGTTCCTCCATTCTAAGAGAGTTTAAATCTTTGGCTTCTTGAATGGCAGTAACCTTGGGTCTCCAGGACTTTGGTAAACTTCTTAGAATCTTTCAAATGTTATCTCCAGATTCAAAGATTCTTCCCAATGACCTGAGTCCATTGGTTATCGTCTGAAACCTCCCAAACATTTGGTCTATAGTTTCAGATTCTTCCATCTTGAACATCTCATACTGATGTACAAGCATGCTGATCTTGGATTGCTTCATAGTCTCTATCCCTTCATGGGGCGTATCCCAGATCTCCTTCGCAGATGAACAACCATGAACTTTCTCATATTCTGACTTGTTCAAGGAACATATCAGATAGAGTTTGGCCTTGGCATTTAATTGAACTCGAGCCTTCTGCTCCTAGGTCCATTCAGCCTTAGGTATTGGCACTCCAGCATGCATGGGCACGTAGTCTCCATCAATAACCACATCCCAGACATCAATGTTGTTGCTTTCAACAAACAACTTCATACGATCCCTCCAATAGTGGTAATCCACTCCATTGAATGTTGAGGTCTCGTGATCGAGGCTCCTTCAGTGATATATT
Source organism: Sesbania bispinosa (assembly GCA_026901365.1). Lineage (NCBI taxonomy): Eukaryota > Viridiplantae > Streptophyta > Magnoliopsida > Fabales > Fabaceae > Sesbania > Sesbania bispinosa. Next base: position 277,584 of record QLOH01000428.1, read on the forward strand.
GTATGTTGCTGGTAGAAGTTTACATTGGATCTCTCTCCTCCACACTGATTAGGTGCTAACCCCGAGGATAAGCTTTGGTACCAACTGTAAGAAAAACAGGGAAACACTAGAAGGGGGTTGAATAGTGTTTCAATGGAAACCTTTTGATTTTAGAAAATACTTTAAAAAGTTTCTGCAAAAACTTCAGATGATGAAAGATCGTCTGAAGTTAGTTACTACCTTCTGAACCTTGGTTCAGACACAAAGACAGTTTTGATAAATAGTTTTGTTTGATGTTAAGATTTTTGCTCTTGAAAACTTTTCAAAACCCCTTTGTTAGTTTAAAACTGAATTGAAAGAGTTTGAAGGAAAGAAAACTCAGCCAAGAATTTATCCTGGTACACTCACTACCACTTGTGAGCTACGTCCAGTCCCAGGGCAAACCACCACTGGATTTCCACTAATCTTGCAAGATTACAATTATTCTTTTCTATCAAGCCTCTTCAGGCTCTACACCAAGTATTCTTTTCTGTCAAGCCTCTTCAGGCTCTACACCAAGTATTCTTTTCTGTCAAGCCTCTTCAGGCTTTACTACAAGTATTCTTTTCTGTCAAGCCTCTTCAGGTTCTACCACAGGTATTGTTTCTTCCACCAAGCCTCTTCAGGCTCTCAGACACTTATCCAAGTGTAACCCAAGTATTCTTTCAGACAATAAGCCTCTTCATGCTTGTAACCCAAACTGTTTTACGATAAAAACAGATAAAGTTCAATCAACTATCTTAAGATGATAGATTGAACTTATCAGAAGTGTACAAGTAACTGAGATTTACTCAGGATAAGCAAATAAGCAAATGTACAGAAAATATCAGAGTATTTTTGCAGCGTTTACGCAGAGTAAGATTTCTTTGATAACTTTGCTTCACTTCTCTTCTTTGCTTCAATCTGCATGGGCATATTTATAGTCTTCGAGAAAAATGTTGCCCGTTGTCAAATAGAATTAAATGTTTTAGGAGACGTTGAGACACACTCTGTCCAACACGTTCTTAGCAGTCTTAGGTGCAGCAGGTCTGCGCACACAATGCTTTTGAGCAGGTACAACAGCTTTGCAGACTTTCCTTAAAAATGCTAAACATTTGAACGAGGAGAGAAAGCAGCTCTGATTCTTATGCTGAAAAGGGTTAGACCATTGGGATGAACGTTCTTCTTACATAGTAACGTCTTCACGGGTAAAACCTCAAACTTGATACCTTCAGCCTTCAGATGCAAGGAGTGCTTCAGATGATCTTCAAGTCTTCAGATGATAAACACTCTTCAGATGAAGTTGATCTTTCAGATGATCTTTTACACAGATAATATGATCTGAAACAGTGCAACATCCTGTGAGAGCATAGTATCATATAAATGCCTTTTATATTTTATATTTGTTGTTCATTAAAACTTAAGAGAGTGAGACTCAAAATATTTTTAATTTCATATATTTAATCTTTTGAGACTCAACATCTTACAACCATGTCTCTTCATTCACTATTTGGAAAGCTTCAAGAACACGAGTTGGAGTTGATGAGACTAAACCAAAATGAAGAGAATGATAGAAGTAAGAAAAGTATCGCTCTCAAAGCTTCATCATCAATTGTCCATGAAGAAGAAGATATCATTAAAGATGAAGATTTAGATGATGATGAAGAATTTGATCTCTTTGTAAAAAGATTCAACAAATTCCTAAGGAATAGAAGAAATCAAAAGAGATCTACATTGAACACAAAGATGAAGGAGAAGATTCCTCCTTAACCCCAAAGTGCTTCGAATGCAATCAATCAAGACACTTAAGACTAGAATATCCAATCTACAAGAAGAGAATGGAAAAATCAAACAAGAAGACATTCAAAGATAAGAAAGCAAAGAAAGCCTACATCACATGGAATGATAATGACATAAGCTCCAGTGATTCAGAAAATGAAATCGTAAACTTGGGACTCATGGCCAGAGACTACGAAAGTGAAGAAGAGGTAACATCTTCTAACAATAACATATCTATTTCATTTGATGAATTACAAGAAGCTTTCAATGAGTTACATAAAGAATCATTTAGACTAGCAAAACTAGTATCATCTTACAAGAAAACTACTACAAAACTTGAGAAAGAAATTTCTAAATTGAATGAAGAACTAGATAATCTTAGAAATGAACTTAAATTAGTAAATTCTAAAAATGAAAATCTGTGTTCCATCATTAAATTAGAAAATAACAAAGAAACTCATCCATTCACATCATGCCAAAAACACAAAGAAGAAATTAAAAAGTTAAACACTACACTTGCAAAATTCACCTTTGGTAAAAATAATTTATTAAATGTAACATGTCTACTAGTCCATTTATTAAATGTAACTATTGTGGTAGAAAGGGACATAGTGCATATACTTGTAATATAAGAAAGAATGGTGTTCAAAATGGACACGTGATTTGGGTTCCAAAAAGCACCTTACCCAAAACTAACATTCAAGGACCCAAGATGATATGGGTACCAAAAGTTAAGAATTGTGTTGTAGGTGTGCTTGATGGCAAGGCACTCTCAATGGTAACTTAATAGTGGATGCTCCAAGCACATGAAGAGAGATACTTCAAAGCTTGTCTAACAATGGACATGTCATTTATGGAGACAACAACAAAGAAGAAGTTATTTGAGATTCTACAATTAAAGAAAATCAAACCAACGTGGATCTTTCAAGAGAGTAGAAAACTTTAAAGAGATCATCCTCTTGACAACATCATTGGAGAATTTTCAAAAGGGGTAACAACTAGACTCTCTCTAAAAGATATATAAGGCTTTTGTTTATAAAATTTAAATTAAAAATATTGATGAAGCCTTAAAAGATAAATATTGGATTATTTCTATGCAAGAAAAGTTAAATCAATTTGAAAAGAAATCTTGTATGGAAACTAGTTGATAGACCAAGTGATCATTCAATTATAGGAACTAAATGGGTATTTGGAAATAAATTAGATGAACATGGTAAAGTTATTGACAAAAAGGGTTGATTAGTGGCTAAAGGATATAATCAAGAAGAAGAAATAAATTATGAAGGAACTTATGCACTTTTACCCAAAGATAATTTCAGAAATTGTGAAATCTGGGTTAGGTGGTAATCGATTACCAATGAGTAGTAATCGATTACCTGAGAACTTTAGTTTCTGTAATCGATTACAGAATGGCTGTAATCGATTACCCGAGAGCATTTACCTCTGTAATCGATTACCAGAGAGTTTGGTAACGAGAATATGAAATCAGGGATAATTGTAATTGATTACCAATGGACCGTAATCGATTATCAGAGAATATTGTGTGAATTTTGGAAATATCCTGTTTGATACTCTATTTTATACTCTGTTTATTTGGTATTCTGGTTGATACTCTCTTTGTTTGATATATTCGTTAATACTCTGTTTGGCTAATACTTTACTACCTATGGATATATATTGTTTAGTATTTGATGCTCTTGGATTATTTTTTATGATGCCAAAGGGGGAGAGAAAGGGAAATGAGAGAAAGGGAAAGAACTTTATGCTATGAAATTTTAAAGGAAAGCATTGTATGCTATGAAATTTTAAAATGTTTATTTGGGAAAAGAAAAGGAAAGGAAATGATTATGAAATTTTATACTATCCCTAAATATTTCTAGAAAGAAAAGAAAAGTATTTTGTCCCCAAATATATTTTGTCCCCAAAATATAGCATTGTTTCTAAAAAGACAAATACTAAGGGGGAGACTAAAGGGGAAATGATCAATATATGTATACTTGAAATTATCTTTTCTTTCTTCCCTTAAAGATGGTTGTCATCATCAAAAATGGGGAGATTGTAGATGCATATACTTGTAGATATATTATATGCAGATTTTGATGATGCCAATAGAAAGAAAATGAGATTGCAAGATTGACTCAAAGGAATTGGCAAAGAAAGAGCAAGGAGCAAGGTTAATGAAAGATCAAAGACTACAAGTGATGTTAGATAAGTATTAGTCTAGTTACATAAAGTGTTAAATTTCTAGGCCTTGTAAGTTACTTGGCCTTAAATATAAAATTTAAGGGAAATGTTTTTATGAGGTAAAATCAGTTCAAAAGGAATTTTTTGAACTGGTAATCGATTACCACATTGGTGTAATCGATTACCAGAAGTTATGAGATTCAAAATTGAAATCTTTTGAACTGGTAATCGATTACCAGAATGGTGTAATCGATTACCAGAGTGCAGAAAATGCGAAATTTGAATTTCAGTCACAACGGTTCATAATCTGTTTGAATTTTTGAATGTGTAATCGATTACCAGTTTCTTGTAATCGATTACCAGCGTGATTTTTCAGAAAAAACGTGAAGAGACACAATTCCTTATCAAAAGATACAAAGCTTCAATTGTTCTATTATAAATATGTGTCTTCATTTCAAAAATCAACAGATTACACAATGTAAAAACTTAAAAGAGTGAATTCATTACAAGAAATCAATTGTGCCAATTACTTGCAAGTTTTAAGAATTCTTATAGGCCTTTCAATTTGTGTTATCTACTCTAAAGGAGAGTCCGACTGTATTCAAAGATTGAAATTATTATTGTGGGTTGAAGAGAGGGTGCCTCTCGTGTGTTGTGGGTGAATCTCAACACAAGGGAAGGGTTCCAAGGTGTTAGAGGATTCATCATTTGTAAAGAGTTTTACAAATAGTGGAAATCTCAAGTGGGTACTTGAGGACTGGACGTAGGCAAAGGGTTGGCCGAACCAGTATAAACTGATTTTACACTTTCTTCTTCCCTTAACTTTTACTTATTTATTGTGATTGCTAATTTACTATATATTAAGAAATTAGAAAGTTTGCATTCATACTTCATCATACAAGAATTGTTGTAAGTATAGTAAATCATAAAAGAAGTGAGTAAACAAAAAAGAGAAAAATTTGGAATAACTTAATTCCCCCCCCCCTCTTAAGTTAGTGAGGCCACTTGTCTAACATACATAGCCCTCCGGTTGGACTTTATCCCCTGTGAAGCCAATCAAATCGGTGCCCTTGTAAGGCAGCAGATCTGATATAAGAATATGTAGGAGACAGAATGTTTTGAGGAACATGACGTCTGCAGAGCTTCCTTGGTCTACGAATACCCTGCGAACCTCGTGATTCGCTATGAATGCCGTGATGAGAAGGGGGTCGTCGTGGCCTGGAATGACTGGGCCGTAGTCATCTTCTGAAAAAGTTAGTGGGGGGGAGTCTTCATCTTTGACCACCATGCCTTGACCGTGATGAGGATGATGTTGACATAACCTCCTTCAAATGCCTCTTCTTTGCATTTCCGGATTCTCCTCCCCCGGCAAATCCTCCCGAGATAACATAGAAGACGGGATGTTTGGGTGATGTTGGTCCCTCTCTGGGTGGTGATCTCTGTCGTGGTGAAGAGGGTTGTTCCCGACGATCCCTGCGAGAACTAGAAGGTGGCGTCCTATCGGTCGCGGGTCTTCTTGAACTAGACCTCTCTCGCCGAGGTGATCTTGTCCTCGATCTACTTCGCTCATGTCGGGTGGACTCATGCCGGTGGGATTCACGTCAATAGTCATCTTTCCGGTTTTCCATCTCTGGGCGCCAAGATGAACCTCCAGGGTCTTTTTTAAATCTGTCCAGCTTGCCACGCTGGATTAATTCTTCAATCGCGTCTTTCAAATTGAGGCATTGGTCTGTGTCGTGCCCCTGAGATTTGTGGAACCTACAGTACTTGGATTTATCCGTCATGGGTCCTGGTTTCTAGGGCCTCGATCTGCGCATCCGGGCCTCATACATCTCGACATTTAGTATCTCGTTCAAAATCTTTCCCCGCGGTGTGTTTAACGGGGTATAAGAATTGTATCGCCCCAAAACCTCTTTATCTTCCTTATTCCCTTGCCGGCTACTCTTTTCATTCTTCTGACCTTGAGCTTTCTGTGTTTGGCCGGGGTTAGTGTCTTTTACCTTGAGGGCAAGCTCCTCATCCTCAAGGCTTATGTATTCTTCAGCTCTACTCAAAAGTTCCTCTATGCTAGACAGTTTTCTTTTGGACAGGTCAATCCAAAAAGGAGAATGGGGAATCATGCCATCTTTGGCCAGCATCAGTTGTACCCCGGGTTGTAACCCTTGAACCAGCAACGCTTCTCTGGTAAAACAGCTAATGTAATCCCAAAGTGATTCTGAAGGGCCTTTCCGGATCTGTTTCAGAGATGCCTCAGTTTTTTGTTGGACTTTACTCGTAGTGAAGCTGGTGATGAATTTAGCCCTCAAATCAGCCCAGGTGTTAATCGACCTCAGAGGGAGAGTCTGGAACCACCTAAGGGCGGTTTTCTTCAACGACAGCGGGAACACTCTGCACATAATGGGGCCAGAAGCGTTCCGAATTGACATTGCGGACTCATTGATGTCTAGATGCTCCAACGGATCGCCCATTCCGTCATAGAGCTCCGGTACCGGGACCTTCTCGAAACACTTATCTTGACATTGCGGAAACATTATCCGCTCCGAAAAAGGCAGAACGACCTGAATTACCTCATCATTAGGTGCATGGTGAGATTCATCCAGTGTCGGAGTTGTCCGATTACGCGGACGAGAATTGGAATGCACGGACTGTATTGATGGCTGTGGTGATTGCGGTGCTGGACGAGAGGACGGGATTCGTTGGTCGCGTTGAGGTGAAACGCGGCGCTCCGGATGTGGTAAGGCTCCGGTTGTGCAGTGAGGTGAAGGACGACGTTCTGAGCCTGTTTCTTCACGCGCTAAACGACGGTGAAGGTTCTCCATGTGATGCTCCGTCTCGACCTTCTCGAGAAGGCGAGCATATTGCTCTAGCATCTCGCCTTGACGACGAATAAATTCCAGCAGTTCTCCACGCGATGGTTGATCCTGTGGAGACGAAGGCGAGCCAAGATTCCTAGGTGGTGGTGGAACGGTGGCACGAGAACGAACGGTGGCTGGATGCGGTGGAGGAATCCCTGCAGTGGCTGATACGACTTCTGTCATTGCTGAAAAGAGAGCTGGTGCGGTGCTGAAGGCCGTGAGTGGAGTAGTTCCTTCTCCACCGGCGGCTGATGAGCTGCTTCTTGTTCTCACCATGGCTGAGGTTGTCAAAGAAAATTCAAGAAATCGCGAAAAGGATCAGAAAAATCCAAGAACGAAATTCGTGCTGAAGTTTTTCGATCCCCACAGACGGCGCCAATGATCTTCCTGTTGCTTCGAGCTTGATCTTTGAAGGTGATTCTGCAACGGTGAACGGCAAAACTGGGATGGAAAATGGTGGAGTACCTGCAAGGACTCCGACGCTCAAGTCAGTGAGTGTATGGGCAGAGTAACAGTACTTTGGAATGACAGCGTACCTCAAAATGTCTCTGAGCTGAGATATTTATAAAGGAAATGTGGCGAGAAAAACTATTATTTAGTTTGTAACAGATTCCGTAATATCCGCTGAGACGCGCTCGTAGGATCGTGTACACACGCGTTGTAATGAATATCGATTCTGTGTAAGAAGTTGTCGGCGTGCAATGTCGTAACCAGCATGTCGATTGTACTTAAAATGACATATACAATCCTCTTGCGTCGGATTATCCCAACAAGTATGTCGCACGTCTCGTTATCTCGGATATGGCTTAACCACGTCGGATACGACTTTATTGTCGTCTAGAGGTCTCGGAGTATGTCGGTTGATGTCGGATTGGGGATGGATAATTACATCCCATAACACTAAACACTTAAAAAAAAATACAATTGGTAAGTCATATATTCATTGTGTATAAGTGGTGCAATAAAAATGACTTATTAATTTTTTTCAGAATGACTTATCAATTTTTTTCAAAAAAATATAAATTAAAGTCGTATAAAAAATGCGATTTATATTTTCAAAATAATAAATAAGTCATATAAGTCAAAAATATGAGCGGTTGAGCACCCATATAGTTCGACTATAACAAATAAAAAAAATCAAAATATCAAAGTAAACTACAAAAATCAATTCAAAAAATGGAAAAACAAATCAAATCAAAAACAAAAAAAATAAAAATTTTAATTGAATTAAATGAGTTTTCGGATCCTATTTTAAAAATCAATCAAATGCAATTCAAAACAATCTTATATAAATATAATATTATTTTTATAAAATAATCATATATTCATATTTATATAAGTATATATTTATCAAAATACTTATACTAATATTCTTTTTATGATTTTATTGTCTAATATAATTTTAATATCTCTATAAATATATCAATTTTAAACTAGTTTTAAATTAATTTTCGTGTCTCATGTTTTTCTTTTTATATAATTTTATATTTATATTGATAAATATAAGTTTTAATAAAAATATTTATTATTATGGAAAAAATTTATCGCTATTATGGCTTATTATTATTGCCTATTTAAACAATGGTAACGGATGCAATCCAATTTAACTTTGATCCCATTTAAAAAAATAAAACTGATTTGATGATGAAATGATAAAATCGTAATGATTGGATCATATGGTTTCCTTACCTTAAAACTGATCTAAACCGAACCGCAAACATCCATATAGTTCGACTATAACAAATAACCATAGTTCTGAAAACCGGACCGAACCGGCCGGTCCGATCGGTAAACCAATCCTGTGTCCGATCCAAATAAATCAGTGAACCGGTGTTACAAAAAATCGGTCAAAAAATCGCTAAAAAACCGGTTGAACCGGTCTTTCATAAAAAAAATTCTATTTTTATTTTTATTTTTATTTATTTTAAAATACTTTTAAGATAAATAAAAACATGTTTGAGAATTACACATAGTTTTTTTTTTATTTTATCAATTTTTTTTTTGTTTTATAAACCTTATAATAAGGTTGTTTAAACAAGTTTATAACCTCATATATTTTAATTTCTTATAATTTTGTGTTATTTTATTAATTAAAATATTATATAATATTTAAAATATATATTTAATTAATACCAATTAAACCACAGTTCAACCATTGAACCGTGAACCGTGAACCGATGTCTTCACCGGTTCAATTACCGGTTCGGTTTTTCAAACATTGTAAATAACAAAAAAAAAACAAAATATCAATTTGTTCATGAACGTCAAGAATAATAACGGCATTCTAACATATTAACCCAGCCGATTATATATAGAAAGAAAACAATGAAAAACAGCACATTCCATGGACACCATAAACCACAGCAACTATATATATATAATAAATGAAAATTTGATAGACTAAAAGCATGTTCAAGAACTAGTTTGTTGGGTGAGTCTAAGGTACTTAGGGGTGGCAAACAATGTATGGTACATTGGATGAAAATACTAGGTGCAACATGTTAATTACCAGTACATGAAATTTTGTAAATTGTACTGGGGTCCCTCATAGTTAAGTATAATGTAATAAATCTGAGGGGCTTAATCTTACCCAAAACCTCCATTTGCATCTCGAACTCTTTCTTCGTAACCACAACATCCTTCAACCTTTTCACCACCAACGTCGTACCTTCTTCCAGCACTGCCTTATACGAAGTCCCTACGCTTCCATTCCCCAAAACCTTCGCCGAAGCCCGAAGCAAATCCTCCAAATCGAAGTTGTATATTCACCTTTCGAAGAACACCAGCTTGTTCCTCTCCACCTCCGCTGACCCACCCGTGATATCGTCCTTCGACGACGACGACGTTCCCACCTCTGCCGGCGCTGCACGCGCCGTTGCCACCGGCTTCGGAGGCTTTGCAGGTTGCCGCCCCTGCCGCTTCCGATGGCAGAGAAACAAGAGAAGAAGCAGTAACATCAAACCCACAACAGAACCCATGACGATTCCGATAAGGAGAGACACACAATGGACGTTCAACTGAGGGGCTTCCTCAACACTGTACAGAGAAACTTGGATAAATGACACCTCACCACTTGACCCTCACAACTTAGGAACTGATTAGCAAACTATGTAACCGTTAATCACAACCGCATAATATTTTAATATTAGATCTGACGGTCAATTTAGTCCATATAGCATACAAGGTTTTCCTATCCATAGTACCTTAGACGCTGCCCTAATTTGTTTTGTTGAAAACAATTGCTATTTGTCAATGTTACTCTATGAACACTCCAGTACATGTATTTCTACCATTGCAGCAGCCACAAATTCTTACAAATTCCAAACTCAGATGCATCCAGATGATCAAAGACATCAATAAAACATGGATCATAATTCTGGCCAAGAGATCTTGGTTTTCCCCTTGAGAATGTAAGATCAGTTTGGAGTTCTGAAATTTGAGGGAAGGCAATCTAATCTGTTCCGTGGTTTTATATCTCTCAAAAGTGGTAATAAGCTCTTGTTCAACATGGCCTGTAACAGAACTAGGCAGCTCCGGCTTTATAAGATCTGCCAATGGCACCATTTTGATGACCTCAGATTCAATTATTTAAATATTGTCTGTGAATTGATGACACACCCCAATTTTCCAACAGAAGAAGCTAAACAGAAAAGAAAAAGAAAAAAAAAACTTGGGGGAAGCGATGATTTTCTCTTGCTGTGTTGAGATGTTTCATACCATACTAAAGTCAAAAGCAATTGAGCCTATTGGTTCATTTGTCATCACTGGACAAAATATCAAACGACAATTTACTAATATTCCAAACATGATATTTGACAATCGTCACTATGACCAAAACATTAGGAACGACCACCTAAGTTCCTGAATACTAGAGTGTTTGATTTACCTCAAAATCATATTTCAAACGTGATCCGAATCAACGCTACTCTCTGTAACTTTAGCCCGGATCCACATTTAAAACGTGATTTTAGGATAAACGAAACATGCACACTATACCTATGAACGAGGCAATGACTTTCCAGGACTGATCCAAGTCCACTAAAGCCAACTCGCTATATTTGCTGAAACAGAACCGACATTTAGAAAAGCAACTTTACAGTTTACACTAAACCATTATATTTGCTGAAATATATTATGGATACTAAATACAACTTATGGTATAGGAGTTCATAAAAATACAGAGAATTTCACTGAGATACTAAATAAATACAAGTAATTCTTTAATTATGTGTGTATTGTTTGGTCTTTACTATCCCTGAGAATTTCCCCCCTCTTTTTTTGCTTCTCTCTACTTCCTAATCTCTTGCTCCAACTCTGTCCTTGTGTCTGTGCAGAAACTTGCAACAATATGCAAAACGAAAGCAGTATGATACAAAGACAAGTAGTTTAATAATTTAATGACAAGATTAAAGACAACAGCTATGAGTCCATTTGATTTATAATTGAGTAGAATTGATTCTAAAAATCAATAGTTGAAATAAGTGATCTACATTTTACGAAGTACGTTAGACGGAAATGATTTAAAATCAATTCCACGAAACCATGGTTTTGATTGTTCAAACGCCAAAACAAACGGACACCATATCATCTGAAAAATATTACATTTTGTGGTGATGTAGGGTCAGACAACAAGAAAAGGAGTACATTGCATTATATTAGTATCTATTTTACCTTTCTTTATTAGAAATAGTTTTTGATTTGTGATTGACAAAGCCTAAGAAACAAACCTCTTCCTAAGGCAATGCAATGGCACAGCCTAATGGTTTTCTGGTCATCAACCATACCAGCAAGACCCATACTTTTATTGCATTTACATTTATTGCTGGGAAAGGCAAAGTACTGACCCCTTGAATAAAAGGGAATAAAACTAGTCACTTCATGATTTCACCTATGAAACAGGCGTCAGGCAGCAATTGTAGAGTTTTAACAGTGAAGAGGAATTAAACAGCTGATATATACAATTATCTATACATACCATATATACCAACTTGAGCTTAAATAACCAAGCTACAAGGAAGAGGAATTAGAGAAAGGGATTGGGAAACCTTGAAGGGAGAAGGAAGAAGAAAAAGAAGGTGCATGGCTAGATTGTCATATACGAAGTGAATCCATTTTAACAGTGAATTAAAGGAAGGGTATACATGCACAGTAGCTACTTAGCTAGGGCAGAAGAAAAATGGCAGTGGGGATAGTTGGGGGATCCATGCTCTCTGTGTGGCAAATATTTCTAGTGACTCTGTAATTTACAGTTACACATGATCTTATATTAATAACATCAGAAAAGCAAAGATAACAATTCAAATCCACCCATCCAATGTAACAAGGGACAACATGATAGCCACCGTCATATGAAAAATAATACTATTGAGATGTGAAAACACAAGTAGTTCATAAACACGCAAAGAAGAAAGAGTAATCATTTGATCATTCCAAATTCCAGATTCCAATGGGATTCCAATATTAATTCTTAAAAAAAAAAAAATCCATGCCATGCCTCTCTATATAACAAAAACTACACAAATTATCGCAAATTTAAATAAACGCACAAAAGAAATAGTTGAAATAAGGAGATTTATCACAAAAGAGGCATCATCATATTAACATAGAATAGAATCCGAGAAGCGAAGTACAACCTATTCTTTTACTTTCCCTCCTCCATTATGAAAAGGATAGCACACAATGGCGAAGGTGTTTAGCCCTAATCTCAAAAAAAGGGAAAAAAAAAAAAGGAAAGGGAAAATGTTTAACCCGAACTATGATGATGATAAAGAAACGGTGCTAATTGATATCAGCATCATCGAAATCGTCTTGGAAGGTGTTGAAGAAATCGGCATCGGCGAGTTTACTATCGGCGGAGATAACGCCGTCACCGAAGATATCGAGAGGGTCGACGTCGTCGACGTCCATGGCTATCGCCGATGCCTGCTCCTCCATCGCTCTCAAAAAATCCCTTGCTTTCATGATTCTCTCACTCTCAGTACGAATTTGGGGAAAAAATAATAATATATTAGTTTTATATACTTTGACATTGAGTCATAATCTTTATTTTTAACATTTATTCATAAATTTGAAAGTGAGTTATATAGGGCCCTGTAATGGTATGTCTTTATTGGGTCCAAGCCCAATAGCATGCACATGATTCATCAGTTTTATCCCAAGGCATCTTCGACCAAAAAAAAAAAAAAAAATACCAAGGCATCTCAATAATGTTTGTTTCTTTGCTAGTAATAACTCTATCCCTTATGCTTTGAAATTGACGTATGTGTTAGTTAGAGTGTCATTACAAGTTCTCACATCTCATTTATAATTTATAAATCAAAGAATGTCATTGTCAATCGGTGTTACTACTCTGGACTTGAATATAAGCAAAAATAACTAAATTCACACATATTAAGAAAGTTGGTTAAATTCATTAAATTTTCTTGGTATCATGTAAAAAGTACTTGCATTGCCTAAATTACCCTACATTCAATTTTATTGAAAATTGTTTCAAGTGGACATACTCCCTTTCTATTGGCACATGATCCATTAAATAAAGTGGTTGGAAAGTAAAATCAAAGGACATTTTGGGTTTATCTCATTAAATAGAGTAAAAATAGTTAAAATTTGCTTATATTTTAGTTCACCAAATGTGAGTTTTTTTTGCTTATATTCAAGTCCGGAGGGAGTACTAATCTATTCCAAAATCACTTCCTCAAGTACAAGTACCAACTATTTCTCTCTCTCTCTCTTTCTCAATAAGTGTTTTTAAAACTGGACCGGTAATTAAATCAGTGAAGGTAGTGTGGTTCACGGTTCAGTGGTTGAACTGTGGTCGAACTGATAATAATTAAATTTATTTTTTAATGTTATATAATATTTTTAAAGTAATAAAATAAGATAAAATTATAAGAAATCAAGATATATAAGATTATAAATTAATATAAAAGACTTTATTATATGTATTATATCATAAAAAATTCATAATAATTGACTAAATAATAAATATTTATGTTTAATCCTTAAAAAGTTATTTTTATTTATCTTAAAAATATTTTAGATTAAATAAAAAATAAAAAAATTAAAATTTTTTAAATTGACTGGTTCAACCGGTTTTCTGGCACCGGTTTTCACCGATTTTTGACCAGTTCTCACCGGTTCTGAAAACAGCCGGTTTTCAAGCTTGTATGGACCGGACACCAGGTCGGTTCCCGATCGGACCCGTTGAACCGACTAGTTCGGTCCGATTTTGATAACTATGCTCTCAATACATACATGCTGACACAGATACATAATTATATTTGTGTGGTAACAAAATCAAAATGTTAAATGTGTTATGCCCAAAGTGTGTGGGTGTCCTCCAAAGTCCCACATCGAGTAGTTTGAAGAAGGGAAGGGGTAGAAAACTACTATAAATAAGGTGTTCTAGTTTGGCTATACTCACCACAACAACACTAGTCTTTGGTGTATTGGGGACTTGGGTAGTTGTGTGTCAAGAGAGGGTTTGCAATTTTTCCGTGCGAAAATTGTGTAAAAGGGTTTGTAATTTTCTCCTTTTTAAAAAAAATTGCAAATGGAGTAATAAAATTTTGTGTGTGTTAGTGGATGTAGGCAAGAGGTGTCAAACCACATTAATTTATGAGTTTATTCCTATTTTTTTGTTTCTCTTGTGTGTGTGCTTCCGCAGGTGAAGATTTCTCTTCCCCTCTGGTACCCAACAAGTGGTATCAAAGCTATTGGTGTGGTGGGATTCTAAATTCTTAGTATGCTCTATGGTTGCAACATTGTCTGATCTTCCAAATCAGAAAATAGTTGAGGTTTTGACCAAGGGAGGAAGAGAAGCAGTGGGCCAGTGCAGTGCGATGCTATGATTACATTGAAGTTAGATGTTCCTTTGTTTGATGGGAGGATGGACTTCTCCTTATGGCAATGCACAATCCAAGACTATTTAATCCAGCAGGGTCTTGATTGTGCCTTAGGAGAGGAAAAGCCAAGTGAGATAAAAGAATCAGAATGGAGTACAATACAGAAAAAGGCAGTGAGCACAATTCGATTGCCACTAGCTCCACAAATTAAAGTGACTGTGTTGAAAGAAACTTCTCCAAGGAAGTTGTGAGATTTGTTGGAAAGTAAGTTTGCATCAACAACGTTGACCAATCGATTGATGATGAAAATAGATTTGTACGTGCTGAAGATGGAAGATGGAGGTGATGTGTTTGATCATATTAATAAGTTTAATGAGTTGGTATCTAGACTGATGAATGCAGGGGAGACTATCAAAGATGAAGAGCAGGCATTACTGTTGTTGGCTTCACTACCCAAATCTTATAAATCACTATTGCAATCAATGCTAGCTGGGAAGAGTACTTGTGACTAGATGAGGTGATAAGGACGTTGAAGGAGAGCCAACAAATGATGATGATAAATCCTATGAAGACTGTCAGATACTGCTAGCTAAAAGCGAGCGAGGAAGGAAGAAGTATGGTGATCAACATGGTAGAAGACTCCAGCCAAGAGATATGAGTATTGTTCAGTGCCATTACTGTGGAGAGTTTGGTCACATACAAGTTAAATGTCCAGGATTCAGGGAGGACTTGAAATGTATGAAGGAGAAGACGGAGAAATTGAAGAGTATTTCTTCTGTAAATGTGGTCATTCATGATAATGACTTTATTTAATTAATAACCAGTGAATAAATGTGAGACTTTGGATGAAGGGAGGATATGTTGAACCCAAAGTGTGTGGGTATCCTCCAAAGTCCCACATCGGGTAGTTTGAAGAAGGGAATGTGGTAGAAAACTACTATAAATAAGGTGTCTTAGTTTGGGTATACTCACCACAATAATACTAGTCTTTGGTGTATTGGGGACTTGGGTAGTTGTGTGTCAAGAGAGGGTTTGCAATTTTTCCATGCAAAAATTGTGTAAAAGGGTTTGCAATTTTCTCCTTTTAAAAAAAATTGCAAGTGGAGTAATAAAATTGTGTGTTAGTGGATGTAGGCAAGAGGTGCCGGACCACGTTAATTTCTGAGTTTATTCCTTTATTTTTATTTCTCTTGTGTGTTTTCGCAGGTGAAGATTTCTCTTCCCCTCTAATATTCAACAAAATGTGTGTGTACTGTAAAGTTATATGTATATAAATATGTCTAAGAAGGATTACTGAAATTAAAGAAATTAGATGGCAAGGAAAAAAGCCTTTCTATCATAAGTATAATTAAGAAAAAGGGAGGGGACATGAGTGTGCATGATCATGTTCAAACACATGAATCATTGAGAAAAATAATTATGTTTCTTATCTCTTATATAAGTCCACCGCCCAAAGTCGACCTTTTTTGCCCCACAACTGCTGCCACATCCACATCCTGTCACTTGTTAGGTCTACCATCATTCCATGATTGTTCATGACTTCATGGTCCTAAAGAATGCAATCAATCATTTACCATACCTTATATATACACAAATGTACATTCCCGTATGTCGCCAAAAGCCTAACACATTTATATCAATCTGTCAAGCAATAATCAAGTTGGATGAGTTGGTACAAGTACAAATTTGGTAGTCGTGGTAGAGAAATCTCATTAATTAGTATTAGAAAAAAAAAATTAGTTAATGACACAATCAAGGTGGCATTCCAATGCTTCCATCAAAATAAATCATGGATTCAGTCAAATCGCTATTAAGAGTTCGCTATTAAGAGTAGTATTTGAATCGGATCCAAATATAAATCAAACATGTTCTTAGTTATTTAACACTGTGACCTTAACAATTAAATTTAGTGCGTTGTTTTACACCAATTTAACATAAGGGTTTATTATAACAAATTAAAGACTTTAAGAGTATACTTGTGAGTCAAAAAAAATAAAGGGGAAGGGATGAAAGGAAGGAAAAAGTTTTAGGGATTTTCTCTTTTGTATTTGTGAGTGTAACTCTCTCATTTTATAATTTTTAAAGTTTTTTCTTTTCTTTCTTCTCCTTTATTTTCCTTCTAAACATTTCATTTCCCTTCCCTTCAAACTCACAAACATACTATTTGGGTGTGTTTCGAAATATGGGGGAAGAGGAAAGAAAAGATTAGAAAGGAAAGACATGGGAAGGAAGGAGGAGATCTTTATAAGACATAGAAGAAGAAAATTATACTCACAAATAAAAAGGGAAGAGTTTCAGTAAATCTCTCATTTCCCTCTCTTCCATTGATGTAAAACTTGAGGCTGTTACCCCCTGAATAGTTGACTCCGCCTACCTGGAAGCTGAAAAAGTGGGCAAGGAGCTAAAGTCTATGCACATTGGTTTCAATGATAATCCTATATGTGACACCTAAGAGTATCCATGAACACTTGTAGTGGTTTCTGCTCCTTTTGGCAGAGTGAGGAGGGGTTTGATTTTTTTAACTCTTTTATGTATGCATGCATCCAAAACTACACCCATTAAATATTTGCTTAGATATTTTGGGACTGAAACCTTAATTAGATTAATCATGTGGAGAAGGTACATCGAGATAAAGCTCAAAAGGTCAGGGAAGTGGAAACACATCCACAAATTAAGAACCAAAAAGTGTTTTACAGAGAAATTACAAAAATGTTCAAGTTGAAGTTGACTTGGAGGAGTAATATTCATACAGTACAAATTTACCACTCATGTCTTTTTTTTTTCTTAACCACTACATACAATCCTGTTTAAAACTTAGTCAAAGTTAAAACTCATCATCTCTGTTTAAGAATGTGTTTAGAGAGTATCGAACCCCGAACTCTTTCACAATCTCAGCTTGAATTGCTGAATTGTTAATTGAGCTGCAACTCTTTGGTAACCATTCATGTGTTCTCTTCTGGGGCTTCTATATAAGCACCTTATCCACATGTTCTCTCCTACCATCACCATCCTCAGCTCTGATCTTAGCTAGTTATAAGATCTCTCTTCTTTTTGTTCAACATGATCATCCCCAAGTATCCTCATCACTTGCTCATAATCTTTATGGTTTTTTCTTGTGTTCTTTCATCTACTGCTGTCCAAAGAACTAGTATGGCTGAAAATTTTTCAATTATTTAATTATTGAATCACCCCATCTCCTTTTTATTTTTTGACCACTTAAATTTACTTACTGATGTATATATCCAATTTTCATTCTCTGCAGGAAGACTTTTGTCAAGGGATGAAAAATCCTCATTGCAAACTTCACTAGTTCAGGTTGTATTTCAGACCCATATGAACATATAAGTCAATCCTAGTTGTTCAATATTCAAAATTTCTTTTGCTTCACCCCTCCCCTTATGCAATTAAAGTGTCTAACTGGCTACAATTTCTGTCCATATTGCAGGGTGCTCTGGAATTCAGAAATAGGGAAGAAATGTTTGAAATTGGAGAAGAATTCATGGTAAAGGAAAGGATGAATTTGGAAATTGCAGACTACCCAGGGACAGGAGCAAACAACCGCCATGACCCAAAGGCACCAGGAAGAGTTTGAGTGATACATAAAATTTGTGAAGATTAGGCCATAAACTCTAGTGTGGGTTAGTTATAATATGCCTTCATCCATTATTTGTTATACATGCATGTGTTTATTTGTAGATTGTAGCATATTAATGTAATTAATTAAGGTGTTTGAGTTTTTCTACGAGGATTTAATAGAGACTTCTTTTAATGTTGTAACATATAGTATTGATGTAATTGAGGTAACATATATTAGTCAATTGAAGAAGGATATTCAAATTTCAAGTGAAAAGGAGGGACTTGAATCTGCAGAAGGTGGAGATGAGGATGTGTCCGTTCCAACAATGAATCGAAGTCATTAACTTGAAATAGAAAAACATCTAACTTGTATTCATGCAAGGAGGGATATCCAGAGGCAGAGGAGCCAACAAAAGCATCACCACCCTTTGTGTCAATGGTGGCTTCACAATCTCCCATCTCAGACCCCTACTTGAGGCATGAACAAGTTTTGAGCTTTGATTGATGGCTAGCTAGCTAAATACATGTTAAATATCTACTGACAGGGGTAATGGAGTGGAATGAAATTAAATGAGATGAAATAAAATAAAATAAAATTACTGTACCATTCTTTGAATAGTTTATGATAAAACCAAGAAAACATTTCTTTTATCTGAAAAAAGTGAACCGAGTGATAAGGAGATTTGTAAACAATAAACTGGTTTTATCCAATACTCTCAAATTGTTGGGAGAAAATGTAAATAACATTCTCGACTGCTTGGAGAGACCTAGTTTAACTTGACTCATTTAATAAAAAGATAAGACCTAGGTTTTTTAAAAAACTTTTTTAATTAAATAGGCTAGACTAGGGGTGTAATCGGGTTGGATTGAATCAGGTTTGGAGTGATATCAAGTCTGAACCGATAGAATGATAGTGGGTTGAGTTGGTTCGGGTTTTGTATTTTTTGGGTGAGTAACCTGATCCGAACCAACCCAAATATGTTCGGGTTGGGTTGAGTTGGCTCATCGGGTCATGAGTATTTTTCCTTTTTTTAAAAAAAATGTGGAAGATGAAATGAAATTAAAATATAAAATAAAAAAAAAGAAAAGAAATAGAGAAAAATAAATTGAGAGGAGCAAATGAAATAGGATTTGGGGAACCACCTCAGCTTGTGTTGCCGCTATGCCTATTTTTGTTCTATCCTTGCAGGAAAATGAAATAAGATTAGGGCTTCTTTTTTTTATTTGCTTCGGGTTGGGTCTATCGGGTTCATCATAGGCAAACCCGAGATTCGAACCGAACCAGATGGGGTTCGAAAGAAAATGTTCGAACGAACCGTTAAATATCTTCGGGTTGGGTTGGATCCGTCGGGTTCGCGGGTTGGGTCGGACCTGCTTACACCCCCAAGCTAGACTTAGTGTCCATTTGATTTACAGTTGAGTAAAATTGATTTTAGAAATCAATGGTTAAGATAAGTGATACACGTTTTATGAAGCACGTTGGACGGAAGTAATTTAAAATAATTTTCACGAAACCATGGTTTTGTATTGTAAAAACGCGAAACCAAACAGGCTATTAAGCTTTTTAAAAAGCCTATTAAGCTTGGCAGGCTAACCTATTTATAAATAATATTATTTTTAATAAAAATATAAATATATTATACATAATAAATAGTACTCCCTCCGTCCCTATTTATAAGACCCCTTCTAAAAGTATTGAGTGTCCCTTAATATAAGACTCTTTGCAAATTTTTAGGTAAAACAATAATTTTTTCCATACCTGTCCTTCATTAATATTCAACTCTTTTTATTTCTCATATATTGATAAGTGTGAATAATTAATGAAGCTTTACCTACATGCCCAACTACACCATTGGAAAGTGACTTTTGGAGTCTTCCACTATGTCACAATTAATGTCTCTAAAATATAGAGTGTGTTTGGCAAAACTAGCTGATAAGCTAGCTTCTAGCTGATAAGCTCCTAGCTTATAAGCTAGCTTATTGAATTAGAAGTGTTTGGTAAAACTAGCTGATAAGCTAATTAGTGAATGTAAAATGACACAAAAGGGCATAATTACATAAATTTTATTATATGAATTTTATTTGTGTTTTTTAGAAAAAAAAATATATATTATTATGCAATTATAGTTTTATATTTTCTAAAAAATAATTAAATTCTTATTAAACTTTTAGTAATAAATATTTAATTAAAAATTAAAATAAATAATGAAATTAATAAAGTAAATAGTATAATCTAAAAATAATTTCATAAAATAGTGAAAAGAAAACAACAATTTAATTAATTTGTAATTTTTTAAATTACTTATTATATATATGTAATAATAGGTAAAAAGAAATTGAAAGGTTTTTGTCACTAAAATTGAAAATATATAATAATACGTAAAAAGAAATTAAGAATAATAAGGGAAATGTATTAAAATATAAGGGGTAGTGATGGAAGAAAATTAAATAAGCTACAAGCTAGAAGCTATAAGCTTGGTGAACTAGCTTGTAGCTTATAAGCTAGAAGCTCCTAAAATAAGCTACTTTGATGTAGCTTACCAAACACTTTTGTGTTGGTCAAACTAGCTTATAAGCTAGTCAAATAAGCTAGTAGCCAGCTTATTGACCTTGCCAAACACACTCATAGTGACTTTTAAATAGGGGTATATTTGGAATGCTATGATTTTTTTTTAAAAAATCAATACATTAATTAACTTTTCTTAAAATGTGTGAAACGGTTGAAAGGGTCTTATAATAAGGGACGGAAGGAGTATAATAATATATAACTTTTTAATTTCTCCATTTGGCATATTTAGAGATAGGCTTGTTGGCCTATTTAAAGGCATATGTCATTGACATATTTACAGTTTAAAATAGTAAGTCTATTAGTCTGTAAACATACTAGCTTATTTAGATATAGACCTATTGGTTTATTTAAAGGTCATAATATGAAATGAACTTCTAAACATACTAATAGACCATACCAGGCTTTCAAACAAATCAAGTCATGCCTAAAAATGGCCTATAACAGGTAACAGACCAGACTTGGGCCACGAAAATACAATGCAAGTCAGGCTTGGACCTTGCAAAGTCTAGTTTGACTTAGCCTACTTCCACCCCTGTGACACTCCCTTGTATATTATTAAATTACATTATCTTTCTCTATTTTGGAAACCGATGCTCCCCTTGCACAGATAGATTATTACTGCATTCATTCCTATTTAATTGTTTATTTAGATAAAAAATGTACAAATTAAAAAATGCAATTATTACTCTTATTTTCATAAAAATAAATATTAAAATTTCTATTTTATCATTTATCTCTCTTAATATTTATTGGATTTCATTAATTTTTAATAATGAGTGATTAATTAACATAAGGGTCCAATGGAGAAAAAAATATAATTATTATTGCATTAAATTTATAAATGAACAATTAAATAGAAATATTTTTTTACAAGAATTGACAGTTAAATAAAAATGAAAATAGTACTTAATATTATATTTTGGTTTTAAAGTGAATGAATCTCCTACAACATTTTTTTGTGTGTCTATATTCTCGGTATCGTAGAAACTCTCATTATCAATTTTAAGACTTTATAATATGAAACAAAATTTTTGGATAAAGGCTTCGAGTCATAGTTGAAAACTTCATTTTATATTCTAAAATCATAAAGTCAAAAATAAGGTGTTCAATAATGAACTACGAGTGAAATCAACAATCTAAGATAAATGAGAAATAAGTTTAAAAGACTCGTGATAATTTCCTTATATATATATATATATATATATATATATATATATATATGACTGGTAAAAAATTAATTTATATTGAAATAAACTAAACTATAACATGTATTGATTTCTTAGAGCAAAGGATTTTTTTATAAATAAAGTAAAGAATAGTGTAATTTAAGTATATCGTAATCAAAAAGAA
The DNA here is from genome assembly GCA_026901365.1 of Sesbania bispinosa. Lineage (NCBI taxonomy): Eukaryota > Viridiplantae > Streptophyta > Magnoliopsida > Fabales > Fabaceae > Sesbania > Sesbania bispinosa. The sequence continues at coordinate 299,738 of QLOH01000428.1, forward strand.
TGAAATTTGTCCAAAAAAAAAAAAGAACTAGTTATAATAAATTTCAACATGTTTTATTATTTTTTTTGGTAGACAACATGTTTTATTTTATTCCACCAAAATTTACGCAAACCCAACAATGATAAATGTCTTCAATTTCTTGGGCTTGAAGTCCACTAAAAGCCAGCTTAGTCTGAGGCCCATAATCCAGTTTGCTCCTATTTGAAGGCCCTGCCTTGTAGTAACTAATAAGCTTGCTCAGATATCCAAAACCAAATTCGTCGAAAAAAAAAAAGATATCCAAAACCAAATTGACCAAAAATAAAAGATATCCAAAACCAAAATCTTTGGACTCGAAGATTCAGTTCACTTACTAATTAGTAATTACAAACATGATCCTAGAACACATTTTCAACTGTACCTAGAAAAAATATGTACCAGAAAAGGAATACATTATCAACTTTGACAAAATTTTATCATCCCAACATAATTAGCCAAGTTTATCATTTTTACATATACACAAAGAAACTAGTCTAAACCCAATGAGATTAAAACTGCACTCTTGCAGTGGAGTAGCAGATGATCTTTATCAAAATAGATCATGTTTGAACATCCGCATGCATACCCATATGTACTCCTGACCAAAAAAAATAATAATAATAACAACAGTTATGCTATTTTAGACGAACTCTTTTTTACGGAAAGATATACAAAAGATTTGTCAACCAATCAATCTTGCTTTATGTAAAAAAAAATTAGGGTTGACAAATGTTTGATTCCCCTTAAATAATGTTTCAGGTTCGAGTCTTGTAGATAGAAAAAATTTTCGTGAGGAGATCAAGCTAGCCCCACTATGATGTGAATGTTCCGGCTCGAGCAAGATTACCTTCCACAAAATATTCATATGGTTAAACCCAAAAAAAAAAGCTACTTGTGTTTCATATTGTTTTGCTTTGTTACTTATCCCATTACCTATATAATAAACTCAATTCATTATTCTTGAAAATAAGATAATCTTTTGACATATATCTTTCCTTTAATATAATCAAGTGTATTCTTCATTTCATGAAATTTTTTCTAAACTTTCATAGTAAATAAAATCAATAGTTTTCTTCTCTTTAATTTGTGATTCATTTAAACAAAATATTTTTATTTTCTTTAATTTCTATAATCAATACTCAAATCTCTATAATACTAGATCGATGTTGTAAGACATTTTCAAAACACTTGTAAAAGAAATTCTATCAATTAAATCAATTTCTAAAAAATTTTAAATTAAAAATCAAACATCTATATTTTATTTTATTTATTCTCAATATAATATCTTTTTATCAATTAAACCAGTTTTTTTCTTAAATTATTTTACATACTAACTATATTTAAAAATGCTCATGCAAATACATCAATACTTGCAAGCGAAAATCTAAAATTAGAGTCGTTAATTAATTAAGGTGTAATATGCTTCATATACATATAAACATAGCAGGGGAGTCCAATCAATACAAAACTATCCACTGCAGAGACTTTTCCATTCTAACCTGGTTTTTCCATTACAACATATCATCTTTATTTGAAAAATCACTTTAATGACATTTTTTTGCTCTACTTGTTTGTCTGGAGCACGAATTTGACAATAGCATATTATTTTAATAAAAATTATATTACAAAAGTGAATCCAATTTTAATCACGTTAGAAATTCAAACATGTTATTAAAAATTTGGTGAGGTGCATCCCCTTGCCAAACCCCTTAGATACGTGCCAATGAACAAGGGAAAATTGTTCCCTTCGGAATTTAACCCCCAATGTCATCAAGAACTCTAGTCTTCAAATTAATTTACCTGCCCTCTTTTGTTCTGTAGTCCTTTTTATTCAATGCTAATTTTGGGGAACTGGGGGACCAAAGACTAATCAGCGGTAAATAACAAGGGAATATGATTGAAATTAGGACGTTTACTTCAATCTTGGGGGGTCCAAATTCAATGTTATGAACAACACTTAGTCTAAAATTTACCTTCCTTTTTGGTATGTTGTGCTGGGTTCACTCTCTTTTTAAAGGATTAATTAGTGTTAAAACCTATAGTCAATAATGACAGCGAGTGATCATGCGTAAGTAAAAAAGAAAAAAAAGAAAGGCCAACAGAAAGAAACAAAAAATTAAAACAAAAGGTCCAAACTTAGAAATTAGAATACACACACATATATGACTTAATTCAGAGCAAGGTTTTTTTTTCCTTTTCTTTTTGTGAAGTGCACCGGCAATTATTGGTATCCATACAGATAATTGACAATTACTTTAATAACTTAGGCAGCTATATATGATATTTCATGAAGCTTGTCTTTGAAAGGGAAGTGAAGAGAGAAGAAAAAAGTGTAGTCAATATCGTTTGAATTTGTAGTGTTTGGGAGAAGACAAGGAGACTTTTTAGGTGAAACAATTCAATGCTCTTCAAGAAGGACAAATATACTCCAAAGCCAAATGTGATACGATTTCCCCTTAAATTTGAGATTAATTAAGAGTGAAGTTAGGCTTTTGGAAATTGGAAATGCACACATTTACTACTTGTACCGAATTGGACGGTATAATTAAAGTGTCACCATTCCTATATTACCTAATTAGGCCAATATAACTAGATTAGTAGCTAGGATTAGCAGTGTACGGATTTGAAAATCTGTTTAGTTCTTCGCATTAATCACTTTACCATGAATTGATAGAAGCTCACCTATATCAAGGGTAAGAGGAAGAGAGAGGGGTAGAGTAGTCATTGCATTAGTATGGTGTGTGTAAACTTAACCAATAAAAAAGTTAAAAATATACATCAAATAATAATAATAATAATAATAATAATAAATTTTATTTTCATTGAATCCACGTTACAAATGTGAATGCAAGTCAATTAGTGTTTTGTTTCACACAAAATTACGTTATAAACATGGACCCGAGTCAACGTTGACTTATATCCATGTTTATAACATGGTTTTGATAGAAACCAAACACATTAAATGTAAGTTTGTATCACCATTTTAGATAGACTTTTGCATGATCCCAATGTAAATTCAACACTATGTTGGATACAAATAAACGTATGTTTGGGGTGTGAGGACGGTTTCCAACCATGTACTAATAGCATGTTTTGGGTATTGTTTGAAAATGCAGTGCACACATTTCAATGTCAGTTTTGTGAGAAGTAACAACTCGTTGCGTTCATACAAACGTATGTTTGAAGGGTTTTAAACGGTAAAACAAACACATTATAAAACATTGATTCAGATTCACGTTTGTAGCAAGGTTTTGATGAAAATAAAACACTAAGTTGTTAATTGAAGTTATTTTAATGGTTGTGTCTATAAGCATTACACTCACGCAACAATTGTTAAAAGAAAAACAATACATAAGCTTTAGATGCTATGGGATTTATATTAAGCATATATAAAAATATGCATAAACAGAACACTCTGTCTTTCTCCCATAAAAGATATTGGTTGCCAAACTTTTTGCCAAACACCATATGACATTGGTTCTACATATTGATCTAGTACTAACCATATGACAGTGATTTCCACCAATAATATTTCACGTGCAAAATAGGGAATCGGTCCCAAAGTTAGGGACTTATCATTAACTAAAACCAATTATGCAGCATTGTTGAGTGGAACTTTTTCTATTGTTTGGGAAGATTTTGTCACTTGGTTTAAGTGCCTTTATCAGGCGGGTATAGCTCAGAGATACATATATGGATCATACAGAAGCAAGCATACATATAAATTTGGTCAAATAAAGGGGAAATTGAAGTGCCACAAAACCCCTTTTGTTAATTGTCAATAAAGGCTGCGCTTTATGTTCCTTTTTCATGCAACATGAGGACAGAGTTCAACTAATTTCAAAAGGTGTCACTAACACTCACAATGACCATTTTCTAGTAAGATGTGAGACTCTAAAAGACCTTACTGTTACACTCTTATTGATCTACCTTTCTATTTCTTGGGGTGAGGGTGTGGACCTCACTATAGCTTTCTTTGAATGCGTTAGTTAATTTGCCTAGAAGGCTAGGACTAGTTTGTTACTACATCTGTTTCTATTTAACTGTTCAGACTAAAACACACATATTAAGAAATGCAATTATTACTCTCGATTTCATGGAAATAAATTTTAAACTTTCCATTTTACCATTTTATCTCTCTTACTATTATTGACTCTCATTAGTTTTTATTAGTGGACCATTTATTAACATAGGAGTAAAATGAAGAAAAGTGTATTTATTAGTACATTGGATTTGTAAGTGGACAGGAACAAATTTTTTCTTTGAAAGTGGACAATTAAATAGGAACGGAGATAGTATTTGGCATAAGATCTTATCTTAATTAAGCCTTTGGTGTTTACCAATTGCAAAAAGTCATTGATCAGGCACAGAGAGAGGAGTTAGATGATCATGGAAAGCTGGGCCGGTCAACATATAGTGAGACCTCAAGTAAATCTTTATTGAGGAGGAAAATTAATTTTTAAACTAATGAATTAGACCTAATTATAATATTTTTAATTTTTTATATAAAGTATGTTATTAACAAACGGGACCTAAAACAAGGGTTTGAGCAGTCTTACCCTTGGGCCGGCCTAAAAAAGTGACATCCATATTTTAATTGCAACCCTCTTTGGACCTTGTACTCCTTCAGTTACTTTTGTAAATGGTAATAAGTAATAACGTGTATGTTTGTTGAAAAGAAAGTGAAAAATGAGATTGTTGCGGATAAAAGAGGAACAAAAAACGTTTTAAGTTTATATGCTGTAGTATCAATTTGATCATAGAGAATGTGAAAAATGAGATGGATTATAATTATTTTAATTCTTTTTTATTATTTTGGCATATGAATGAAATATAACATGATCAACCGTGTAAACTCCAAAGTATTGTCATGAATTAAACAACTTTAATTTTTTTTATATTCTTATTTTTACACTCATTTTATATTTTTTTTACCTCTCTTTTCTTAGTATTTTTCTCTCTAAATTAAGAGGTGTATATCCCAAAGATAGATGTGAAAATATTTTTATTTTGAAGTAATTTATGAGAGTCACTTTCTGACTAATTAATTAATTTTCTTCCAAGCTGAAGCCTACATGCTAGTTTTAGGTGTGTCTAACTGGATGAAAATACTCAAATAAGAAAAATGATACAACTTTATAGATATTTAGATATTTTTTTACTTAAAAAGTCATGTTACGATTGATTAAAAATTAAAGTGCAAAAGCGATTGATGGATACTTTATTTTATATATATTTATAATCTGACTGATTTACTGTTTGTAAAAGTGAACTATTTTTTATCGGTCAATAAAAGTGAACTATATATATCTTGATGTTTTTCATGTCAAACAGGAAGAAAAAACACCTTTGCTGCTTGCTAAGAAGGGGAATAGAGAGAAAAATTATTTATGGGTGTGACTGATTCTTGGAATAATTTTACTCCCTGTTTCTTTTGTACCCACTTTATGATAAATAAATTCAGGATGTTGTTAATGAAAGCCTTAAAGAGCACTAATTAGAGAATTAATAGTTTAAAATATAGAATTTTTTTGGCTTAATTGCACTTTTGATCCCCTATTATATAGTCTATCCCCGATTTTGACCCCCTAAAATTATTTTTGTGATTTTGGTCCCCCGATCCAAAGTTTGTTGTACTTTTTCTTTTTTCGAAGCCAATTGAATCTTAAAGTCTTCAATTTTTCTATAAACAAGTCATACCGTGAGCAAATTAAAACACACTGTTTCTAAAGAGATGGAAGACCTCAGGACTCAATTGACTTCGAAACAGAAGCGTATAACAAACTTTGGGGACCAAAATCATGAAAAAAAAATTAGGAGAACCAAGATCGTGAATAAGCTATAATATGGGGACCAAAAGTGCAATTAAGTCCATGTTTTTATTTGAATTTACAACATTGATTGTATTTGTAAGATTAAATACCGCATGATTCAATAAACTTTCTATTTTTAATCCTTAACTAGTTTCTTAAAGCACTTGTTAGCATTTTTCATAGATTAATTGTTTCTTTGTTCTTAGATAAAAGTCCAAAAGCAACATGGTTTTTCATAAATGAAATATATAATAACTCATAAATTTTGTGTGTCTATGATTAAGAGGGAGAGAGAGATAATCCCTCCATCACTATTCACTATTTTATGAAAACTAAAATTTAGTTTTTAAAATATAAACATTATATTTTAGATAATCGTTATTAGAAGTAATTAATTCTAATATTATTAATTTAGGAATACATATATGTGTTATCATATTGATTCAAAATCATTTATTAATAATTGAAGGGAGTATGTGTATTTCGGTTTCGTTTGGTTTTTAGTTACAATAGTGCAAAATCAAATTTGAAGGAATTATGATAAGTGCATAGAATTAGTAGTTTTTAGGTATAATTTTAGCACTTTGAGATGATAATTGTTATTAATTCGACCCCTAATTGCCCTTTTATTGCTTAATTTTAGTTTTAGTTAGCTTTTAATTTAAATTGGGGTTTTGAAGCTATTTTGATCAGGAATTTGACTTTTTACAGGTTTTGAAAAAGGAAATTAAATTTAAGAAGCAACCAGAGAGGAAAAATTGCCCAGAAGCCTATTGTCTGAAGGCGCGCGCTCGAGCGCACAGATGGTGCGTTCAAGCGCACCCATTGTCTGAAATGCACCCCTCTCTGAAGGCGCGCTCAAGTGCACTTATAGTGTGCTTCAGCGCACAACATTTTGAGACAACATGAGGCCAAGCCATCCTTTCTGAAGGTGCACTCAAGCGCACCCATAGTGTGCTTGAGCGAAAATTTTTTTGAAGCTCCTCAAGGTCTCTGAATGCGCGCTCAAGCACGCAGGTTGCGCGTTCAAGCGCACAACTCCTGTCTAAATTCTCCTTGATGCTGAATGCACGCTCAAGTGCGCATGTAGTGCGCTTGAGCACGCCCGTATCTTCCCTAAGACTCTTACGCAGTATAAAAGGAAAAAGAGGGATCTGAACCAAAGCATTTGGCGGCACAATACAGACTTTATCCTCTTCTCCAAGTTTCTCCTTCTTCCATCTCCTCCGGTTCTCATCTTGTGGGTTGCCCTCCTCAATGAGTGGCTAACCTCCTCATCCGGGATTGAACGAAGTCTTCAAATTCCGATGTATTTAGTTTAGATTTCATGTATTTTACTTTCATTTGACATTGGTAGTTTCGTTTTGCATTAACACTTGAATCTATTTTACGACAACCACAACCAAGACCAACACAACCAAATCCTGAACCAATCATGGCTGAAGAAAGACCAGTGCAACCAAGAAGAACATTGGGAGACTATGCAACACAACAAGGACCAAGACACTTCTCTAGCAAGAACAATGGAAATGAAGCCAGCTTTTCTGAGTTTAATTAGTGCACACCAATTCACTGGAATGGATCATGAGGATCAATATACTCATTTATCTGCATTTTATGAATTATGTGGTACTATGGGCTTTGAAGAAGGCAAAGAAGAAGTTGTGTATCTAAGATTGTTTCCTTTTTCTTTGACAGGTAAAGCTAGAGAATAGTTGAAGTCCCATCCAAACCAAAGTCTCACCAGCTGGAATATGGTGGAAGAAAAATTTCTGAATAGATTCTTCCCACCTTCAAGATACATTAGTGCAAATTCAAATATCTCTACATTCAGGCAAGAACCAGATGTACCTTTTTGTGAAGCATGGGAACGTTTCAAATCATTACTCAGAAGATGTCCTAAACATGGATTTGAAGACATTGCCCAACTGAACATATTTTGCAATGGTCTGAGGTCTGATACCAAAATGATACTTGATGTTGCAGTTGGAGGTACAATGATGTCTGTTGATGCTGAACAAGCTACAAGGATAATTGAAGCCTTGGCTTCCACTGATCATCAAGCTCAACACAATAGGCAAGTGGTTCAGGAGAGGGGAGTTCTTGATCTTAACACCTCAGATGCTATCCTTGCTCAAAACAAGATCTTGACTCAACAAATTGAAGCTCTCATCACCAAGCAAATGGCTAAGCTCCCTCAACAACTGAATGTTGTAAGCTCTAGTCCAAGTTCTCACCAGAGTCTGAGATGTGATTTCTGTGGAGGTGATCATCCTAATGGTCAATGTTCTGGTGGGAATGTATAACAAGAGGAAGTCCAGTACATGAGCAATCAAGGAAGGTCAGGAAGTTTCCCCAACAACGCCTACCAGAGTAATTATTCTCAAGGTTGGAGGAATAACCAAGGGCCCAACTATAGCTGGAAACAAGAAGTTGGACCTTCAAGACAACAACAACCTCCATACCAACCCCAAGATCAGTATCCTCATCTTGCTGACAGAGTATCAAAATTTGAGGATACCTTGGAGAAATTTATGCAAGTCTCTACTACTAATCAGAAGAATACTGAGGGGGCAATTAGAAATTTGGAGACACAGGTTGGTCAGTTGGCAAGGGAATTAGCTGAGCAGAAAAAGGGGAAATTCCCAGCCAACACTCAAACCAATCCCAAGGAGCAGTGCAATGTATCACCACAAGGAGTAGTATAACAATAGGGAAAGGTATTGGCGACAATCTGGTAGCTGAGGAAGAAGTGTTGCAAGGAGGAGAGAGCAAAAAAGAAATAGAAGGGAGTGAAAAAGAGAGAATCGAGAGTGAGAGAGAAAAGAATGAGAACGAAAAGAAAAGAAGTGATTGTGAAGAAGAGGAAGAGAAAAATTAAGAAGAAATTGTATATAAAAAAGAGGAAAAAGAAAAATAGAGAAAATAGAGGGATAAAAAAAAGAGAGCTATGAGGGTAGTGTGTACCCAATGAAGAAACTACCATATCCTCCTGCTCCTTCAAACAAGGATAAGGAAAGTCAATTTGCTCGCTTCATATCTTCAAAGGACTTCAAATCAATATGCCATTTCTTGAAGCATTAGAGCAAATGCCTACTTATGCCAAATTCATAAAAGACCTCTTGACTAAGAAGAGGAAATTTCCAGAAGAAGAAACAGTGGAGTTAGAGGCCGGTTGAAGTGCTATCATTCATAAGCCTCTGCCACAAAAGTCAAAATATCCTAGTAGCTTCATGACCATTCCAGTCACTATTGGTGCTTCACCAGTGAGAAGGGCTATGCTTGATCTTAGAGCTAGCATTAACATGATGCCCTTACCTATGCTCAAGAGAATTGGTGACTTGAATGTGAAGCCTAAAAAAATGAATCTTCAATTGGCTGACAGGTCCATCAAACACCCTTATGGCATAGCTGAAGATGTTTTAGTGAGGGTGGATAAATTTGTCTTTCTTGTGGAGTTTATGATCATGGACATTGAGGAAGATCGTGATGTGCCTCTAATTTTAGGTCGACCATTTATGAAAACTTCTAAGGTGATTATTGATGTTGATAATCGTAAACTCAAGGTAAGAGCACAAGATGATGAGGTCACCTTTAATGTATTCAAAGCCACTCCACAGCAAAAAGGCCAACAAGAGTGTTTTAAGGTAGACTCTACTGAAGGGGTCTTTCATGTTGACAGTAGGCCACGGCTGCATGAGGTGGAGAAATTGAGAGATGATTGTCATGAATCTCCTAGGTTTCAAAAGAAGAGAACTCATGCCGATTGTAACAAGAAGCCAAAGAAAAGAAAATTTAGGCCAAAGAAGGCAGTGGTATGGTCCAAGTTCAACAGGAGGACAAGATGGTCAGATTTAATTTTTATCAAATAGGTGAATGAAGCCATAGGTTCTTGGAGTCTGCTGTCCAGAGAAACCAAGGGTGTAGCACCAAGGCTCACCACAAGGTTTCAATTTCAACCACCATAAGGAAACAGGCGTCAATGTGACGTTAAACGAGCGCTTCCTAGGAGACAAGCCGGTGTTATTAGCATTTTTGTTCTCAATTGCAATGTTCAATATGTTCTGTAAATATTTGTGTGTTAATCTGATCAGTTAGTAGTTTTGAGTTGTTTTAATGAATTGATGGGATGGTGACAAGTTTGTGAGTGTTATCATGTGCATATTTAGGGTGTTGTTAGAGTAGAGGGTAGATAAAAATTCACGACAAAAAGGGGTGTTAGAAAGAAGGGAGAACTGAGCAGTAGAAATTTTTCTACTGATGCTGATAAAAAATTGAGATGGAGCTCTCTACCTTGAGGTTGCTTGAGCGCACAAAGACACGCTCAAGCGAGCCAACTCACTAAAAAGATCCAATACTCTCTGACTTAGATGCGCTTGAGCGCACCCTGCTAGCTTGTTAAATGCGCTCAAACGCGCAATGATCCCTCCCTCTCTGTCTAAAGCTCGCTCGAGCGAACTAGTTGTGCGCTCAAGCACATGCGAGACAACAAGGCTTTAAAGCCTATTCTTTTGTTCGCTCACACGTGCACCCGTTTCACCCTTCACTTCTTCTTCTTTCTTCTTCCTCCCTCACCCTCAAACCTCAACCCTTTCCTACATTATTCACTCACATTCCTTTTCCAATTAATCCCAATCGCTCATCTTTCTTCTTCTTTTTCCTTCTTCCCCAAGCACAAGATAAGGACAAAAATGGTTGCTAAGAGAAACACCTCCAAGAGAGCAAGAGGGGAATCCTCCTCTCGGGCACCTCAAGCTCAACAATATGAAGTATTCAGGAGCCCCCTGCACCAACAAAGATATGAAAATATCAAGGAGTGGCCACTGATTCATGAGAGGAAGGTAACCATTTATAAAGGTGAATATGATGAATTCATGGATGAGCTTAATAGAAGAAGATGGAGGCAAGTGGGAGAGCCACTTCCAAGATATGATCCAGAGATTGTAAGAGAGTTTTATGCCAATGTCGATTCAATCAATTATGGATCCAATGGAAAGAAATCTCTAGTAAGGGGGACATGGATATCTTTTGATCCAGAGGCTATCAGGCGATTCCTTCAGCTTCCTGATGTCTCAGCTGAGGAGGGAGGATGCAGATACCAACAGCTGAGAGATGAAGAAAATGGATTCGACCATGATCGGACTGCATCAGTGTTATTTTTACCTGGGAGGTCATATGAGGTGAATAATGCTGGAGCCCCCCATAGAATTTTGAGGGGTAAAATGGGGTCTTTAACGTAGGTTTGGATGACATATTTATTGGTAAACATTGTGCCGATAAAACACAGTTCAGACCTCACGATGCCTAGATGCCACTTGCTGTACTGCATTTTAAGTGGGCTTCTAGTAGATTTGGCCACAATCATTTCAAAACAAATTCAAACTTTTGAGGACCAAAAAACTGCTAACAAAGGCTTGGGATTTCCAGCATTAATTATGGAGATGTGTTCTCTTGCGGGTATTCAGACGAATCCCACAGAAGAAATTAGAAGGCCGCTGGACATCAAATTTATTGAGCGGAACTGCACTAATTCAGCAAAGCATTTTAATGAGCAGCAACCTCAAGAGTAGCAGAACCAACCTCCTCCACCGCCAACAGTTCAACAGCTTCCACCATCTCCTCCACATATACCTCCATTGGATAATACAATCCTAGAGCATCTTAGGCGCATTGAACTGTTCAATCAGCGCATTGAGCTCTCCCAGCAACACACCCACCTTCAGCAGGCTGCTATGCACAAGGGACTCACATCCTTTCATGACTCCTTTCGCAATGCCTATATGTACATGTCTGCACATGTCCCTGGATTTTGGCCTTGGCCCACACTAGAGCAGTTTGCTGCTCATATCTCATGGCCCGGGGACATGCCTTCTTTTCCGGGGGGAGCAAGATCTTCTCATGCAGGAGCTCAGCAGGCAGAAGATGATGATTATTGGGGATGATCCAATGCAATGAAAAGGGGTGTTTTACATGTTTTACTACTTTCTTGTTATTTCAATTCAGTTTTAAATTTCAGTAATTAGGAATTTTTAGTAACTGTTGGTAGAATAGTTTATTTTCTGTTTGTAGTTGAACGTATTTGATAGTTTTGGTACTATTCTGGATAGTGGATGTTTTGCATGTGAGAATCTTATTTTGTTTGTTCTTCAATTAAACCACTATTCTTGACTTAGGAGTATAGCAATTTTTGGAAATCACAGATTTTACAGAATTAACTGCAAGTATTTCCCTTGTACATACATTTTGAAGGGAAATCAGAAAAAAAAAATTCTTTTTGGAAAGTTTTGTTTGAAAATTAAATCAATTGCTTCAATTTCATCTTTTTAGCCTAGAACGGAAAATTTTAAATAAAAGAAGCAGAATTTCTCAGTTGAGTAGGCATAAGATTTTGTACATGATAGTGAAGAAAGCAAATTTTTGGAAGCATTTGAATACTTGATCAAGGAACCTTATTCTTTTTAGTTAAGTGAGTAAGCGAAACTAGAAGAAAATCGAGAGTCCTCACTATGATTTGTGAAGTTGGTCTTGCCTTAATTTTCCATTGTCACTTAGAATTAGAAGCATGAAAATGACTTTGGCAAATTTATTGAAATTCTTCTTTAAGCCTAGGGCCAAATAGCCAACCTTTCATCATGAGTAAGCAATTTTCTTCGATATCTCATTTCAGCTAAATGTTTGTTCTGAAAACCTGCACCCTGTATGAAATTGAGTCGACCTTCCCTTCATGCTTAGGGAAAGAGAGCTTAGGTGCAAGTTATGTAATTGAATGAGTATTGAATTGCTTGGATGATATTGGGCATTCAAAAAGAAGAGTTGAAAAGTCAAAAACAACCTTTAAGTGAAAAATAAAAAATAAACAGAAAAAGAAAAGAAAAGAAAGAAAAATGGGTTGTACATAGAAATGAAATCAAAAGAAGAAAAAGAAGGGTGGTTGTTAACCCAGAAAAGAGGGATTCCAAGTTTAAGGTTTGGGGGTAGTGTAAAATGGGCATAACTTGTATAAAAGCTCTCTAGCCCCAAAAGTGTGAATTTGAATATCCAGAAAAACAATGATTCTTGGAAACCCAGCCTCATTACAACCTTCAAAGACCTTAGAATTCATGTTGATAATGTGTCTGTGGTTTGATGGAAAATGACTGGAAAGACTATGCTGATAAGTTACTTTGAGGAATGAGTGAAACACTCATCTAGGAGAGCAAACACTGAGAGTGGTTCCTTGTGAGAGCAAATTCTTTGCTTTTTCTATTTGCTATAGTAACTGAAGTGTACTCATATTTTAATTCTACTTGGCTGAAAAGTTCAATTCTTGTGATGAGGAATTTGACTTTTTGCAGGTTTTGGAAAAGGAAATTAAATTTAAGAAGCAACCAGAGAGGAAAAAATTGCCCAGAAGCCTATTGTCTGAAGGTGCGCTCGAGCGCACAGATGGTGCACTCAAGCGCACTCATTGTCTGAAATGCACCCCTCTCTGAAGGCGCGCTCAAGCGCACTTATAGTGTGCTTGAGCGCACAACATTTTGAGACAACATGAAGCCAAGCCATCCTTTCTGAAGGTGCGCTCAAGCGCACCCATAGTGTGCTTGAGCGCAAAATTTTCTGAAGCTCCTCAATCTCTGAATGCGCGCTCAAGCATGCAGGTTGCACGTTCAAGCGCACTCATTGTCTGAAATGCACCCCTCTCTGAAGGCGCGCTCAAGCGCACTTATAGTGTGCTTGAGCGCACAACATTTGAGACAACATGAAGCCAAGCCATCCTTTCTGAAGGTGCGCTCAAGCGCACCCATAGTGTGCTTGAGCGCAAAATTTTCTGAAGCTCCTCAATCTCTGAATGCGCGCTCAAGCATGCAGGTTGCACGTTCAAGCGCACAACTCCTGTCTGAATTCTCATTGCTGTTGAATGGCGGCACAATACAGACTTTATCCTCTTCTCTAAGTTTCTCCTTCTTCCATCTCCTCCGGTTCTTATCTTGTGGGTTGCCCTCCTCCATGAGTGGCTAACCTCCTCATCCGGGATTGAACGAAGTCTTCGAATTCCAATGTATTCAGTTTAGATTTCCTGTATTTTACTTTCATTTGACATTGGTAGTTTCGTTTTGTATTAACACTTGAACCTATTTTACGAGATAGTTCTTGTTATCAAATCTTAGTATTAACACTTCGAACTAAACGTTTCTACTCGGTGGGTTTAATATACTAGGAATAGATATTGATCTATCGAATGCTTTTGAATACTTGTTTTTAAAGCTGGAATATATGTTTGGATATGTGAGGAATCGATATTCAAGGGTATTATTCTTAGGGTCTCTAGGTGCGAGGGATCGACCTAGGCGACTTTAGTGTATTGCATCAATGTCAATGAAATCATAAATACAGGAACTAGCGGAATACTGAGGAGGGAGAACGACGAGTTCAATCCCCATTTTATAAATTTGTTTTCGAAACCATTTTACTGCCTTTGTTTAGTTTATGAACTTGTTTTACCAAAGTTTTCACAAAAATCAAATGCAAATTTAAATGTTCTTGTGTAAATACTTAGTGAGCTAAATTGTGTTGAGTTAATAGTAGTTCGAGTTCCTCGTGGGTACGACAACCCTTACTTATAAAACTATTATACTGTTGCGATATTGGTACGCTTGCTAGCACCGCAACAATATACTTTGTAATTTGTGCAAGATTCATCTCATGCATTAATTCCAAAATCAATATTTCTACCCCAAACGGCCGGTAAACTTCATCATCCATTTATATATATACACTAAAATATAGTGAAAAGCAAAAGCAAGGATGTGTGATTAAAGTGACATGAGAAAGTGGTTATAGGTAATTAAATGAATGTGGCAAAATAATTTCAATGGAGCTTAAATTGTGGGATAGTTTTGATAAAAGAAGTACTTCTAGGAAAAAAAATAGAATAATAAAGATTGTAAAATGAATTCAACTTCTTCCATAAATTGAAATTAATTATTTTTGGAGAAGTTAAATGAGAGAGCTTCTGGAGAAGTTGAGTGTAGAGACTAATTTCAACTTATGGAAGAATATGAATTCATTTTATCTTCTTCATTCATTGCATTTTGTTATTCTAAAAGTTATTCGGGAAAAAGTGTATCAAAATTGGTCCTATATAAATTTGCTAATTAACTTCCCTAGCTTGAGTTTTTTTCTCTTTTGTTTTTTACTAAACTCTCAATTAAATCCTGGACGATACACGTGTTGTTGTCCCTCAAATATTTCAGTTACTAATTATGTCCCCAAAAATTTAAATGGTAACCATATTATTCCCTCAAAGAGATTTCAATAACAAGTTATATCTCTAAAAGTTTAAAATGATTATTATGTTAGTCACTCAATTACTCACAAGTTAACCTAACGTATAATGAACGATTTAAACTTTTTGGTCACCTAACTCGCTAACCATTTACCCTCTTTTTCTTAACAAATTTAATAGCAGCTGAGGTTAACTCATTTTAAGTCATGGTATAAAAACTTTTATATATATATATATATATATATATATATATAAGGTTTGTTTATGGTGGACCATGATTCACGTGGTCCAAAATGTGAAAATATAGTAATTTAAATTTCTAATCACCAAATTCAATGCTCATTTTATTAATGATTAATATTAAAATAGTTTTCAGTTGCTTTTATGAAATATTACTTGAAAATAATAAAAACTAAAATCAATATTACCATGTAATGTAAAATTTTGCCCTTCAATTTTAAATTGATATATCATCAACGAAATTAGCATAGCTAGGTTGTATTGTAAATCCATATTTTTTCTTAAATTAAACTCAAATAGTCATATAAAGACTATTTAATAAAAAATAAAATTATTCATAAGTAAAAAATGTATGCTAGACTTGGTGGACCAATTTTTGTTTGGTCCACCCTAGAATCATCCTTTTATATATATATATATATATATATATATATATAGTGTTGATCATATATTCTACTCTGACTAACAATATATTGAGCTAACTCTGATTATTAGGTATGGGTCTGTTTGGGATGGTTGTGAGTTTTCAGTTTAGTTTTTAAAAATTTTAAATCAAGATTTTATAACTCAAAACCAATCATTAAAAACTTGTTTTCGTGGTTTTCAAAATAGACATTTTGAAAACCACAAAAAGTGTTTTTATATTTTTTTTTAATTGTAAAAACTACGTTCAAAATTTTTAAAATAAAAAATTGAAAATTCACAATAACCCCGAACAACCCCTAATATATATTTTTAACTTATTTCAACTCTTTTTCTTCTTATCGATCGATCCGTTCTATAACAAGGTATGCTTAATTTGAAGCCACATGATTCACATGCATGACACTTTCACGGGCTCCACTACTATATATATGATTAGAATAATTAAAATAAAAATACATTTTTATGTAAATCAATTGATCTAGAATCTCATTAATCGACCCCCAATTCCAATCCAATTTCGATACATATTTCAATGTAACTAACATGATGGAGACTGCAGTTTTTGGAGTGTCATATAGCAATAGCTACCTAACTAATTAATGAATTGTACTGTTCTCTCTCATGGGGAACTTATAAAAATAAATCACCGCTTTAAGAGTATATATATATATATATATATATATATATATATATATATATGTGTGTGTGTGTGTGTTTGAAGGAAAAAACATACCCTAAATAAAAAATTTAGGAGAAAAATAAAAAAAGGAGGAAAAAATACTTTATAAATTATAAAGTGAGAAAGTTACTTTCACAAACATAAAGAAGGAAAAGACTTCTTTAAAATATTTCCCTTCTTTTTCAACTCACAAAACATACCCTAAATCAATAATTAAAATTATATTCCAACATGGATCACATATTAACTGCTTTGAATGGTGATTGGTTCTAGTAATATATGTTTGATTCCTCTTAAATAAAGTTTCGGGTTCCAGTGTTGTGTGTATAGAAAAAATCCTCACTGCAGTTAGTATCACCATGATATAGATGTTCCTAGAACGATGAGAATTGTCTCTTATGGAAATTAAATATCTATAGTTTAAACCAAGAAATATTAACTCCTTTGATAAAATAAAAAGTATAACTTATATTATTGTTGCTCTCACAAAAATTATTATTAATTAATTATAACATATTCATCTGACGTCGTTGAGAATTTGAGATTGAGAAATTACGGAAGTGCTTATATTACTATACCTACACGAATCAAATATATACATCGATTGAGTAGAAACATTAACATTGTGATTATACACTTAAATTATTTAATTACAAATATCTACGTTGGCCTTGTGCTTATAGTTTGTCGTTCCGGTCATTGAAATGCTATGATTTTTTTTTTCCTCTCTCGGAATGATCTCTGACAAAAATTTCTTTGAACTAACTTGAATTAAATTTGGAGGTAGCTAGAGATTCTTTGAACTTGTTTAATAAATCCAAATGGGATTAGGTTTTTATATGATATGTACACTAATTCTCGGGAACGCAATTAGGAGTTGGGATGTATTAAGAAAAACAAGAACTAGGAAATTGACATTCTTGGTTGTTACCATAATCTCCCAAGGAGAAATTGATTAATTAAGATTGGTGCTAATGCATCAACTAGCTTGCATGTATTTTCATCTTCAATCGAGATTTCTAATATTAATTTTTTCTCCTTTAATTAACCAATTCATTTATTATCATATTCTAGGACAACCTACCTAGTAAGAATTTAGTAATAATTTTTACAAACATTATTATTCATATTAAAAATTAAGGAATAAAAGTTAATGCATTGTTTGTACAGTGATTCTATTGAGTTTATACAGTATTAGCGGAAACACAGGCACTGCCGTGCCTGTCTTACCGCATTTCTTATTTTTACGACCTCTCTCCCTTTTTTCCCATCTTTCTATTCTGAAGTCTCTTTTTTATTTTTCTACATTTTTTAGGCAATTATTATTTTTATTGGCTAGTTATCGGTTAGTGGGAACCGTAAATCAGTAAATCAAGATATAAAATAGGGGTATAATGGGAATAGAAATGTGGAAACTAAAATTCCCCTACTCTCTTTATATATAGCATAGATTACATTGAAACTTTTCCTTTCTACCTATGATCTTGGCAAATTCATTATTTATATTTAATTGTATATTTTTATTTTGCTAAGAATTGTTTATATAATTTTTTATGTTTCAATTTTTTTTTAAAAAAAATAATGTTTTACTAACAGAAGAAGTAAAAGATTCCAATGAGTCTGAGGTTAGGTACGTATGCATCATACAACTAAGGCACTTGATAGTGTGGGTTTTGTTGGCTAACGGTACCATCAATCATCAATCATCTATATATTAATTTTTTTTTCCTTAAAGAAAAATAAAATAACTAGGAATGCTTTATATAGTTTTTGTGGTCTCCCAAGGGTCAAAACACACAAAGTGATTTATGCATGCATGCAACAAAATAGGGGTCAGCTAAGAACTGCAAAGACAAAGGAAAAAAATTTAGACAAGAGAATATTGGGTAGGACATGTGTCCTCTTGAAAGAGACTTGTAAAGCCTTTGTTAACTGCATGCCTCTGCTTTAACAAACTAGGATCAAGTATATCATTTTAAAAGGAGGACATTAATTATTTTTCTTTTGAATCCGGACATTAAAAAAACATTAATTATTTATAAGACTCTTTTTTTTATCTCTAAACACACATATTAAAAAAACATGTTTTAAAATTTTAATGCATTGATTTTTAAATCTCTTCTGACTACCAAACTCACCCCTATCTAAAATTAAACTGTATCTAATTTCTCACATTAATCAACTCTTGAAACTACAAAAGTTCGTTAAATGGATGGATAAATATGGAAAGAACTAAAATAAAATTGTCAAGAGGGTTTTATAAAAAGGATAGGAGAGACTAACAAATTAAAGATATTTTCACTTGGTCATTTTAAAGTTTGGGTTCCATTTTTTAATTTATATATATATATATATAGAAAGTTATATTAGCAAAGCTTTTCTCCATTAATCTCATCATATTTTAGGAAATTAGTCTCTCACTAAATGGAAGAATACTCTAAAAATAATATTACTTTTTTCTTCTTTTAATTAGACTCGAAATAACATGAATAATTTGCTACCATAGTTTAAAATAACGAGGTTACAATATCAATACTTTAATTGATAAACTTTATTTCCTAAATTGCATTTTTATTTGTCGGATAATTTTTCACATCATTTTATTATTGATAGGTTGGGAGCATTGTTTTCATTTCATGATACTTGCATATTTTAGTAAAGGCAAATATATTTTACGGCCAGACAACTTTTATGATAGAAGTTTTCTTTTTTACTTTTTTATATTATATTTTTTATATACAAAAGTGGAATAAATTTTTTATAAAAATGTATTAAAATTTAAATTTATATCATGGGGATAAATGCTTATAACACTCGGGAAAAAAAATTACATAAAAAATACATTTATATTAAGACCATAAAAGTATTTACATTTAATTAAAAATATAGATTAAAGGTTATAAATATATAATTTGGGATGATTATTTTACTGGAAGGCAATGTTACTTAAATTATAATATTTTAAATTAATAATTCCATATGAACAATCTCAGGTCTATCATTAATTCTATACATAAAAGGATAATTTTTAAATTTGAATGTTGATTAACTTTTTTCTATTGTTGTTTTGTTGACTTTTTCAATTTTAATGTACAATAGTTATTTTCTATTGTTATTTTATTTGCAATAACAATAAATAATAATCATAGACAACCATTTAAATTATAGGTTAAAATATAGGAAACATTTTAATAATAATAATAATAATAATAATTAATAATTCATCCTCTTAGCACCTTAATTCTTCCGGTGTCTTCATTAATTCAGTTAAGTTTTCTTGGTAGCAGGAGAAGCAGAAAGTTTAAACATAATTGACTACATAGCAAAAACTGAAATTAAAAGAAGAAAAATTAAAAAGGCGAGAGGATAAGAGATATCTCAAAGACTCAAACGATTATTGTAAATTATAGGTTGCATGCTTGGTTTAAACAATTAAATTGGGCTGTATTTTATTTATAGAGTTTCTTTTAAATTTATATTGATCAAATCCTTTTCTATCCATTTCTGCTCAATGAATAAATATCATATACTAATCTTATTTATGAACTTTCCACATTTTTTTCAAGGTTTTATATGAAACTTTTTATCAACTACCTTCTTATATTTTTTTTCACCATAGGTGTTCCCTATTACTAGGGTAATCCTATTCGGGGCTTGGTCACAGTTAAGCCTTTTTATATTTTAGAGATAGTCGTTTCACTTAAAATTTATGGACCAATACTGTTCTGTATGAACAACTTTCATCCAAAAATTTTTACTGAAGCAAGTATATTTGCTATTAAGATGTCTTAATTCTTATTTCATGATTATTGTTATAATTACTTTTTCCAGTATTCTTAACCAAATTAAATACTCGACTCTTTATTATTTCACTCATATACCTGCCCCGTGCATCGCATGGGTACCCGACTAGTATATATATTTATATATAGAAAGTTATATTAGCAAAGCTTTTCTTCATTAATCTCATCATATTTTAGGAAATTAGCCTCTCACTAAATGGAAGAATACTCTAAAAATAATATTACTTTTTTCTTCTTTTAATTAGACTCGAAATAACATGAATAATTTGCTACCATAGTTTAAAAAACCGGATCGGACCAATTGGTTTGACCAATCTGACCAGTGAAAATCAGACAAAAGTCAATCAATCCGATAAAAAATTGGTGTTAAAAAATCGATTGAACTGGTTTTTTTAAAAAAAAATCTATTTTTAAATTTTTAATATAAAATATTTTTAAGATAAATAAAATCATATGTTTAAGTATTACACATATATATATTATTTTATCAACTATTATTAATTTTCTTTCTTATAAACCTTATAATATTTATACTAATTTATAATTTTATATATTTTAATTTTTTATAATTTTGTTTATTTTATTAATTAAAATTTTATATAATATTAAAAATATATATATTTAATTAATATTCGACCACAATTGAACCATTAATTGTCTGTTTGGTCTCAGTTGAGAATAGTTATAATCAATTTTGTGGAATTGATTTTAAATAACTTTTTTATTTAATGTGATTCGTAAATCATGCTTTATCCATTTTCAGCTATTAATTTTATAAATTTATTAAAATCAATTTTACTAAATTGTAAATCAAATTGAACGTAAACCGATCCTTCACCGTTTCAATTAAGTACCGATGTAATTTTTTAAACATTAATCGCCACATAATTAATAGAATGAACTTTTTGAGATCTAATGAAAGTAGTGTCACAATAATAGAGTAAAAGAAATTCACCTAATTAATTCACGGGCATTGCGAGCTAAAAATGTTATATGTAGTTTTTTTAGGTAAAGTCCGTCTGGAATCACAGTCCACTTCTATTGTGACACTGTTTGATAAATGATTCTACAGTCCACTTCTACCGTGACACTGTTTGATAAATGTTATACGTAGAATTAGTTTATATAAGTCGTGGAAATTAATCAATAAGTAATTGGTACTTTATATTAAATAATTAGTTAAATATTTGTTTCATATAATTATTTTATATTTAAAATAACGATTTTGATAAATTCTTTTCTAAGAATAAGAATATAAAAAATGGGAAAAAATATTAGAAACTAAAATATTTATTATTTTTATGTTCCTAATATAATAAATATTTTTTTAATAATTTCTTTTCTTTTTTTAATATTCCCAACATCAACCTTCATTTAATTCACAAAAGTTGTGTAAACTTAAGTGTGTTTGGCAAGGGCAATAAGCTAGCTATTAGCTTATTTGACTAACTTATAAGCTAGTTTGACCAATACAAAAGTATTTGGTAATGTACTTCAAAGTAGCTTATTTTAGGAGCTTCTAGCTTATAAGCTACAAGCTACTTCAACTAGCTTTGTAATTTTTGGTAAATCATTTTAGCTAGCTGAAAGCTGAAATTAGTAGTTGAAACCATTTTAATTGTGTTTGGTAAGATAACTTTTTGGGTAGCTACTAGCTTTTCTTGAAAAGCTACTTAGCATTTTTAAAAAAGCTCTCATTTTCAGCTATTAGCTGAAAATTTATTACAAGTTTATCCCCCAACCACCCCCACTCATCATTATTTAATAATTAATGTTGTCCTTGTATGTCATTTTACCAGTTTCAGCTAGTTTTATCAAACACTTTCAATCATATCTACTAGTTTTTTAGCTTTCAGCTTTCATCTAACTTTTTTAGCTAGTTTACCAAACACACTCTTAATTTTCATCCATCACTATCCCTTGTACTTTCATACATTTTCCTTATTATCATTAATATCTTTTTACCTATTATTACCTATTTTCAATTTTAGTGACAAAACTTTTCAATTTTTTTTACCTATTATTAACAATATAATAAGTAATTTAAAAAATTATGAATTAATTAAAATATTTTTTTTACTATTTTATGAAATTATTTTTTATATTATACTATTTATTTTATCAATTTCACTATTTATTTTAATTTTTAATTAAATATTTTATCACTAAAAAATTTAATAAGAATTTAATTATTTTTTAAAAAATCTAAAATTATAATTACATAATAATATATTTTTGTCTATAAAACACAATTAGAATTTATATAATAAAATTTATGTAGTTATGTCATTTTATGTCATTTTATATTTATCAACTAGTTTATATAGTTAGTTCTACCAAACACTTCTAATTCAATAAGCTAGTTTATCAACTTAGAGCTTATACAGTATGAGTTTTTCAGCTAATTTTACCAAACACGAACTTTTGAATCTAGCTCCGACCAACTCAATCAGATCACCTCCGATATGCTCAGTTTGGTTCGGACAAAATAGCATAGAAATTGGGTAGAGAAAGTGGGTTTCATTGTGTATTAATTTCAATTCTCTCTAGCGTCCCGTTTGGTAGAGTGGAAATTGAGGGAAAAGAAAAGGAAATAGAGGAAGGAGAAATAGGATTGTGGGTTTGGTAAAGGAGAAATGAGGGAGGAGAGAATAAAAACATGTGGGTCCTCCCCTGCACATTTCATTCCAAAATTGGTGAGAAATGGGCTAGAAATATTGAGAAATATGAGAGAAAATAACATAAAATTGAATTTGACAAATATGCCCATTGTGCAAAGCTACCGTACCGAGGATGAGACAAATTCCATAAAATACATGTTTCAATTTTTTAATTATTTATATTTATTAAATTGTAAAAATAAATAGTTTTTAATATATATTTTAATATTTTACATAAATTAGTTCTATATATTATTTATAAAGTTTTATATTTTAAATTTTTATAAATTTAATTCAAAAATATATTTAGGGGTATTTTGGTCTTTATATATTATAATTCAATTTCTCTCTTTTCTATTTCTCTCCTACCAAACAAAAATTACTATTTCTCTCCACCCTATTTCATCTCTATTTCTTTCCTACCAAACAACCCTATTTCTCACATATTTCTCTTCATCCTATTTCTCTCCAAACAACCAAACAAAGTTTAGGTGAGATTCAAAGAAGAAATTGAGTGATGAGACGAGGATACTTGACAAAATTTACAAAAACAAATACTATTTTTTTTCATTTTTATTAAATCAAAAAATTCAAATTTCTTTTTTTTCTTCTATTTTAAACAACTTATAAATTATTATATATTATTTTTTTCTCTATTTTTTCTATTTTTATTTTTTATTTTCCTTCTACTTCTATCTACCAAACAGAGTGTAATAACCGTGGTGTTAAAAAAAAAACACTAATGTATTCCGGCAAGGCTATCTCCTAGCAGGTAGGTTTGCATTTAATGATTTACTGTATTTTTAAAAAGACAAAGAAAGTTTTTGGTTATGTACTTTGCATGCTGACCATTTCCAATTGTGCAAGGTATGCAGGTTCCACAAATTATGCTAGGACATGTACTAGTATTTCTTCCACCTACTACTAACAAGGAACCAGCTTTGATTACGTTTTTTTATTCAACTTTAAAGTTCTATATTATTTGTCGGTCATTTAAAAAAAGTTTAGATTTGCCTGTTTGAGATTACTTTTGGGAATACTTTGTACCTTTTATGAAAACTCTTGTTGGAAACGACATGGAAAGAAAATAAAATAAAAAATCGAGAGAAATTAGAGGACTCTTCCGGAATGAAATAAGATATAATTTTTTATCCATATAAAATATTATATAAAATACTCGATGAAATAATAAATTAAGTTAACAGAAAAGATAAAAAATAATTCAAATATTTTATAAGGATAAAATAGAAAAATTCAGAAATAAAAATCAAAATTTAAATATTTTATAATAATAAAAAAGTTATTTTATCGTACTACATATATCAGAATGCTTCCTCATAATTATGGGTAAAATTAAGAAAAAATATATATATTAACTTTATTAATAAATAATTGTATTCCAAAATTTATCATTGGATTTAAAATTATTATTATCTAAATTTATTTATAAAATTCACATTAACTCAAAATTATTTAATAAATTATTGATATATGTCAATCTTGCGTCATATATATCAAAAAATGGTTGTGGGAGTGGAAGTGAACCGTGATTATGGGCGAACTTTACCTGTAAAGTAGAGGTTCAAATTTTGAATCACCATTTTTACAAGGGCTTTTATCTAACTATCAACCCTGATTTATAGGTTAAACCCACAACTATATATGTGAGAATAATAATGAAAAAGAAAATAACTAATAAGAGAGATAAAAGATATAACCAGAAAACTAGATAACAATTTTAATAGAAATAAGAACATTAATTCCATTCCTTATTCCTCGTACATAAGCAAAATTGTGATAGATAAAGATGAATATATATGCTATCAGTTCACCTTATTAATATATAGTAATAAATTTAACCACAGTCTAATGATGAGTCATTAAATATTTATACAAGTTTTGTAAATAAAGTAAATAGTGTAAAAAGAACTTTACCTAAAATACTCCCTCCAGACTTAAATATAAGAACCAAAAATTTATATATGGTGCTTCAAAATATATAAAAAAAATAACAACTAATTTCATCGTATTTAATGAGATCGTCTAAAAATACCCTTAATTTAATTCATATTTTATTTTCAAATGACTTTATTTAATAAATCATGCACCAACAGAGAGAGTATTTGCACTTGAAGCAAATCCCAATAAGATGGAAGTCTTTCATGAAGGGCAATTTAGGGACTACAATTAATTTTTTAGATAACATTAAGAAAAATAAATTCTTAATTAATGTGAGTTAGTTTTTTTATTTATATTCAAGTCTAGAGTTGTTGGTGTATGCTCTAGAGGCCAATGGTATATTGACCATTTTTAGCATACAATATATGTCATGTTAATTATAAAAGACATTCTTTATTATATTAATTAACTAGTATATAGGGATGGCAATGAGTAGGATCTGGGTAGGGTACTATAGTATCCGTCCCCATACCCGCGTTTTTAAAAAAATACCCGTACTCGGACCCATATCCGTGTGGGTTGTAATTCTAATATCCATACCCTTACCCGCTGGGTACTCAAGTACTAGTACCCGTACCCATTACCCGCACTTTTTTAACTATAAAAATAATGAATTGATTACAAAATAAAAATTAATTAAAAAATAAATAAAAAACAATCCATAGATCATCTAAGTTTAACCTATAAAGCAACTATGGTATGTGGAAGTGGATGAGAGATTAAAATAATGGAAGGGAAAATGGAAATTAGTTCATGTTTTGCTATTTTATTGTTTAGGACAAAATTATAACATTTTCAAAATTATAACATTTAAATTAATTAAATTAGTAATATATATTAATATTTTTTGTGACTATAATATATATTAACATTAATCTTTTTGTGAAAAATAATAATTAATAATATAAACTTTTATATATATATATATAATAATCATGTGTATTTAAATTACATTAATTATATATATTATATAAGTGCGGGTATGGGTAGGGTGGGGCACCATAGTAACCACACCTGCAACCATTTGGTGGGTAACTACCCAGACTCATTTGGTGGGTAATTACCCTACCATTGTGAGTATTTTTTGCGGGTACCCACTGGGTCTGGATCTAATTGTCATCCCTACTAGTATGGATCCCGTGCGATAGGGGTGTTTAAATCCAATCCGATTCAATAGGAACTACAACAACCGATCCAAAAAACCGCAAACCGCAAAAAATTGAAATTTTTTATTGGATTATATTGGATTTTGGATTTATCTGTGAGAACCAATCCAATCCAAACTACTGATCCAAAGTTTTCTAAACATTTTGATATATTATCATTATTGATATTATTTTTCTGCGATGATGTAAAAAAAAATTTATTGTGCAACTATATTTTATGAATAACATTCAATCATGGTGTAACGTCCTAATTCCGTGAACCTAGAAATAATGTCCGTTGGAGACACATTTCTAAGTTTCTGAAACTATTTCGCTTAATTATTGATATCGTCATGCAACCACATAAGTGCTTAGGCAATTCAACGTTTGCTTAAGCTTCCACAAAATCCATACATCAATACAATTTGGGACAAAATCCCCATTCTCATTTCATGAAACTCAAACACAGTTGGGGGGGTTTATAGTTCATAACTGGATATTCCCGAAAGTTCCATCTTAACCTGAAACCCAGAAAATCCAGTTAATACAATATCTTTACATATATATATATATATATTGATACAACATAGTTTCTCAAAACATCATGACATCCATTCCCCTAACAATCATGACCTAAGCGCAACCCCACAAATCCCGAGTCTCATTTACAATTACAGGGCAACAACCCCTATTCAATTAAGTCCTTACTCTTCCGCCAAGCACCTGAACAGCAACCTGCACAACTGAATATAATTCCCACATCGTGGGATGAAACTACGTCCCAGTGAGTGCGATAAAAGTGTGTGTGATGTGGGGAGTCAGACAATTAAGATGCAACAAACATACTTATACATTTCATAGTTACATCAAAGGTACACATATTTGAGAGTAAGTAAACATAATCAGAAATTCCAGTAGTACATATACAATGTCTATGAAATGATGCAAACATGGCTGTGATGTGTTTTTACCCGACACCCGGGGTCTTTTCACTAATTGTGACTGTGATTGAGCACTCGGCCATGTGACCAAGGACCGTCGTCCAGAGCCACCTATGATTAAGTTTTATTAAGTATGCATGGATCATGATTGTGATTATTTTTAGGGTGAGGATCCCCCATCTTCCCCTTGGCCGAGAGGTCGATGAGATCACTCCGTCTTTCTTAAACATGGTTTCCCGAAAGCCAGTGATGGTCCGGAGACCCTGTGATAGTCCGAAGACCATGTGATAGCCCAAAAGCTCTATGATAGCCCGAAGGCACTATGATAGCTCGAAGGCACTATGATAGTCCAATGACCCTTGCAATATGTCCAATGATGGTCAGAGGCCCATGAATGCTTATGATTACAGTTAATAACTCAACAGTGCAAAATACCCAAATCTACTACCCTAGGGTTTGGAATCCAAGCTCATATAACCAATCCATCCAATAATCCACCCTAGGTTTGTATAAAATCAACCACAATCAACAATAATAACAAGGGGAGTAAGAATAGGGGTCATACATAGATTATCAAACAACAATGAAAGTGAGTGAGAACCACACTCACCTCTAATGGAGGAAATAGAGAAGAATGGAGGGATGAGGATGAAGATCCAAGCTCATTAAATAGTGTGGGTGGCTCCAATCCATGATTCCTCCTTCAATCTACCCCTTCTCTCTCTAGTTCCTTTCTCTAAAAGGAGAGAAATGAGAGGAAATGAGGGTTGGAAGCCCTAGATCTCCGTTTTTAAAACTGGTCTCGCGTACTCTTGCTCAAGCGAAATAATTTCGTTTGAGAGAAATAAAAAAGGTGACATTCTGCCAGATTTTCACTTGAGCGAGAGGATTCTCGCTCAAGCGAGATTGTCAGCATTTCGAATCCTGTTTCTGCTGATATTTTCGCTCAAGCGAGCAAATTCTCGCTTGAGCGAGAATGAGTCTGTTTGAAGGTGCGAATAGGATCGGAATACCCTCGTATAGCATATCAAACTGTAGCCCTGGATCTTAGCTTTCTAGTCCAAGTGGAATCACCTCAATTGGACACCTACAACTCTAGATATTTTCGAATTAGTGCACCAAGGTCATTAGGCTTAAAGCCCAAAATTAAGCAACAACCTTGGCTGAAACCCAATGGGGCACACTTTACATGAATCATATTATAACTCATCAATTCACTCCAATAAGGCTAACATTAAGGGTTCTAAGTGTCCATGAGACTATGCTTCTCTATTTCCTTGTTCCTTTCCATCAAATCACCTTCTACCCCGGTTCCCTAAGTCCACGCCTCTCCTCTTCCTTCCCGTCAATTCGTTTAAGCTTAGTTCCTTCCATCTTAATCTAATTCCCTCGTTCCAATGTCTCTATTTTCTTCCTCACCTCTTCACCATGCTAGCCTTTCTACCACCAGGTGTGACTCTTCCTATGCTAATCTTTTAGTCAAGTTTGGCTTAATACTTGGTTTTTCCCTTCTCGGTTCACTTAAAGCTCATAACTCTTAATCGATTTCCTAACTCTCATCTTATTTTCCCTTCCAACCGCTAAGTTCTCAACTCACTTTAATCTTCCCTTCTTGCGGTGGGATTCACAGCCTAAGGCTTCCACGGTATTTCTAGATTCTAGTTTCTGGGATGTTACACATGGGATTGGAAGCCATCAAGTAATTTGGAAGTTATAGGATAGGATAAGATAATTGCATGTTTTTTATCGTATAGGGTTTACCATAAGCGGATACCGTTATATGGGTTATGGAATTGGAATCCACTCTTATATTTAATTAAGTATTTAAAATTACAACTTATTTGTTCAGGAAACATTCACAATTTGACAAAACATAACTTTTTGGCTTTAAATTTGTAAATGGTTAACAATTTTGAAAACGAGTAATGATGTCATAATTTTGCTTTCATAACTTCAGTTTTTTAGTTTATTTGAGAAACCAAAATCTAATCCAATCCAAACCGATTAAGATTGGATTGAATTTGAAAAAATATCAAAACCGATTGGATGATTAAATGAGAAAATCGAAATTATTGGATTGGATAAATTTTCCTTCAAAACCGATTAAATCCAATCCGCGAACACCCCTAACGTGCAATGCACGGGTCTTATATTCTATTTCTTAATACTTTTTATACATACTTAATGATACATATTAACATAAATATGATATGTAACATTTTTATAAATATAATAATGCATATAATAATAAAATTAAAAGTCCATTTCATATATTGCATTTCAAAATAAAAATAGAGTATTTATAAATTTTTAGTACTTAAAATTTAATGTGGTGATTAAAAGAGCAACAAAATTATCACCCAATAATAAATAATGACCTTTGTTGTATATATAACGGGGTTTTGTTTTTAAAGTTTTATACATAATTTAAATATTTTCATAATTATTTTCATAAAATAATGAAACTATATGAAAAAAAATAAATTTAAATATATTTCTTACCTTTAAGAATATTATATATTTTATAAATAGTATTTTTAAATTTGTTAAATTTAAAATACCCTAAAGACATACCATTATGAAACTAAACATGTACTATATTTTTCTTAAAAATAAGGAATAAAGTAAACAAATATAGAAAAATAATTTAAAAATATATTTTTTCATGATTAAAAATATATTTAATCAAATAAACTATTAATATTTTATTTCTTGTATTTATATTCTATTATGTTTATATTATAATATATTTATTAGTATTTTCATCTCTTACCATGGTCTATCAATTTTTAAATAGCCATTTTTTACATAATAACTAATGTAAAAAATAACATGACTCATACAATAATTTTCAATTAGTTATCTTTTAACTCTTATTTTTTATATTTTAAATTATTTGTATTGAAATTAAAATAATTTTTATAAATTCTATTAATTTTACATATGTGTTTTAATTGATTTTTTTAATAAGAATAATTTAATTTAAAAATTTGATGAGAAAAATATAAATAATTATTAAATAAATACATTGGAATAATTATTGGTAAAATAATTTTTTATGGGTTAAATCAATTTATTAAATAATTTTAAGGAAGAAATTGATTTCACAAAATGTTGTTTAATATATAACATAATTAATTCTAAAATATATGAAATTTTTTTCACACATTTTTTCCATTCCCTTTTCCTTTTATTACATTAATGATCACTTTTTTCACCTTTTCTCTTTTTTATGTTCTTCCTATATCTCTTTCTCATACACTTCCCACTAGGGATGGGAATAGGCCGAGCCGAGCTAGGCTTTCCAAGGCCTAAGCCTGGCCTGCACCTTAAATCCATGGCCTGAGCCTGATCTGTTTACCTGACATAGGCTTTATTTTATGGCCTGAACCTGGTCTATTTAAAGTTTGACATGGCTTGAAAGCCTGTTTAAAAGCCTGGTACTTGAATATATCATAAACATATATATGAATAGACTTATAGGCTCAAGTTTTTAACATACTTAAATGTTTATACGAGCTAATAAGTATATAATTATAAGGAAAAGTAATAAAAAATATTTATAATAATAATAGCAATATAAAAAATATTAGTATTTAATTTATATTTTGTTAAATAAACCGACCTGATAGGCTTAAAAGGCTCTTTCGATGGCCTGAAGCCTGGCCTGTTTTGCTATATAGGCTTTTGAAAAAGCCTTGGTCTGATCTATTTAATAAATTGGCTTGGCCTGGCCTGGGCCTGATGTAGGCTGGGTAGTAGGCCCCTAACGAGCGGCCTGACCTGTTCCCACCCCTACTTCCCACTCTCTAAAAATAGGTTGTTAAAATTTAATACTTTAAAAAAAAAACTAATGATTTTTTCAAAATTCTTTATTTCACACTTTCTTTTGCAATTTATTTTCCTTAAATCTCTTTTTCTTTCGTATCATATTTTTACCTTATTTCTCTTCATTTCCTTTTTATCTCTTACTTTCATACACTTCTCACACACTAAAAATGAGGTGTAAAAGCTTTACATTTTATTTTATACATTATTTTTTATCTCTCTATTACATTAATTTTCACATTTTCATCGTTTTCTATATTTTATCTTTATTTCTTTTTCCTATACTTACCACACCCTAACAAAAAAAAAGATATCAACACATTAATACATTTAAAATAAAAGTTTTAATATTGCTTTCTACACTTCCCACACCCTAAAATTGAGGTAT
This sequence comes from Sesbania bispinosa, assembly GCA_026901365.1. Lineage (NCBI taxonomy): Eukaryota > Viridiplantae > Streptophyta > Magnoliopsida > Fabales > Fabaceae > Sesbania > Sesbania bispinosa. The sequence goes on from QLOH01000428.1 coordinate 330,903, forward strand.
CAAAGTTTTACACTCTATTTCATACATAATTTTTTATCTCTATGTTCATTTCCTATCACATAAATTACCACATTTTTCATCTTATCTCTCTTCATTTTATTTTTTTTCTTTTTATCTCTTTCTTTTCTATACTTACCACACCCAAAAAGTAAGATGTCAAAGTTGTAATTGTGACACCCTTCTACCCCAGCTCTTATACAATTAATTAGTCGAAATATTTTTCAAAAGCAGTATCCCTCAACGGGTAAAAAGGTTCACATATCTCTTCATTTAAAACCTCATTCATTGTAAAAAAACCTTAATTAAAATAAAAGTAGAACTCAAAGGTTTTCAAAATACACAAGCAGCGGAATCTCCAAATTATCAATAATTAAAACATCCTACTCGCCATGTAAGGCATTTAAAAGTTCACGAAAATACTCCTAATCTAGAAACATATTAAAACATCCCGAAAACACCCTGATGTCACATCTATCAGAGCATACCCTTTCAATCATAGTCGACACTAGTCGTGTCCACCTCAACACCTGTAAAATATATCCACAGAATACGGTGAGGAAAAGGAATACTACCTATACATACACATAAAGAATACCCATCCTCACCCACAACATCATTCCATCATGCCATCAGTACCTTAAAATCACCAAAAAATAACATTCATCTAAAACTCAACATATAATCAATCATCTATGTCAACATATACATGTCATGCCATCATTCCTATTCACAACACATAAATCTATCCATTATACATCCACTAAGCTCATCATCATCATAATCTCATTCATATATCATCATACTCATTATCGTCGTAACATAATTCATATATCCTCATACTCATTATCATCATAACATCATTCATATATCATCATACTCATTATCATCGTAACATCATTCATATATCATCATACTCATTATCCTCATAACATCATTCATATATCATCATACTCATTATCATCATACATCATTCATATATTATCATACTCATTATCATCAAACATCAATACTCCTCTCATCATCTACCCAAAGATCATGACTTGGAACTCCACACAATGGGCGCACCTCGTCAATCACTCTAGTTAGTACCAAGATAGTCTACCGGTGTTACCACACACTATCCGATAGGTTGTACCCCCTCTATGGGCCCGCACAACGACATTCGACCCTAGGTTGTACCCCCTCTATGGGCCCGTACAATCACTCCTAAGTTGCACCCCCTCTATGGGCCCGTGCATCGAACGCCCCATCTTGATCCCCTGAGTTGTACCCCCTCAATGGGCCCGCACAACTCAGTTCACCTCCCGAATTGTACCCCCTCTATGGGCCCGCACAATTCAGGTCTCATCACATATGCTCAAAGCATCTCTCCTAAGTTGTACCCCCTCTATGGGCCCGCACAACTTAGATAACATCATCATCAAAAGGTGATATACACCATCATCATAAATCATCATTATCATTCCTAAGTTGTACCCCCTCTATGGGCCCGCATAACTTAGATAACATCATCATCAAAGGTGACATACACCATCATCATAAATCATCATTATCATGCATTAACATGCTCATCATCAAACATCATCATTATAAAGTGATATACACTCATCATCATCATTATTCACCAATATGCTCATCATCAAACATCATCATAATAAAGTGATATACACTTATCATCATCATCATACACCAATATGCTCATCATCAAATATCATCATAATAAAGTGATCTACACTTATCATCATTCACATCATCATCATAAGTGACATGCACTATCATCAATAACATCATCATCATAAGTGATACACACTATCATCATTTACATCATCATCATAAGTGATACACACTATCATCATTTACATCATCATCATAGTCATCATAAACAACATCAAACATCGTCAATCATCATCATTATACATCATCACACTCATCATCAAATATCATCATAATACATCATCACACTCATCATCAAATATCATCATTATTCATCATCATAAGCATCGCAATCCTCATCAAAACATCATTAATCATCAACACAAAACTCATTATAAAGTACTCTCAAAACACATCAATCATCATCAAACAGTTAGGATCTCAAAATCCACTCTGGTAATCGATTACCAAACTTCTGTAATCGATTACCCACAAACAAGGTCTCTGGTAATCGACTACAACCACCTTGTAATCGATTACCTACGAGCAAACAGCCCTCCTGGTTGCCCAGAACCCTCTGGTAATCGATTACCACTCCTGGTAATCGATTACCCGCGACGCAGATCGCAGTATTCACGATTTCAAACCTCTCTAAACTCATCCAATCAATTCCTAATCAATCTTTTATGTCTAAACATCATACATAATCATTATTAGCATCCAATACTCCGTAAATCAACAATCAATTACAGATTATACCATCAATTCATCAAAACCCCCAATTTCTCAATCCCTAATCACCCATTTTTCCATTATTGTCACTATCATCATTAATCTCATCCAATACTCATCAATTTACATACAATCAATCATCAACCAACAGATTATATCTTCCTTCTAAGTTATAAATTCATCAATTCAAAATTATACTCTTAGATTACTACCCAAACATCCCCGACATGCATATACAGGCAATACCCTCTCCCCCACCGCACCTTAGAGTTGACGATCATAAACGAAAAGATAGAACTCCCTTGCTAATCTACTCTGCGGTACCTCCTCCTTGTGGAATCGTTTCTCCCCTCCTTAAGGTTTCACTCTCTAACGTTTTGAAAAATAAGGATTAGGGTGAATTGGTGACCCCTCCTTACTTAAATACTTAACTGGGTTGGACCCACCCTCAACCCACTCATTCTTATTTTATTAAATAACATTATTCATAAAAATATTAATATTACTAATACTATTTTATTCCTCTCATTTAATCAATTAAAATAATAATACTATTATTTCTTCTTTTTCTTTTATTTTATTTATTCATTTATATTAGGAATTATTAGGATATTATAGAGTCCTTATCCATCTATATTCAAATTTAAATTCAAATCTTATAATTAAATCTTATCCTAAATTGTATTGATTCATATCCTTAATCCTCGTGATCTCAATATCCCTATTTAGAATCTGATCCTAATTTAAAATACTAACCATATCTCTCTCGTAAGATTATCATTACTAATCCTGATATTATTTTATTAATATAATAATTACTATATTTATAACAATTAATGTTAATTGTAATCTTATGATTTATCTCTTAACAATATTATCATTATATTCAATATGACCATATTTGATTAAGATCCTAATAATCTAACATCTCTCATACTATTTATAATATTATATTATTATTATCTCATAAATACAGGTATATTAATATTTACTATTATTAATGTGTAACTTCTATTTTTACATCTAACGTTATCGAAATATAATTATACGTATTTAAATTATATTTCTAAATTTTGGGATGTTACAGTAATACCCTTAAAAAACAAAATGATTGTTTTCAAACTTACTTAATTTACACTTTTTTCACACCTAATTTTTTCCTATTTTTTTCCCTTTTCTATCATGTTAAAATATAAAAAACAAACATTAGGAACAATGTATTACTTTACCAACCTAACACATAGCAAGACTACTCTACTTCCTAATCTATAAATCATCATGAACACCAAATATAGTTTTCACGTGTACCAAAAAATAACTATAAATAGAAAGCCATTCTACATTCTAATCTATAAATCATAATGATACCCCAAAAAAAAACTCCCTCAATGAACAGTAGACAGTCTACTGCATTGTAATATTATAGATATGATAAAGTCCTATTAGGAATATATTTTTGTTAGTATTCTGTTAGTGTTTGTTATTTTCAATTTTACCAATTAGTTAGTAATTAGTTAAATAGGTGAGTAGTTGAGTCCTATAAATAAGAATTGTTTGTATTCATTTTGCATCTTTTTCAATCAATATACCAATGAGTTTTCTTAATTCTATTTATGGATATCTTTGGAATGATCCATGGGAGAACCCATGGTACTCATCTTCAACCTACTACTACCCCTCTGCTGCTCCTGCTCCTCCATCTTATTTTACTAAGATGGTATCAGAGCTCCATCCATGGAGCTCACCTCGCTTCAAGAAGAAGATACGACGTTGTCTGAAGCAGCCATCGTTGTTCGCTGTGCACTCCATTCTTGTAGAGGCATCTTATTCTGCTAGAGCAACTACCACCGTTGAATCTTCTTCTGCTGTTGCAACTATCGCTCCCTCTGCTCCTCCCTCTGCAGAGGCATCCTCATCTTTTCCTTCCAAGAACCCATTGCAGGACCTGAACATGGAGACACAATCTTCCTTATCTTCCATGTAGAAATGCCATGTTTGTTCATTGCGCACTCCATTCCTCCTCCGGTTTCATTTTCAAGCCACACATACTCTTCTCCCATGGCAACTGGTTCTTGCTCGAATTTGTTCTTCTTTCATGATATTGACAAAGATTCCACTATAAAATTGGAGTGGAAACCATCTTTGAATCCCTTCAATTTTGGGAACTTCGGATCTATGGATCTTTCCAAGTCAACAATTTCTATGTTGTTCAAGAAGAAACTGTCCAAGATTTCTGATATAGATGATGAGAACATAAAGGATGAGGAAGGCGGAGCAAAGATTCAGTTCCTGAAAGATGAGCGCTCTCTCCTTGTTCCTTGAACCCCAAAAATGATGACGTATTCGACACCGTTTCGAGGACTCTGTTATCCTACCACCTCAGTTCCCCTATAGAATCCGTGGTAGGCTCCAGTGAGGCTGAGAGTGACAAGGAAGAGCACGTGGCCGAGTTAACTCGCCGATTGGCTCACTCCAGGCTCGAACTCGATCTCAAAAACCAAATCACCTTCGCCACTGAAAAACCCAAAGGTACGTTTGTGACTGGTTCGTTGCAATCAACTTTGTCTGTGTTGGGGAGCAGTGGGAAGTGTTCGAGTCCAAACGGCCGCGTATTTCATGTGAACTCGCAGAAGGTGACTTGTGATCTGCTACGTGCGGCTGTAGGGGAAGTTGAGAGGATGCGCCTTAATGAAGAAGGTTACGATTATGTTCGTAACATGGGAAAACCTTCCTCTGCTATGATGACTCTAACAAACCCTCGCGTTGGAATTTACTCTTAGCAACAGTCGCTTTCTCACCAGCAATTGCAGATAACACAATTTCAAATCATGAGGCAGCAACAGTTTGCGAAGCAACAGGGTTCATTGTGGGGTTATGACGCGCAGAGGCCAAGTGACCAAATGGTCCCCAATCGGGGAAGGAACAATGATGTTTGGGGTGGTGTTAACATGGGTTTGTCTCATTTTGCATGGCCTCCTCTGCAACACGCCAAGCAACAATATAGGTCTGGTCCAATTGGAAAGTAGTGTGCTGATCTATGGTCAATGATTGCAAGTGCAGTTGACCTGTTTGATCAAATGTCTCTACTGGATTCAATGGTTGAAAGAGTTTTGTATGCGGAGAAGGTGTTCGGTGAAATGACAGAGAGGAATGTAGTTATTTTGTTGTTCTTTTCTTTTCCTTTCGTCAATTCCCTTTTTTTGGTTTCAAGTTGGTATTGGTTAATACCAAATACCAACTTGCGGGAGGGTATTAGGAATATATTTCTGTTAGTATTTTGTTAGTGTTTGTTATTTTCAATTTTACCAATTAGTGAGCAATTAGTTAAATAGGTGAGTAGTTGAGTCCTATAAATAGGAATTGTTTGTATTCATTTTGCATCTTTTTCAATCAATATACCAATGAGTTTTCTTAACTCTCTTTCTGGCTATCTTTGGGATGATCCATGGGAGAACCCATGGTACTCATCTTCAACCTACTACTACCCCTCGTTGCTCCTGCTCCTTCATCTTACTCTTTCTGGCTATCTTTGGGATGATCCATGGGAGAACCCATGGTACTCATCTTCAACCTACTACTACCCCTCTGCTGCTCCTGCTCCTCTATCTTATTTTGCTAAGAAGTCCTTAGAATGACTAGTTCATGGCTGTAAGATATCAAGTTTGACTTGATAGTGAGATTCTATAGGCTACTTTAGAACGTCATTCTCAAATCATCCCCAGTCAAGTATTATTGTGAAAAAGGATAACAATAATATGTCGAGATTAGTATGTGAGTAGATTGATAACTATGTTTCGTTGGTCATGGATATGTGATATCAAATCTTTCATATGGGTATACATTAAAGGGTTCTAATGGTGTACCGGACTGGCCCACCATGCGAATGCTACATGGATTATTATGTATGTCATTAGCGATTCTCATAGTGACAATAATGTATGTGGCCCTTTGGCCTGATGTCACTACAGTTCCCAATATGAGGAGTCGTATATTTGGTTCCATCAAACGCCATGCCTAACCCGGTGACTCTAAAGGTGGTTACCGAGTATGCCATAAATCACATGGAGGGATGAGAGTGACTAGATAGGATTTGTCCCTCCCACGTAATGAGAGTTATATCTTGTGCCCCTTGATTGAGTGAGACTACAATGTGCATGGTTGTGCCCAAATAATATTAGTATGTGATATTAATATTATTTTTTATAAGTCTACTCGGGAAGTCAAGAAACCGAGATTGAACTATACAAGGATGACACGTTCCATGCCTCGTGTTCAATCTAGATATATGGACAAAGGGACTATACATACATGGTAACATTGGTCACAGATTGGTTATATGTCATATCACATTTACATTCATGTTCTTTGGGTAGTAGTGATATTTTGCTAGATATCATTCGCTACTTGTAATATTAAAATAAAATTTTAATGTTACTGTCAACATAATGGTAACCTACAGGGTTACACACTTAGAACGGGTTGACTTGGACACTGAAGCCATTATATGGTTTTAATTGGGCTTATAATTAGATTAAAGGTTCATGTGATGTGAAGCTCATTTAATAGGACTAAATGGGCTAACCCATTAGTTTGGGCCTATGCATGTGTAAGTATCCCTAAAGCCTTATGTTCACTATAAGGGTTAGTCACCACAATATATAGTATTGTGTTGCGAAAAATGCAATGATCCATTCGTCGCCACTAGCATTGCGAAAGAGGGAGTCCTAGTATCGCGTTTGTGTGGATACCAATGAAGGCATAAATACTCTTGCATACTCGTTGTTTGGCAAAAAGGATACGTTAACTTGTCACATTATAAGGTATACTCTATAACACGATTTATAGCTTCTGCATAGATCATTGGAGGGTTTTGGATATATTTAAATTTTAAAAATTCAGTTTTTTCGCTGCGTTTGACCTTCCAAAACCCAACAAGAGTAGTATTCAAGATTGTCTGGAGTGCCTGAGGATAAAAGCGAGGTACAGTACTCAATCATTAGATAAATTAATTAAAAATTATATGGCTTAGACTTTTTACTTGCAAAGAGTAACTATGTACACATAAAAAATTGTCGATAAGGTACGAGTGATCACTTTTCAAATGAAAATGATAGTTTTCTTCCGGCAGCCAAGCCACCGTTGTTGGTGTTAAACACCATTTCTCCATCATTGTCAAAACTAACATAACCTCCATTAAACTCACCACCACCATAACTAGTCTCATTCACTTACCTTCCCTTTTCTTTTTCTCAAACAAGCTTCCTTTCGGACAATAAGTTGTACCTACACGAAAAGGAAAAATGAAAGAAAGAATGTCGACATAGACAAAGTGTGGGTGCGAAGCTTAGCTTCGTTGGTTTGGAATGCAACATACTTTGGTCTAATCAAGACACAATTGTAGCAATGGTTAAAGGAGAGGAATTTCACAATCACAGCCATATACCTAAAAAGAGATCGTAGAAAGTGGAAAAAATTGTGAGATGACAAGATCCTCTCCTTTTGACAAGCTTCTAATGGTTGTAATGTCTAAAATAGAAAGGCCACGCAGTTGCTGTCACTATGACATTATATTAGTTTCCTTTTGGTAGATTGACAAATCCATATTATGAGTGGATTTATAAGTCTAATTAGCTTTTAAATAGTAGCAATTAGGATGTTTTTGTGTGTAAAATAGTCTAAAATGTTTAGATTTCAGAATTTTAGTGTAATTCATAGTTTTGTTGTAATGTGAGATTTTTATTTTTGTTTTATTAATTTTATAGGTATTCTTCTGATTTTGATGCTTGTGGGAGGACAAGAAAGCTTGAATGTCTCAACAATAGCTTGATGAAAAGCATATTTCAATTTTGTCACTGCGTGTGGGGACATGTTTCCTTCCTGTGAGGACACGAACTAACAAAATGCATCTCGAGCCTTTGTCACTTTGTGTGGACACACACTATTTCTAGCTTATCAGGACACGGCTGGAAAAAATGTAATTTTAACTTCTTGATGCTCGCGTGAGGAAGGCCAGGAAATATTTGTTGAAAAACAGGGAAACACTAAAAGGGGGCGGGGGTTGAATAAGGTTTCAATGGAAACTTTTTTGATTCAAATATTTTGAAAGTTTAGCTTCTGAAAAATCTCCAGATGATAAGTATCAGTCTGAAGGTTTTGATTATCTTCTGAAAAACTTTTAGGTTAAAAAGATTATAAACTTGACTTGATTCAGATAATAAGTTTTCACTTGAATACTTTTTCTATCCCCTTGTTAGAATAAAAACAGAATTGAAATAGCTTAAGGGATAGAGAAAACTTAGCCAAGAATTTATCCTGGTTCACTCACCACCACCGTGAGCTACGTCCAGTCCCAGGGAAAAAACAAGCACCTAGATTTCCACTATTCTTGGAAGAATACAAGTATTCTTTTCTTTCAAGCCTCTTCACGCTCTACAACAAGTATTGTTTCTTTCACCAAGCCTCTTCAGGCTTTCAGACACTTATCCAAGTGTAACCCAAGTATTCTTTTAGACAGAAAGCCTCTCCAGGCTTAACAACCCAAACTGTTCTAAATTTAAACAAGAAAGGGATTTAGTTCACCATCTTCAGATGATAGCTACGAATTATAGAGTACAAATAACTGAGACTTTCTCAGAATATGAAAATGAATAATTGTACGAAGAATATCAGAGTTTGATTTTTGCAGCGTGTAGTTTTTTTGATTGAAATGCTTCTCTATCTATTCAATTCTTCATGGGACGTATTTATAGTCTCCAAGAATAAATGCCCGTTTCCAAATAACATTTAATGCATTCAGAATACGTTTGACACAACTTTGTTCAAAGCAATCTGAGCAGAAACAGGTGCAGCAGGTCTGTGCACACAAAGTAATCTGGCAGGAGCAGCAGCGTTGCAGACTTTCCTTAAATGTGCTAAACATTTGAACGAGGAAGAAAAACAACTCCGACTTTTATGCTGAAGTAGGTAAGATCTTGATTTGAACGTTCCTCGTACTCAGCAACGTCTTCCAAGGACAAACCATTGTCCTGAAGACTTCATCTTTCAGATGCAAGGGATGCTTCAAATGAACTTTTCTTCTACACTCTTCAGATGATGTTAGGTGACGATCTGAAGCTTCAAATGATGTTTCACACCTTTTATGATCTGAAACAAAACAGAATATTGTGAAAGTATATTGCCACAAATCCATCTGAATTTTTATATTTGTTTATTAAAACACTTCAAGGGAATGAGACTCAAAGTACTTAAGTATATAAATTTTTGAGACTCAACAATCTCCCCCTTTTTAATGATGACAAATATAAAATAATCTGAAATCTGAAAAAGGGTTTAAAAAGATTTTGAGTTTAGAAAATTCTCCCCCTTAACCAGATGTTCCTTCTGAGATACATGTTCTCCTTCTGAAATAATCGTTCTGAAGCATTCTCTGAAGAACTCATGCCTTTTTCACTTTGCACTTTCAGAAATTTGTTAGTCCTTAAACAGCCAATATTTAATACTCCTCCTTTTGTCATCAATGAAAAAGGGTAAGCAACAGACAGAGCAATAAAGTTAAGACAACAAACATCAACACAAATAAATGCAACAACTAACTCATGCATTAAACTTGTTCAGAAGGTGTCAAAACATAAACAAAAAAAAAGGCAAAAAGCGAAACTGAAATAGCTAAGACATGACAGTATCATTAACTACATGGAAAGCCTTCTCAGAGCCTGCTCAAATATGGCTTGCATGGCTTGCTTTTGATTATCCAGCTCAGCAACAACTGCTTCCTTCAGTTCATTATGACTAGCCTTGATTTGTGCATGTGCAATGATAAGCTGATCTGGCCTTTGTATGAAGGCTTCCTTCTGAGTGCTCAGAGCATAGTGCTCTCTAGAAAGAGCAACCAATTCAGCTTCAAGATTTTCTTCATAGAATATCAGGGAGATGTTCCTGTTGGTGAAACGGTAGTACTGAAATCCATAAGAAAGATTGAACTTCGGAGGTTCTGAGACTCGAAAGATAAACTCTAGTCTTTTGAAAAGAAAGTTGACTCTCCATTTAGGGTGAAATTCCCTTGCAGAGAAATCTGAAAAGGGAAATCTCCCTCTGAAGAAATTAGGTGTTTCGAGGGTAGTGTACTTGCCAACTCTCACCAGGGAATCAACATCATCCCACTTAGCTCCAGATGAGCTACCTTCCTTCTCAACCAGGTTCCAGTTGTAATTCCATATTGCTTCAGACAGAGAATGATCTATCCATTGTTTTTCATCAATGTAGTCATATAACCCTTCCCAATCTTCATCAGATAAGACCCTTGGTTCAAATTCTTCATTTGATACCACACCTTTGCCTTTCCAAGGAGAGGTCTCAGCAAAAGGATATCTAGGGATAATCCTGTCAGGTTGTACCAGAATAGAAGTGGAAAGCTTGGTGTGTACATTTCTGGGAGGTCTAAAGTCTTTCTTCCCAAAGGAGCTTGAGTATTTGTCAACTAGCTCAGACTCAAGGCACAACATCCTCACAGCAACCCAGTCTTCATAGGATAAAGAGTGTTGATTCTGAGAGAAAGGATCCAGTACTCTCCACTTGTGACAAGGGTTGAGCACTCCATACCTTATCTTCTCCAAAGCATCTGAAATTCTTCCTCCCCTTGAACTGATAAGTCTTCTTTTTCTTGCTTCAGCAGCAGACTCCAAAATCAGCCTTGAGGATGGATGTTTAATGATAGGAGCAGCTTCTTTGAAGAAGAACAACTCTTCATAAAGGTTGGGAAATCTGGGAATTCTGGGTCTTTCTTCAAGAGGAACATTGTAAAACTTGTGTGGTATTTCAGCTGCCCACATCAGTTGCTTATTGTTCTCAACAGTTAGACTCAGATCAAAGGTGGGTTCTCTTCTCAAATCTCTAGTTTTCTCCTTCAGCAGCTCAACCCTAGTCAAAGGAATATTACCTCCAAACCATACACAGCTTGAATCTTCATTATCAGTGTTAAGTTCAGAATATCCTGAAAGAGATGAAGATGAAGATGAATGTGATGGTGAAGGTGGGGGTACTTCTTCTGTGGTGCTTACCACCTTAGGTGGAAGAGGAGGAGCTTCATCCTTTGAAGTGGATAAAAATGACTCTAGGCCTTTTAGCAGGAGCCACAGGGCCTTCATCAGCTTGCTTCTTTAACTTCAGTTCCTCCAACTTCTTCTTCCTCTGAACCTCAGCTACTTTCTGAAATTCAACTGCATCCTCTAGTTGGATGCTTTTGCTTCTAGTGACTCTCTGAGGAGCCTCATTAACAGGAGCAAGCAGTCTTCTCCTCTTTTGTCTTCTTGCTTGAGCACTGGCTCTTCTTCTCTTGAGCCTGTTTTCTTGCTCAATTCTAGCATCTTCCAAAACAGCTTGCTGAGCAGCAACAACAAGTGCAAAGTCTAGTTTTTCTTGTTCTTCCTTCTGCTTTCTTTCTTCTTCTTCAAATTCCTCTACTACCTTCCTGATATCAGCCTCAGGTAAACTGGTAGCAATAGGAACGACCTGAATGGGCTCAGATACATCAACAACTACAACACCAAGATGTTCAGATTCTAACTTGTTGTTGTCCTCCTCTTGTCCTCTCAGAGTGACAGTAGCCTGAGTAGCAACAATAGAAGTTTCAGTTGCCTGACCCACAATCTCAGAGGTGTGTGCAAGCACATTCTGAGCAGGTTCAAACAATCTGAACTGAACTTCCTTTTCAGTAGATACTTCCTTCTGAAGCACTTTGGTTCTCTTCTTCTTGACAATCTTGGTGGGAGTTTGTGCTAAGACAAACTTGTCTTTATGAGGATCTTCAGTCAGCTCATCCTCAAGAATCTTTAAGACCTTCTGAGGGCTTTTTCCAGTTCTTCTAGGCTTGTCTTTTACAGCTTTTCTAGCAGGGTCTTCTCAGGTGAGGGCTTCTTCACAGCAATGCCCATCATCATAATGTTCACCAGAGAGAATAGGGCAGGACCCCTATGATCATAGAGCTTTTCAATGGGAACTTTGAATTTCAGAAGAATCTTGGTGATGAGAGTGGTGTGAGTATAGCTTACTGCTGAATCATTCACCCTCTTCAGCATGTTGTAGAAGATGATCCTGGGAAGGTTCAAAGGCTTCTTGTCCGGGAGATTAATCACACAATACCTCTCAAGTTCAGAAACATGATTCTTGCTTCCATGCTTGGGAAAAATGCAGCAACCCAAAATAGCATGGAGAATCCTTGCCTTAGGATGCATGAGAGAGCTCTTCAATTCCATGGGATCTTCAATCTCGTACAGCTTCTTGGTGAACTTCTTAGTTCCACCATTCCTCAGCTCCCATTCTGGAAAGAACATTTCTCCAGATTTTGGAACACCAGTTACAGAAGCAATGGTGTCAGCATCCACTATGATCTTCACACCTAGCACAGTGGTCTTCAGCCCTTGATACTTCCTGTTCTGGTATAGAACTCGAACCTGGGTCTGAGTCAGCAGGAGTGAAGTCGGATTCGAATCCGGGTTACGGAGGCTTGAATCCAAATTGGACCTGGGGGTGTGTGCCTGCAAAGGGACTCCGACGCCCAAGTCAGATAGGTAATACAGTTAGAGGGATTGACTGAGGGAGATTGCGTACCTGATGATCTATCAGTGATCCGTATTTATAGGGGTTTTCCCTGTATAAATATGGTAAGTGGGCCTTTGTATAAAAGGAGTAAGTATGCAGGTGTAATAATATAATTATAGATATTATAATCATATTTCATATATTGTAGGATATCGTAGATATAATTGCAGATATGGTTATATTGCACATGGATATTATTATATATTTATGGATATGATAATAATGTAGCATGTGGGCCATATTGGCTGTTGGGCCTTAGGTTCAGACCGTAACAGAAGCCCCCTAGCTCAAGTCGACTTGATGAAGTTGGCTTTGAGCTTAAATATCTTGGGTGTGTCCGAGACGACATGCATCGTTTGAGACGCCTTTAGAGGTTTGACTCGGAGCAGCCTTGAAGATACTGTCTGAGATGGTTTTGAGTATTTCTGATCCATCCTATGTGGATATGATAACTTGTGAGCTGCTTTTGCTTCGAGATGTTGTTCATATATCATCATTTTTGGTTCGGGACGATATATCATTATTGATATCTTTGTAGGTCTGAGACGAATCTGCGTTGGTATCAGCTGGTTCGGGACGGGATTCCGAGACAGCTCGTTGCGACGTTTCAGTTTCTTTGAAACGTTACAATTGCTGGTAGCGTTTCGTCTTCCAAGTGACGTGTCAGTCTCCTATAGGATTGCGACGGTTCGACTTCCTGGGTCGTAGCGTTTATGGGCCTTTTCGACCTTATAAATAGGGGGTGAAACTGAGTTCTTCTGTCACTTGCCTCATTTTGCTTTTCGCTTTTCCCTGTGTGATAACATTCTCGAATCTTGAGTCGACTCTCTGCTTCCAAATCGAATTCAGGATCCGACTATCAGGTATTATTCCTTTCTCTTTCTCTTCTTTTTATTTGCGTGAATGAGTGGGAGTGATTCTTTAGAAGTTCTATCTGGGAAACCTGAGTCGTCGCTGTCTCGGAGTCGGAGTCAGTCATCATGTGGGGATAACGAGGGTTTAAGTCCTGAGGTGGTTGAGGTGTTGACGAGGAGGAATATGGCCTCTAGGGAGAAACCTCGAAGTGAAAATGATAACAGATTAGTAAGATCCGAGACGGGTTCATATGATAGTGTCTTTGAGTCAAATGCTAGTCGTCCCGGTTTTGATGAGGGTAGTTGTTACACAATTACCTCTGCAGGTGTTGACATGGCTGAATCCCATGAGGAGTACTTCGTGCCCCTGTGGGCTGATAGGTATCAGTGGGTGGATCCGGAGGTCCTTGGAACTTGTTCTGTATATAGACCCGGTTGTCCTGAGCATTTCCAGGAGCGTTTGTTTGATTTGGAAGTGTTTGCTTCAGGCGAGATGAAGGAATTCTACAACGTGGTACTGCCACCCCGAGGGGGCTGAGTGTGTCACTTGTCCGAGACCAACACGCCTTTTTTATACACTTATGATTTTTTTCATTCGAAGGTCAAGTTGAGGTTTCCACTCTCCAAATTTCAAGAACAAATTCTTATGTTTTTGCGGTGTGCTCCTTCACAACTGCACCCCAATTCGTGGGCCTTTATTTGGTGCTTTGAGTTGATTCTGACCGAGTTCGGCTTCACGTTTTCAATACAGTTATTCTTTCATTATTTCATAGTGCTAAGGAAACATCCCCCCGAGAATAAGAAGGAGTCATTGAAGAGTTGGATCTCTTTCAGGGGGCATAAAGATAGGAAAATAATAACCCCATTCTGTGAGTCGGCCAAAAGGGGAAGCATCACCTTCAAACAGGAGTTTTTTCAAGTGCAAGCAGCTAAGGGTGTGACGCCGTTTTGGGAGGAGCGGTCTTCCAACATACCACGATTTTTTATCTATTGGAGGGACAGACACTATGATATGAAACCGTCTGATTTTGAATTCCCCGAATCGGCTTTGTCTCCTCGAGATTTAGTAATGAGGGATTTGCTGAAGGAGTCAGTGGAGGAATGTGGGTTATTTTCTTCTAAGAAAATATTAGATGGTCCGACTCGTAATGTTGGATCTAGAATAGGTGAGACTTATTTTAAGTATTTGCTTGTTATTATCTGAATTTTCATCTCGGCTGATCGTTCGTGTTTATTTTTGCAGCTTCGATGGCGTCTGCTGCGCTGACACAACTGAGGGCCCTGCAGAATTCCCAAGTCAGTAATGCTGACGTTCGGGTCGATATGGATTTGACCCGAACTGATGGTGGAAACGGTTCGGGAACGCAACCGGTTGTTGACCCGGTCCCGACCAGTCATGGCGACGGGCAGCCTCAGAGGAAGAAAAAGAAGAATAAAAGGGCTAGGATAGAAGAGTCAGAGGAGGAATCCGGGTTGAACTTGTACGACTCGGATGTCGATTTGGACACCCCTGAGCTTGATCATATTTTATACAATCCCTTCCTAAAGTCGGTTCATGAAACCGTCCTGAAGGTCGAGGGTTTATTAGATATTGAGCGCCAATGCCTTCAACATGCTGCATATATAAGGCATCTTCAGCTAGATGTGATCCCGACCTCTGAGCAGGCTGTTTCAGAGCTCGAAAACCGGACGTCCGAGAGGGATAAGGCCTTAGAAGATGTGAAGACTGCCCAAGAGGCCCTCAACCTTGAGAAAAAGGACACCAAAAAATACAAGGGTTTGTACAAATCTATAAAGGACAAGAACAAAACCTTGGAGGCTGAGGTGGGTAGGTTGAAGGCCGACTTGGAGAAGCTTCAATTGGCTCCATCTGCGTCCGGGATGACGAATGAGGCTGTTGATGAAGTTGTCAAGAGAAACTTGCAGAAGGCGCAAGCCAAATTTAATGAGGAAAAGGCTAGCCTTGTGAAGCTTTCTCAAGAGATCAGCGGCGCCTCGTTCGAGAATGTTGTGGTGCAGTTGGGGGTGCTCAATCCCGGTTTGAAGACTGAGGGAACTTCACCTGAATATGAAGTTTTCAAAGGGGTGATTTGCCGGGTCGACATGGAAAAGAAAGTTTATGTTGAAGTCACTTCTGGTGAAGAAGTCGGCCCGTATGAAGAATGATCCCTTTGTTTTTAACTTGTACTTTTTGTTGCATTTTTGGTTGCATTGTGTATTTCCTCCTATTGTATGAACAATGTTTGGGTTTAATGGAATTTCTGGTTTATATTCTCGTTCTCGAACCATTTTGCTTCATTTTATTGTGCGCTTTTAACGTTAATATGTATTATGTGCGTTTTTATCGTCTCGATCCATCATGTCGTCTCGAATTATGTTGATTTCTTCGTAACTTGGCGCTTTTAACATAAAAATGCTTGTAACGCTTTTTTCCTTAAATTTGTGTGTGAAGGAATAGGAATAGCAGTTTGTGGTAACTGCGTTTTTATTGGTAATGGGTCGGGATACTCTTCATATCCGACTTTTAATAATATTAAGCCAAGATGCTCTTCACAATCGGTTAAACATTACATAGAAACAGAAAAGTTGGGCCGGGATCCTTTTCGTATCCGGCTTTAGTAATATTGAACCGGGATGCTCTTCACATCCGGTCTTAATAAACTACAAGAATATAACTTAAGAAAAATAGGTCTTGAGTTTATCTGCGTTCCAAAATCTGGGTACAGGCTTTCTCTCAAGAGTTTCCAACTTGTAGGCCCCATTCCCAGTTGCCTCGGTGACTCTGTAGGGACCTTCCCAGTTTGCTGCTAATTTTCCCTGGGCTGCATTTTTGTTGCCGATATCGGCTCTGCGCAGAACAAGATCTCCGGGTTGGAAGCTTCGGGCCATTACTTTGGCGTTGCGTCGTGTGGTGAGACGCTCCTTCAAGGTTGATTCTCGGACATGAGCTATAACCCGGGTTTCATCTAGGAAGTCCAATTCTTCTAGAATTGCCTTGTCATTTGGCCCTTGGGTGAAGTTCTGCACCCGCCAACTCGGCTCCCCAGTTTCGACCGGGATGAGAGCTTCGGTCCCGTAAGTGAGTCGGAAAGGAGTTTCATTGGTGGAGGATTGTGGAGTGGTACGGTATGCCCAGAGCACATGGTCGAGTTGTTCTACCCAGTTACCTTTGGCGTTGTCTAATCTGCGCTTAAGGGCTTGGAGGATCACTTTGTTCGCAGACTCGGCCTGGCCATTGGTTTGTGGGTGTTCCACTGAAGTGAAGTGATGCTTGATCTTTAGGTCTGACAGTAATTCTCTGAATCTCTTATCAGTGAATTGTGTCCCATTGTCCGTGATTACAGAATGGGGTATCCCGAACCTGGAGATAATGTTCTTGTAAAAGAACTTCTGCACTTTAGCTGAGGTGATTGTGGCAAGGGGTTCTGCTTCTATCCACTTGGTGAAATAATCCACTGCTACCACTAGGAATTTGACCTGCCCTGGAGCTGGGGGGAAGGGACCGAGTATGTCAATTCCCCACTGATGGAAAGGCCAGGGGACCGTTAAGGTTGTCAACTCAGATGAGGGTTGGTGGTGGATGGAAGCATTTTTCTGACAGGTTTCACACTTTTTAGCATATTCCATGGAATCTTGGGCTAGATCCGGCCAGTAGTACCCGACTCTCAGGGCCTTTCTTGCAAGTGTTTTACCTCCTTGGTGATTTCCACAACTTCCTTCATGTAATTCAGCCAGTACATACTTGGCTTCTTTGTCATCAATGCATTTAAGGAGGGGGTGGAGAATCCCTTTTTGTACAATCTCTCTTGGATGATTGTGAAATGGGAGGCTAGTCGTCTCAGCTTCTTTGCCTTCTTTTCTTCTGTAGGGAGTGTGCCCATCAGAATGTAAGTCTATATGGGTGTCATCCATGAGCTAGACTCTTCTATCTGTAGTAGTGATGGTTCTGAAATTCGTGGAGTCGAGACGACTTCCTGGAGGACAGATTTGTTGTTCCCAAGTTTCTTGGTGCTTGCAAGCCTGGAAAGAATGCTGGCTCTGGTGTTGTCGGCTCTGGGGACGTGTTGGAAGATAATTTCTTCAAACCCATCACTTGATGCTTTGACCTTCTCCAGATATCTCTGCAGTAACGGTTCTTTTGCTTGGTATTCCCCTTTGATTTGGGATACCATCAATAGGGAGTCACTGCACACGAGGACCTTTTTAGCCCCTATTTCCTTTGCCATCAGGAGACTGGCAATGCATGCTTCATACTCGGCTTGGTTGTTGGAGGTTTGGAATTCGAACTTCAGAGACTTCTCTATGCAGACTCCATCCGGGCCTTCTAGGACTATCCGAGCTCCTGCACCTTTTTTGTTGGAGGATCCGTCAACGAAGACGGTCCATTCAGCAGTGGGTGAATCTTCAGGGGGTGTCATTTCAGCAACGAAATCAGCAAGAATTTGACTCTTGAGAGCAGTATGTCCCTCAAAGTGTATGTCAAACTCAGATAACTCCAGGGCCCAGGCAGTCATACGTCCAGAGAGGTCCGGCTTGTGAAGGACGAGTCTGAGGGGTAAGTCGGTCCTGACCGTTATTTTGTGTCATTGGAAATAGTGTCTTAATCTCCTTGCAGTGATTAATACAGCCAAGGCGGCCTTCTCCAGCTTCTGGTATCTCAGCTCGGCCCCTTGGAGGGCTTTACTGATGAAGTATATGGGGAGTTGGGTGCGCCCATCATCTTTAACCAAAACTGAACTTGTGGCTTGGTTGGTCACAGAGATGTAGAGGTACAGATGTTCGCCTTGGACCGACTTCACTAGGATTGGTGGGTTTGCCAGTGTCTGTTTCAACTGTTGAAAGGCGGCTTCGCATTCGTCAGTCCAAGTGAAAGATTTCCCCTTGCGAAGGAGCTGAAAAAAGGGGAGGGAAGTTGTAGCCGATTTTGGGATGAATCGGCTGAGAGCCGTGATCCTTCCATTGAGTTGTTGTATCTCCTTAATGCAAGTTGGGCTTTTCATGTCTAACACGGCCTTACACTTGTCAGGGTTTGCCTCCACTCCTCTGCTGGTGAGGAGAAAACCCAAGAAATGGCCTGAGGGAACTTCAAAAGAGCACTTAAGGGGGTTAAGTCTCATGTTGTGTTTCCTGATGCGAGTAAAAACTAGCTCCAAGTCGGCTATGTGGTCATTTCCGTCAGCCGTTTTAGCTATGATGTCGTCTATGTAAGCTTCCACTGTGTTCCCCATTATATCACCAAAGACTTTGGTCATCATCCTCTGGT